>BSBK01002413.1:2500-602500 GCA_027943335.1 Chamaecyparis obtusa
CCCGACATGAGGATTTACTAACAATGTTGCAAAAACATAGTGATTCTTTTGCTTGGTAATATGATGACATGAAAGGAATTGATCCTAGTTTGAGCTTGCACAAAATCTATATAAATGAAGGATTTCAACTAGTGAGACAACCTCAAAGAAGAATGAACCTAGATTTAAGAGATATTGTGAAGACAGAGTTACAAAAGCTACCGGATGTTGGATTGATCTATCCTATTTAAGATAGTGACTATGTCTTGCCACTAGTCATTGTTCCAAAGAAAGGAGACAAGTGATGGTTTTTTTTTTCATTACAAAGAGTTGAATGCAACCACTAGGAAGGATCATGTTCCACTACCATTCATAGATCAAGTGTTGGATTCGCTATCCAGCAAAAAGGTATTTCTCTTTTCTAGATGTGATTAGTGGTTATAACAAGATTAAAATAGTTGTTGAGGATTAATATAAAACAACCTTTACTTGCCCATGGAGTACTTATGCATATTCAATTTTTCCATTTGTTTTATGTAATGCACCAACCACATTTCAAAGGGTTATTCTTAGTATATTTTTTGACTATGCACATGAGATAATGGAGATTTATATGGATTTTACATCATATGGTAATTATTTTAAAGAAGCATTAAGTAATTTGAAAAAGGTACTACAGAGGTGTCATGAACATAATCTCTCCCTTAGTCATGAAAAGTATTTTATGATGATGGAGGAGGGTGTGGTTCTTGGCCACTTTATATTAGCTCAAGGCATAAAGGTTGACCCTACCAAGGTACAAATCATACAATGCTTGTATGCACCTCAAAAGAAAAGAGATGTTGGAAGCTTACATGGTCATGCAAGATATTATCAACATCTTATAAACTATTTCAGTAAGATAGAAATACCCTTGTATGTGCTCCTCACAAAGGAAGTCAAGTTTGAATGGACAATTGATTACCAAAAATAATTTCAGTCTCTTAAGGAAGCTCTTACACAAGCACGTGTTCTCAAAGGACCTAATTGGAATATATCCCATTTCACATACATACAAATGCATTTGATTGTGGCATAGGCATTGTTTTGGTACATAATGGAGGTAATATAGAATATGCTATTTACTACATAACTAAGAATATCCAAGGAGAGAAATAGAATCATACAATCGTAGAGAATGAGGTTCTTGGTGTTATACAAATTTAAACACTACATATATAGATATCCTACATTTTTTCACACTCATCTGGAAACTATTCAGTATCTCATGAATAAACTAATTGTCCATGGCATCTAGTGAGATGACTTTTGTTGCTACAAGAGCTTGACATCACAATTGTAGATAAACCTAGGAAAGCCAATGTAGTGGCCAATTTCCATTCAAGATTGCCAAGAGCATGATATAATCCACCAATAGATTATTCATTTGCTAATGAACATTTATTTTATTTAACCACTTATGATCCTCTATATGTTGATATAGAAAATTATTTGGTTACAGGCTACACTCCACATCTTTCTCCAAAAGAGAAAAAGAAACTTTTTCAAAGCACATTCTCCTATTCTTGGATAGAAAGATATTTTTTCTATAGTGTACCTAACCATGTGATTTGTAGATGTTTAAGAGAGGATGAAACTGATGACATACTTAAATCATGCCATTATGAACCATGTGGTGGATACTATGCAGCTAAGAGGACAACACTCAAAATTATCAACGTTGATTACTATTGGCCAACTATCTATAAGGAACCCATATAATATACACAACTATGTGGCAGATTCCAAAGAATGGGTCAACCAACTAAAATTGATAAAATTCCCCTATAGCCATAGCTTGTGATCACACCATTTGATAATGGGGCCTTGATTTTATCAAACCCATTGAGACCGCATACAATGTAAAATCCTATATATTTGTATGTACTAACTATCTTACCAAGTGGCTTGGAGTTAAAGCTCTAAAAAATTCTATGGATTACAAAGTTGTAGAATTTCTATATGAGGAGATCTTCACAAGATATAGTCTCCCAAAGGAAATTGTCACTAACCAAGGGTCACAATTTACATATGATTTAATAGCGCAATTTATCTCAAACTATTAGATAAGGCATAACAAATCCACACTTTATCATTCCCAATCTAATGGTCAAGTGGAAGCCACCAACTGATAGTTGGAGAATATCCTAAGAAAGATAGTGCATATTCATAGGCGAGATTGGGTTACTCATCTACCCAAAGCAATTTGGGCATACAAAATAACTTCATGACCTATGAATTAGTCTATGGTAAAAATGTTGTACTTCCTATTGAATTTGAATATAAGTTTGTGCATTGTACTTGAGATAGAAGTGGAACTTACTCAAGCACAATAGGAAGACTCCAAAGTTAAATGCTCTTGATGAGATACACATGGAAGCAGTTCAACGTACCTAGTTAGTGCAATAGTAAAGGACAAAGTGGCACGATAAATACATCAAAAATAATGAATTATATGATCATGATTGAGCTTTATTGTTTGATTATAAATACCAAGAACACAAAGGCAAGTTGCAAGCCTAGTGGCTAGGACCTTATTATATCATAATAATTTATCCCAATGGAATACTCAAGCTTACCACAATTGATCATGTTCACTTTACCCTAATGATCAATGGTTATAGGCTCAAGTTATATAAGAAGCCACATAATAAGGAGGAGTTCCTTCAATAGTTGTCGACATAATTCTCATCACTATCTCTAGAAAAATCTATTTCACACCCCCCCATTGATTTCATCATTGATTCAAGTCCATTTTCATCTACATCCCATTTTGAATCCTCATTTGTTTCAGTCCATCCACCCATTAGACTTACATCCCTAATAGATGAGCCACCATACCCACCACCTATTGGAAATGAACCATTAGGTTCACTTGAAACAATTGAAGACCTCTAAATAAAATACCTCTTTTTCATGTACACATTATATATAAACCATCCATAGGTTTTTCAATTTTTAGTTAGTTGTTTTCAATAATACTTCTTGCACATGCAACTCTATAGTTTTGGGAGCTATCAATTTCCACCCATGGAACTTGATTTCATGATTATGCACCAAGGAAATTTACATGCAACACCATCACATGCAACCATTAATTCCCTACCTTTAAAAAAAAAATTGTGTTGCCATCTCTAACTCAACAAATGTCTTCCTTGTCACATTACTATCTTTTCATTCAGTCATTTCAACAACTACAAGAATGATGTTGTACTTCTTTTGTGTGAGGTACATAACTCTTATTTTACCTTTCAATATCATTTAATTATTATTGATTAGTGTATTGTCCTAAAAAGTAAGCACCCTTAATTAGGTGCTCATTTTAGACCCATTTTACTATGTATGGACTCCCACTTTGATTTCATGTTCTCCTAATGCTTATTCAACCTTCAAATTAACATTGTAAGAATAAATTCTCTCATACTTGGTGGAAGGATTCTTCCACCAAGCATTACACAATCTTTAAAATCTCTTCTCAGATTTTGAAGGATTATGATCATGTCTCATGTATTCAAAAGTCTATTGTTGAAGAAAATGGTTTGAATCTTGTTCTACCTTGTAGAACCTACTAGGATTGTTGTTGATGATGCTTCTATTCTCCTAGCTAAGTAGGGACCTCCCTATCCTTTGCTGGTGGATACTAGGCTTTTGGCTGGCGGATCTACGGTTGTTGTTCCTTTGGTCCTACTGGTGTGGTTATCACTGAGTCTGTTGGTGTTCCTCTCTCTCCTGCTGGGAGTAATTTTGGCTTTCTTTTAGAACTGATGTTGGATGCTGGGTCCTCTGTCTTGGATTCATTGTGCTGGTAGGAAGAGGTTGCGAGAGTTGAAGATGGTTGGATCACTATCAAAGGGAAACAAGCTAAGAAATCTTCCTCTTTGTTTAACATGACTCTTTGTTCTCATAAAAAGGGGAATTTTGGATAGCTTTGTTGTTATCCTTTTAGGATTGTCATTTAAATTAATTATATTATTGCATTTTTCTAGGTCCGTTGTTTGAGGGTCCTTCCTTTTATTATGGCTGGACTGATTCGTTATAAGAGCTTTTAATGTTCTATCTTAAGATTTTTATGTTAAAGGGTTTCAGGGCCCCTTCAAAACTTTTTGTTACCATTAATAAAAAACATGGTAAGTCCTATATTGACTCAATTTATTCAAAAATAGAGGTTGGTCCTTATTTCTAAAAGTGCTCCTCTATTTATCCTCAAATCAAATAATTCATTTCATCTTGTTGGAACTTTATTAATTTAAATTAATAATATGGGACCTCCTTTATTAATTTAAATTAATATTATGGGTTCTTTGGCCTTTATTAATTTAATATTTAAATAAATATTATAGGTCCCCTCTAAACCTTTATTAATTTAAATTAATATTGTGTCCCCTCTTATTTTCTAAATTAGATTAGACCTTTATTAATTTAAATAAATATTTTGTGTTCTCTCTTAATTTGTTTTCACCAAAATCTTATTGAGGCCATTTATTATTAGTGTGCCCTTTAAATTATTTTATTTCCTCTCTTTAAGATGGGTCTCACCTCATTTTAAAGTTCAAGACGTATTTTCCACATCTATCAAGTCCTAGAGTTAATTTTACCTTGAGATATCTATATAAAGGCATCCTTTTCCATTCATTCAACACACAATTACCCATAATCAATCAAGCAATCAAGCGATTGATTTCAAGAGAGTTCTCAAGGTATTCAAGTATCTAAGTCTTCAAGTATTCTTCTTTTATATCATCAATCATTGTGGAAAATAACAAAATCCATCATTCAAGGCTTATCTTTCATGATTTCCTTTTGGGTTTTTGTCGACTTTCAAGCTATTGCATTAACACTTGTAATCACATCCAAAGAATAATTGTGCCATCAAGGTATAATGTAATTTATGTTTCAGATCTAGCTTCTATTTCATCTTTCATTATGCAATTTCAATTCAATTTCAAGGTTGATTCGTAAACATGTGCTTGACCAATCCAAACCCATTTTCCCAACCTTTCTCCCTATTTTTATGTGTGCAGGAATAGGTTAGAAAACTACAATTTCAGATTTCAGTAGTACAAGAATAGTTGTAGATTCTATGAAAGTTTTATCCAAAAGTATCAAGAATAGATCAAGTTTCACCATGCCCCTCTAAGTACAGATCGAGTTTCACCCTATCCCTCAAGGTACAAATCAAGTTTCACCCTATCGCTTTAGGTACATATCAAGTTTCACCCTATCCCTATCATTTTTTACTAAAATTTTACAGGGAGTCTGTTCACAACCTCCAGAAAGTAGATTTGTGATTACAGCCCATTCTAGCACTTTGACAGTTAGAAATTTTGGTATGAAGGTTCACTTTTTATATTAAATTTATAGGTGTATTAAAATCCTTCTCCATCCTCTTTCACATCAATTTTCTTAATTAGATTAAACAAGATTTGTTCTTATTTAGTCTTTTGCATATCAATGACATATCTTTCTCTCTCAATCATAAAAAGAAAAAGGAATCAAGACCATTCAAGCATATCTATTGTGTTTTTATCTCTCAAGTGGTGTTGATCATACTTTTCTTGAGGTGGTTTTGTATTCCAATGTGTAATATAAATCAGGGAAAATATCCCTTTTACATGGTCCCCATTTTATATTATACATTTTGGTAAACCCAACTCATTACATTTCCATTCTAATTTTGGTGGTTAGATCTTCCTTGCATGAAATTTCCACTTTGATTTGGTATCTATATCTACTTCGTACATGCATTACATTGTATAGACACATTCATAGATCCATTGCATTCTTGCATTTCATTTTCATGTTTACATGTTTCAAAATAATAATTAAATAAAAAATATTTCATCTCATGCATGATTGTATGTATTTTCACTTTCATTCTATGAATGGAGTTGTTATCATCATTTACTAGTTCCATTTCAAGTTTCTTTCAAAAATTTCAAGATGCTTCCTTTCATGCATATGATGATAGTTTAGTTATTAATTTCATCCATAATCACAATATCTCGCCTCCCAAAACTAATTTCACCAATGAGAATATTTTAGCACAAGAAAATTTTATTAACATTTCTTCAAATAATCTCCCTCCTAAGGATGAGATCTTTCAAGATTATGTTTATCCTTCTCCTAAAATGTATCTTGCTCATGAAGATATTTTGTTGCAAGAAAAGGATATTTTACACTAATTTCCTTCCCACCCCTTCCATTTTAGGGATCAAGATTTAGTGAGTCAAAATTATTCCTCTCCTATAGTGTGATTTATTCATAAAGATATGTCTATTGTTGATGATTCTCCTATTTTGGATGAATAGTTAGACAATAACATTGATTATTCTCATCCTCATGAAACAACCTTGATAAAATAAGATGATATATTCATTGAAATTTATTCTACTACCTCTAGAAATGAAACATTCATAAATGATGGTGATCCTTCTCCTAGATGTACCCCCTTTATGATAATATTTTGGACCAAGAAGAGGAAATTATAAATACCTTTCTTAATATCGCATTACCTTCATTTGACATCCCTTTTAGAATTGGAGCATTAATGGAAGTCCCTAATCTCCATTATAAATATTTTCCTATATATGAGGATACCTTAGAAGAAGAGAATGTTATCATGAATATGTTCTTTGACACTCTCCCTTCTATTGATAAACTAATGAACAATCAAGATCTCAATTAAGTCAATTTTATCAATGTTTTGGGTAGTGAAAATCCTAAGGTGGTTGTCCATCTTTTTCAAGATACCCCTCAACCTCAAAATCAACCAATCATTGTGGTAAAAGGTGTCCAATAACTTGAATATCATGCCATTAATCACACTTATAACACAAGAAATAATAGACAACCTAAAAGTTCAGTTGGTCCTCCTTCTCTTCCTCCTTCTCAACCAATTCTTCCTTCCGCACCCCATCTCCCTGAAAATCACTAAAAGGAGTATGATTTAGTAAAAAAACTTTGTGCTACTCCTACCAAGATATCTCTTTGGGATATTATTCAAAATTCACCTACTTATCATGAGGCATTACAAAAAGCCTTAAGAAATGTGATTGTTCCACATCCTAGGAAAGACAACATAACTTCCATATTAGAATGCATGAATGCGACCAATAAAAAAGCTTAAATTGTGTTTTCTCGAGATGAGTTACCTCATAAATAAATTCAAGATCAACATGATTCTCTCATGGTTGTTGTCCTTATCAATGGTATCCTTATTTGAATAAATTTAATTGATAATGACTTGGGACTTGATGTTTGTAGCATTGAATTTTTACATAAGATAAATGTGGATATTTCATCAATCAAACCTGATTATACTCCTATTTGTGGCTTTGATAATGTAGCTAATCAAACCTTTGGTATTATCACTTTGTAAGTAGGTCTCATTATTTTACCCACACGTATTCATGTCATGCTCAGTACTCTTAATTATAATATTCTCTTAGGACGATCATGGCTACATGATATGCATGTTGTTCCTTCAACACTTCATGACAAAGTGAAGTTTATCTATAAAAACACCATGTATACCCTTGCTATTGATGATAGGGTCCAAATTTACTTACAAACTGAATTTGATTCTCCTTCTATTCCTACACCATTTAAACAAAACTTATCTTCTTCCCCTACAAGTTCCCTTTAGATGATGATTGGGGATCACTAGACTTTACACCATCTTTTGTGGGTGAATACAAACTTTCAATTTTTAACACTGGACCCTTCAAAGGACCTAGTGTGTTATTTGTTCAACTTGGTTCTCCAAATATTTCAACTCACAATCTCAAATATAGTTTAGGATGTGCACAAAAAAGAATGAATAATAGTGAGAAACATATTGAAGTATTTGGTTTCGAGTCTCCTCCTATGGAAACATCCTCTCTTTATCATCTTACACTTCTTCTATATCTACCTTTAATCAATACATCATTTTTCCTAACCTTCTTCGTGCTAAGGTGATTACTCAACCTAAACAAAAAAATAAGCATATTCAAAATCTTGTGAATCTCCCTTTTTTCATGTATCATAGATATCATGACCACTCTACGAATGAATTTCAATCCTTACATTAAAAAATTAAATAACTCATTGATAAAGATATCATTTACATAACATGTTGCAATAATTTATTTTTCAATCCTAATTTCTTTAAATAACATTTAAGTTCCTATTATGTTGCTCCACACTATGTTCAATTGTCATCCTATCCTTTGGGGGCTCACTATTGTGCATGGTGCAATCATACTTTGTGAGTAGCATAATCAGTCCTCTTTTTCCATATCCTTGTATCCACACTTGGGGGAAAGGTTAGTATATCAATCTCTCTCATCCTCTCTAAGGATCTACTTTTCCCTTGGTGAAGCGACATTTATCTATTATACAAAATCCAATCTCACATAGAAACATTGGCTTGCATTAAGGGTTATCTTCTACAAAAGAGATATGCATCCTTGATCATAACCTTTTCATTGTTCACAATTGGGTTTTATGATTAAAAATCCCCTACCTTGGGGGATAAAACTGTTTCATCATTTATCAATAATCCCTTTACCTATCAATGGGGAAGGTGTCAATTCTTCCCTTATTATTCAATATATATTTTCAACATCCTTCAAAAGGATCTATTTTACACTTATTTCATGGTATTTCTTGCATTTGTCTATTCCTTGACCTCATAAGAGTTGTGACCTCTTTGGCTTTGACTGGGTGTTGCTTATGGATACCTTCTTGGTACTAAAAGTGTTTCATTCATGTTCTTTTTTTTTAAGATGTCAAAACAACCCTGATTTTCCATCTTGGGGGGGTGGGGGGGCATGTATGACCTCCTTATTGAAAACATTTTATTTACTTTAAGCATGACAGGTAGAAGACACTATTATAATACAACTTGCTAGGGATATATCACTCTCCTTTATATAGTTTTGGTGGATTTCCTTAGATACAATGCTTTCCTTGGACTAGCCTTAAGATTGGTTGAACTAGCATAGCACAAATTTCTAGCCCATTTGATCTCTCCTTTGCATACATTTTCAGGATTGTTTGACTAGCATAACACAATTTTCTAGACCATTTGGCCTATCCTTTTCATGGGTTGACTAGCATAGCATAATTTCCTAGACCATTTGCCCGTCTTCTCTCTTTTTATTATCTATCTCCCATGGATAACCTAGAGAAATATAATTGCCTAGCTCCTGTTATCCATGATTATCTTAATCTCTCCTCCATGATTCCATAGCATTACAAACTTTTCTATTTGATTGGATCATGAGGTCTTATCTTATTTTTGATGTGTGCTCTTGCTCTTTTCAAGTGACCACTTGTGCTCTTGCAATAGTTTTTTAGCATGATACTAGTGGTTGAGACATTTTATTTGGTGAGGTCTCTTCACCTAGTTGAATTGGAACCTTAGAAAGCTTTAGGCATTTTTTTTTGTTTTATGTGTCCTTGCATATAGATGTACAAGTTAAAATCCTTGGTCTGGGGGCTTGTGTCCTTAAACTTAGAGATATATTATCTCCTTGCATTTTTCCCATGATCTTCATCTTTCTCTCTCTTTCTTCTACTTTACCATGAGCGTGAAGTGGACTCATACTCCCACTAAAGTGGGTGCTAAATGTATCATCCTAAAAAGTAAGCACCTTTAATTAGGTGCTTGTGTTATCCCCATTTCAGTATGTATGGTTTTCCACATTGATTTCATGTTCTCCTAATGCTTGTTGGACCTTCAAATTAACATTTTAAGTCCTATATTGACTCAATTTATTCAAAACTTGAGTTTGGCCCTTATTTCTAAAACTACTCCTTTGTTTCTCCTCCATTAAAATAATTCATTTCATCTCATTAGATCTTTATTAATTTAAATTAATAATGTGGGAACTCATTTATTAACTTAAATTAATATTATGGGTTGTCTCTTAATTTATTTATTGTCTAAAATGGGTTTGACTTTTATTAATTCAATATTTAAATAAATATTATAGATCCTCTCTAGACCTTTATTAATTTAAATTAAATACTGTGTCCCTGCTTATTTTTTAAATTGGGCTAGACCTTTATTAATTTAAATCAATATTTTGTGTCCTCTCTTATTTATTTTCACCAAAATAATGGCCATTATTTTTTAATCAGTTTTTTATATATAAAATATTATAGTGGCTTGCCCACTTTTGCCTAAAAAAATAAAAAAATTTAAATTAAATACTATGTGTCCCCGCTTATTTTCTAAATTGGGTTAGACCTTTATTAATTTAAATCAATATTTTGTGTCCTCTCTTATTTATTTTCACCAAAATAATGGCCATTATTTTTTAATCAATTTTTTATATATAAAATATTATAGTGGTTTGCCCACTTTTGCCTAAAATATTATAGGGGGCAAGCCACTATAATAATGGCCATTTTTTATAAGTGTGTCATTTAAATTATTTTGTTTCCTCACTTTAAGGTGGGTCTTACCTCATTTTAAAGTTCAAGGCATATTTTCCACATCAATCAATTCGGCCTAGAGTTAATTTTACCTTGAGATGTCTATATAAAGGCACCCTTTTCCATTCATTCAACACAAAATTACCCACAATAAATCAACCAATCAATCAATTTATTTCAAGAGCATTCTCAAGGTCTTCAAGTATCTAAGTTTTCAAGCCTTCAAGTACTCTTCTTCTTTTTCATCATCAAGCATTGTGGAAAACTATAATATCCATTATCCAGGGATTATCTTTCATGATTTCCTTTTGGGTTTTTGTAGAGTTTCAAGCTATTTCATTAACACTTGTAATCACATCCAAAGAAACATTGTGCCATCAAGGTATAAGGTGATTTATGTTTCAGATCTAGCTTCTATTTCATCTTTCATTATGTAATTTTAATTCAATTTCAAGGTTGATTCCTAAATAGGGATTTGTCTAAGGAAACCCCATTTTCCCAACTTTCTTCTCATTTTTCAGTGTGCAAGAATAGGTTGCGGAGCTACTATTTAAGATCTGGGTAGTACAAGAATAATTATAAATTTTATGAAATTTTCATTCGAAAGTGTCAAGAACATATTGAGTTTTGCCCTGTCCTTCTAGGTACATATCAAGATTTTCCCTATACCTTCAAGTATAGATCGATTTTTGCCCTCTACCTACCATTTTTTACTAAAATTTGGCAAGGAGTCTATTTACAACCTTCAAGCCTCTAATCCATAATTACAGCTCATTCTGGAACTCTGACAGTCATAAATTTAGGTCTGACAATTCACTTTTTCTATTCCATTTCCAAGTGCATTCAAATCCTTATCCATCCTCTTTCACATCAATTTTCTCAATTAGATTAAATCAGATTTGTGCTTATTTAGTCTTTTGCATATCAATGAAATCATTTTCTCTCTCAATCATAAACAAAAAAAGGAATAAAAAACCTTCAAGCATAGCTATGATACTCCTAAAGAGTTATTTTGTTATCATTAGTTTTGTCAAAGTCATATTGCATTGTGAAAGTCAGTCAGTAAAAGAGGAAAGAGTCATAGGAATTAGTCGGTAAAGAAAATAGAGAATTCGGTAAAGGAAGAGACAATTTTGGTAAAGGAAAATGAATGATAGGCACCGAGTAGAGAAAGGCAGGCACCAAGTAGTGCATTATAGTTACCGAGATGAGAAGCACATGTTACTGAGCAAGAAAAAAATGTGTTACTGAGTAACACAGGATGACATAACAGATTATGATAGATACATTGAAACTGGACACCGAGCATAAAATGTTTTACTCATTTCAATAAGATCATTTGGTAAAACATTGGAAATATAAACAAAGATGATTGCACATGATTATGAGGTAAGATCCACCAATGGTAATTAAAGGGAATATATACGTTGGAAATGTTATCATAGATACCACCATTTAAGGAGAAGAATCCAAAACATTTCCACCGCTTCTAGATCAACTATATAAAGAACAATGTATGAAGATTAGAGATAGTAAGAGGATGATGAAAATAATGTAAATATGATGTGATGGTGATGAAGCATAAATAAGATACCAAGTACAGAACAATTAGAGAAGAACAATGAAGGTGAATCATATTTGAGGCTACCGAGTATAGAAACTAGATTGTGATTGAAATGTACTGAAGTACAGAATAAGGTAAAATATTATTGAGCACATTAAGTCTAAACAACATTTGTTGATGCATTGCTATAGACAAATTTAGTACTGAATTATATTGTAATCAAAATTATAAAATCCCTTTACTGGGTAGGCCCTAATAAGTCTTATTTTTTAAATCCTTTAACAAGGTACATCTCTTAGACTAGAGATTGTAAAATCCTTTAGCAAGGTAGACTGTATAAATCTTATGTACTCCTAACAAGGTAATCTATCAGAAGTAGCTAAATTTTGTAGCTTTAATTGAGCAGCCTTTTTCCTATGGTAGTGAAGGATTGTGGGTACCATTCCTAGTGCAGTTTTTTTTATTAACCAAGGGTTTCTATGAGACAAAAAAATCATTGTGTTTTGAGTTAAGTTTTCATGTTTTAATTTCTATGTTTCATGATGTGACATGCAAAGTTTTCAATTTGGTAAATGGTCAGAATAGTTGATAAAAAAATTTGGAGTACTAATTCACCCCTCCCCTCTCACTACTTAACTTTCCATTACAAATCCAACAATTGGAATCGGAGCTAGGACTCTTGAGATAAATTTTTAACCACCTGAGAGTGAATAGATCATAGCCATGGAAAGTTATAAGCAAGCTAAGCAGATTGATAATCTTGAGTTTGAATTGGAAAATGTGCATGAGATGATTGATGATTTGAAAAGGAAATTGGAAAAGTCATTAAGGGTAAGAAAGTGTTTATTTGATGAATTAAAATCTACACAAGAACATGTTGAGATACTTGAGACATCATCTGAAGGAAGTTTGAATGATGAATTAGAAACAACTATTACAAAACTTATGGAAAAGAATAAAGCTCTCACCGAGTAGTTGAATCTAATAAAGAAAGATTAAGAGGTACAAGGTATTAGAATGGGTGAAATACTAGAATCAAAGAGATCAGCTAAAGATGCAAAAATAATGGTAGATGAAGACAAGAGGAAAGTTGAGGCAAGACTAGCTAGCTAAAAAAGATGATGAGATCATGAGAATGACACAAACACATTATGCTATGACCATCCAACTGGTGAATGCAAATCAAGAGTCATCCAAAAATGAATCTAAGAATCAAGCATTAAGGTATGAGGTTGAAAGATTGACAAGAGAACTGAAATCAGAAAAGGAAGAAAATGAAGTACTGAAAAGGAATGAAAAAACATTAAGAATGTTGGATGAACAACATAGAGGTCAGAGACAACCAAGAGATACAACTTGACTAGGGTTCACAGAAAAAAAAACACTACCGAGAAGGGAGATTCCTCAAACCAAGCAGCCAACTGAGATACTACTACCCCACCGAAGACAAAGAAGCTAATTTGTTATCATTGTGAGAAACTTGGTCATACAGCTAATGTTTGTAGGAGAAAAAGAGGTAAACCATAGAGAATTCCTAAATATGATGGTTATTGTTATAATTGAAATAAGTATGGACATCAAGCATTTGAGTGTAGATCAAGGATTGCTAACAATACAAGGAATCCAAAATTCAATGGTTACTACAATACTTGCAATAGATATGGTCATAAGTCTGAAGATTGCAGGTCACAAAGAAAGAATGTCAAATGGGTACCTAACCAATGGAATACAACAACAACCAACAAGGATCAACAATACCATGGGACTATAACACAATAATTTCATGTGCAACATGTGGGAGATTTGGACATATAGCAAAAAAATGCATATTGATGCATGGTAGAAATAAAAGAAGATTATGAAGAAATCCAGGAATGGCATATTTTCACTGTCATAAGGTAGGTCACCTAGCCAAATATTACAAGTACTGAGATAAAGTTCCAACCAAGGAAAAGACAAATGAAATAGCACAAGTGAATGTTGAAGAAGTAAGAAACCAAATGAATAAAATATGGACAAGGAAGTCTCTAGATGATGTAACATTTGGAACAATCGATGGCACCTCATCCTCTAGATCGGGTGCCCCTATCTTCACCTAATCGGTTAAAGGTATGTGTAGGAACTGAGAGTTAAAATTCAATCAAGATCTCATTCCACTTTTTATCTTTGGTGTAGAAATCTCAGTAAAGGAACCATCATAATCTTGGAGCGTGAACAAAAGTTCCAATTGATATTTTGAGGAAGAAATGTAGGAGGGCTATTAGGATGAGACTCTTCTTCTTCATAGAAATCATGAATAGGAGGCACTACAAAAATTTCAATAGTTGGATGGTCTTGATTAGACTCTGAATTATGCTGCATGTTAGAACTTTCACCAACCTCGAAAGTGGAAATAGGAGCATATTTATGGATTACATCAACCTCGATATCAATTGTAGCATCAGATAGTTGGTCTCATTCATACTCATGGGAATCAATTTGACTACTGGCGGATCATCCCAGGTACTGAGCTATGGTCATAGGAGATTCTTTGATATGACTTTCTTGATTTGTAGCATGCCTCTTGATTTTGTCTAGATTGCAATCTGTCATGTCAGAACACTTGTCTTGAGTGTCAACTGCTTGAGAGAAATCCTCATATTCCAACATAGGTAAGCATGGTAACCTAGGCTTTCTAGAATCTCTAGATGAGTCAATAAACTAAGGTAAATCAAGGATGTGGGTGATGCTAACAAGTTACCCCTAGTTAGGGTGTCTTTCCTTAATAGGCCATTCTTGATTTAGTTCAGCTTCTAGTGATGTATTTGCCTCATGTCGACTAAGTTGTCTCTCAGGTACAACCTCTTGATCTATAGGAATATGTAACAACCTTTCATAAGTTTTGGAGATGGTGTCTTCATCTTCATTATCAGAATCCCCAATTTTATCAAACATGGGACCACTCACAGATGATCGTGCAAACCTTTGTTCCTGATATCCCACCCTAGTTTTGTCTCTTGGATTACAAAATTTAGCATGTAGGGATTAAAGAATGCCTTTTCCTTTTCCAAGAGGATTTTTTCCATCATATCCCATTTTCTACATGAGTTGGTAGCCAATACTATACTTCTCAATATAATTCTTAGCATATTTCACCTATTGTTTAGCTTCTTCGCCTTTGTATACCCATTGTAAAATAGCTTTATTCTCATTTTCTTGTTCGAGAGGGACCTTTGCCTTGACCATGCCTATTCCTTCATGAATTGTTATAGTAGAGGTGCTAGTAGGTTGGAATGATGAATATGGTCTCCCGTAGGATATGGGTGAGATAGGCAAGTTGACCATCAAGCATGAAGCATCCAGCTTGTATTCACCCATTCTATTTTCTTTTATACTCAGCTTCTTTTGAAAGGCATCTAGTTTTTTCTTGTTTAGATATTTCAGTTTCTTGGTTCCTCAGGGATTCCTTATTGTGGGGAACCATTAGTTTAGCTTGTTTCACATTATTCCAAGTATAGGTCAATTCTGCAGAAATTGTAACCTCAATTCTATTGTGACACAATTTAATGCATTGATGACATGTTGAAGTTATTTCTTACATTTAGTGAATCCATGGGCAACCCAAAAGTGTGTTGTATGCAAGTGGGAGATCCAGGACTTGAAAAATAACATCTCATTGCATAGGACCAACCCCGATAGGCAAGATCACCATGCCTTTGGAAGAAATTTAATCTTCATCATATGCCTTGATTGTGATTTTCCACCTAGGATCAATGGCATGATCTAAGAAACTGAGGGCTTTCACTAAGTTGAACATGCATATATTCAAACATGCACCTCCATCTATCAAAATGTGTTTCACCCTATGAATATGTATGAGGACTTCAATATGGAGAGGTTAGTTGTGAGGGTGACTGAGAGATTTATCATCTTCTTTGGAAAAGGTTAGATAATGTGGGGAAGCAAGATGACCGACCATGGGCTGGAAATTGTCTATGTCTAAGCCCTTAGGAATATTATCCACTAGGAGGGCTTGATCTAGAATCTCCCGATGTATAGGAGATATTTTAAGTAGTTCAAGGATCGATATATGAATTGACGTGCGTTGAAGTTGATCAACTAGGTTATAATCACATGTTGTAGATGAGGTAGTGGCTTTGGATCCTTGGGTCATTGCATGTTTAGAAGAAGAGGAAGAACCTAATCCTTGCAGAGAGACCTTACCCTAAGAGTGAGTAACTGTATTAGAAGACTCAGCCTAAGTCTTTCTCTTGATCTTAATGACATTAATGGTACAATTAGAAGACTCAAGCATATGGACCACATTGTTATTGTCAGAGTAGGTGTAACCTACCTTTTTGTCTATTGCCTTAGATGATTCCCCTTTTTCATATCTAGGAAAAGGCTCTTTGAAGGCCTTATGGTTAGGTTTCATATGAGGGGGAATGACCATAATCATCTCATTATCGATCAGATCTTAGATTAAGGTTTTAAGCTTCATGAAATCATTGGTCTTGTGGCCCTTATTACGATGGTAGTCACAATAGTGGTTATCATTCCACCACTTAGGCTTTATCTCAGGATCATACAGTTTATTTTTCAAGCAATGTGATAATATTGTTAGCCAAAAGCATAGTTAGGGAATTCTCAAATGAATCTCCAAGAGGACTGAAATCTCTCTTAGGCCTATGGGTCCATGGCCTATCTATATTACCTACAGGTTTAGAGATCGTTTGAGTCTTCTTGTTGGATTTCGCTACTTGAATACCAATGGATAGGTTGAAAGTTGGCTCCTGTGGTTTTCTAGATGTAAACACAAAGGTCATTTCCACAATTTAATCATTTCCGACATCCTTGGTTTTGGTCCAGAACTTAATCTTGTCTTTATTATGTCAATTACTGGAAGAAGACTTGCACTCTTTATGTTACAAGGTGATTTCTCCTTTTTACACGAGGACATATTCTATACGAATAGACATTTCAAATAGTTTGTCAAATGAGGCATGTGTTTGTATCTGCAGTGCATAGTTCATTTCAGGAACCAAATTTTTTATAACTATATTGATTTTCTTAGTCTATGGAATTTGTCCAGGATATCTAGCAAACATTCTCTGCCACCGTCGAAGGAATGTAGCAAAGAGATCTCTGACACGTTGCTTTGTATTGCACAAGTAGAGAATGGTAATAGTGTGAGAGATGTTGTAGGAGTATTTTTGGATGAACTTTTGAACTAGTTCATCAAAGGTCTTAATGCTAGAAGAAAGTGAAGTAAACCAGCTCATAGCTTGGCCACTAAGACTTTAAGGAAATAATCTCATAAGATTTCTTTATTCGTGGATAAAACCCTATACTTAGGGCACATAATTTGTGTGCATGGTCCTATGGATCTTTATTTCCATTGTACTTGTCATATTTGAAGATCTCCACCTTGGATGGGAAAGGAAACATGTAAAGATTTCTATCAAAGGGGAAAGGATAGATCATTTTGAGTGAATACGTGTTAGAGGGTTGATCTTTATCCTTTTTGAGTTGTGAAATCGCACAACTTAGATCCTAGAGTTATTTTATAAGAGATGTGAGAGGATACTTTTCCTCTTTTTGCAACAAGCCATCCACATCAAAGCTGGGGGGAAGCTTCATGCCCATAGATGCAAGATGTATGAAATATAAGTCCTTATCCTGACTCATGATGGCTTGCATAACCTTGTGGAAATGTTTATCTTCTTGTGTAGGTTCTTCATTCTAAGAGGAGTTAGAATCATGCCTTTTGTGAGTGCTTAGTTATAGGTCAACATGTCGATTCGATCAAAATTATCAACATGGGTAAAGGGAACTGACTGGTAAATAGGATCTCAATGCAAAGGTTCTTCACGAGAAGATGGTCCAGGGGTATCGTAAGTAGATTTTTCTTTCAGATTAGTTGTATCCTTGTAGGAATGACTATGAGTTCTAATTGGCATGGAAGATGAGATTGAAAAACTTGTAGTAATGAGATTACTAAGCTAGTGTAAGAAGATCCAGGTAATGATAGCTCTTGTATCTGTAATACCCCAAAAATGGGCTATAGGTTCATTAACCTCCTAAATCAACAAATCAAATGAAATCGATACAAAAGTCCTAACCAAAGGCACATCTGCACATCTAAACATCAAAATCCTAATTGCTTTTATCTTAATTTTGCATTAGGGAATATTTCCTAAATATTCCTAATTTATCTAATTATCTTTAATTAAATAATATTTGGCGATAAATCATATTTATCCTAAATTTGATTAATTGAATATGATAAATATTTAATTAATTAAATTTGATTCTACCACTTAATTATTTAATTAAATTTAATTCTAGTCTATTCCTAATTATATTATTTAATTTTGACAATAAATCAAAAGCTCCTACGAATAATTGATTAAATATTTATTTAATTGATTAAATTCATTTGTCAAATTTAATAATATAATTTTTGAATAAAAGTTTGATTAAAATAATTTATTAACCCACGCATTAGTTATTCTTAAATTTAAAATCAGTTAAGTTAAGAATAAATCACTTTATTCTTAAATTAATTTATAATTAAAACATGCACAATCAAAAAAGCAGTCAACTAGAAATCAATAACCAAGTTTAAATTTAAACTCAACATTCAATTATGAGTTGAAAATTGAACTAAACTCTATTTTGAGTTCAAAGCTATTTTTGCATGATTTTGCATGGTTTTATAAATTAATTAATTCTGATTTCTTGTTAACTCAAAAATCAACCTAAATTTATCAAGAGTGATTTATGGTTTTTCTTATGCATCCTCAAACCCTGGATTTCTATAAAAACAAGGCTCAGCTCCTGATAAAGGATCCCTCAAGCTTTCAATCTCATATCTCTCGAATTTGCACAATTACTCGAGCGAACTTGCATCTGGAAAATCAAGCACGTGCAATAGGCAATTTGTGAGATCATTCATTGTTTTCATAGCATAGTATTGATGAGATCAATTTGCATTTAATTTCATTCATCTAGATTAGTTTCATATCAAGTTTTTCATCTTATTGCATTAAAAAAAAAAGACTAATTTGCATTCATTCTCATTTGCTTTTAAATCCTTCATTTAGGTGTTGCATTGTCACTGATCTCGATTTCAATCTGAGAACACCATACTCACACCTACTAGAAGGCAGTAAATCACCTAGTTAGCTTAGTTTCATTTATTTGCAGATTTCAATTTTGCTAACCTCTAATGTTTTACTGAAGTGTTGTGTCCACAGCTAGGTACAATTTTCACACACACAGTATGAAGGGTGAGTAATAGATAAAGAGACAACTGAAACAAGGTGCAAGGTATTAAGGGTGAGGCCTGCATTCCTACTAGGTGATAGTTGCGACCAAGTTTATTTAGCCAAGAAAACTAAGTACAAGGTATTGAGAATGAGGCTCAAATGTCTGTTGAGTGGCATTTATGAAAAAGTTAAACAAGGTTTTATTTCAAATGAGGCAAGATATTTGAGACAATAACTAGATCACTTCCAAGATCTTAAAATAGGAGAGAAGAGAAATCAAATTACCAGTAAAGAATCAATCAACTAAAAATGCTATTTTTAGAGCAGTGACTGCTAATCAAGAGGACATAAAAGCCAAGAAGAACCCAGATAGTGAAAGACACTGAAATTTTGAGAACTCAATGCAATTTTGGTAACTAGTCAAGCATAGGATCATACAATGAAATTCAATACTGAGTGCGATGAATTTATCTTTCCATACGATGCAATGCAACACTTGGTGTGATAAAGAACTCATGTTGTATGATACAATTCTGAAGAAAATGATAGAGTGCATGAAAAGGACAATTTACCACTATTTTTTTAGGGGTTTGACCGATCTAAACTATTTTGGTTTCAAATCCGTGATAAGTTTAAGTGTCCCTAAATCCAGGTCTGAATGTTTCCAAGCAAGCAATAGCATGATTGAGTAAAAGTGTTCAAACAATCCACCAAAGGACAAAGCAACTTTGGGGACACAAGACTTGTGAGGTCTAAGAGGGTGTTGCAATATGTCAAGAGTGTCAAGTGTATGTTCCACAATGATTTTCACGGGTCTCAACACATTCAAGGACACATCAAGCAAAAACTACCTAAGTTCAAGGTTAGTATCAAAATATTTGCCCACAACTTGGTATTCCTTTGCCTCACACAAAGTGATGGTAGATTTTTTGAGGATAGTAACTAAGGGAATACATATGGTGAGTAGTATTGAGGCAATCTAGGTAAGTCCACTTGGATCAATCCTTGCACAAAGATTCTGACACTCTAGGAGGTAAGTTGAGTAGTTTCTAACAAGGAGTGTCTAGTAAGGGCATCCATTCTCAACTATCCTTTGTAGTTCTACTTAGATAAATTGAGGCGTATATCCCTACAAGTGTTTCAAGTAAGGTAGTCTTCCAAGCAAGATTGAGACCTCTCAACCCTACACATTACTCTCATGTGTGTTCTTCTAGTCAAACGAATGATCCAACACAATTAATAGCTACATTATTGTAGTCTTTTTCCAACAAGGCATAAATTTTATAGTGGGTTGGATGAGTTGGATTTTCTTTGTCCCACTTGGGTCATTCTAGTGAGATTTTTACCTCAACATCAGGCCCTCTAAAGGTAAATGAAAGGAAAAGTGGATAGGCTAATGAAGGTCTATATTTTTTATTTTCCACAAGGTAAAAGAGCATACTCTCCTACTCCATAGCTTCTCCCAAGAACATCAAGCACATATTCATTTACCAAAGACTCTTTACAAGTGAAAAACCAAGTAGGTCAAGATTTCTGATTCAACCTATAGGAGGTGAAGAGAATACTCTCCTACTACCCAACTAGTCACAAGAAAAGAAGCCTCCCTAGTTAAGCTAGATGCCTAGAAAACCAAATTTATGAAGGCACAATGTTTATTTGTATCTCCAAGGCAGCCTGCAAGACAAATAGCTTTAGTAATCTCAAAATATATCTTTGGAAAGCATCGTACAACCACAAAGCATTAGTAGTCTAAAAAAAAGTGATGTAGATGACTTTGGAAATTGAATTCTCTCTTAAATACCCTACAAATACCTACTATTTTCTATAAAATAGAATGTTAAAGCCAAGATGAAGCCGAATCAAGCACTAAAATCTAAAACTTTAAGCAACTAGACCCTCAAAATGCTTTTTGTTTTTGATACGATAAAACACAGCCAACACCATTTAATCGTACGATGAAACTCAAAGATCCATGCAATGAAATCCATAGTTCTTATGTCATACGATGGCACTCAAGACTACATGTGATAAATCACCTTAAGCCATATTATTGTATAATAAAACTCGTAACTGCGTGCGATGAAAGAGGGTATCGTATGATAATCTGTACTATTGAGTGTGATATTTGTCGTAGTTTCAAAAAATTAATAAAAATATCTTACAAGTAATAGGACCAAACATTGATTCTATCCCCACAGTGGGCACATAAAATTTGTGGTTAGATATTGGTATTCAATTGAAATAGAACCAACATTCAATAAACTATTAACTTAAGAATTTAGTTACTAGAGTTAATATCAAATGAACAACTAAACCCTCAAAAGTGGCTTATTGCTTCCTAGTTGAAGTGAGTTTAATCATTTTATGATGCCCATCAGATTGGCATGAAGGATTAGTGACTTGACTACTCCAAAATGGAAGATTCAAATGCAATACAAAGCTAGAAATGAAACTAGAATACAAGATTAATCTAACAAAAATGATGCCACTATGAAAGCCAACTAGATGACAATGCAAGATTATATTAAGAATGAACTAAGCTAAAACAATGCAAGAGAGCTATGAGAATATGAATGAAAGAAACTAGAAGAATTCAATATAGCATAGTAACTCTAGAATGCACCAAGATGGATCCCTTTAGCCAAGGAAGAGCTTCCCTTTAAAGGAATTGCCTCAAGAATGGAGGGTGGAGATTAAGGAATTGCCTCAAAGATGTTAGGTAGAGATGAGTGGTGAGAAAGGTCAATCCAGGTGAAAGGATTCAAGAATTTTGATTGGCCAAGATTGATTGGAGAATAAGACAAAATAGAAA
Source organism: Chamaecyparis obtusa (assembly GCA_027943335.1). NCBI lineage: Eukaryota > Viridiplantae > Streptophyta > Pinopsida > Cupressales > Cupressaceae > Chamaecyparis > Chamaecyparis obtusa. The sequence goes on from BSBK01002413.1 coordinate 24,570, forward strand.
ATCCCATTTTAATTGTCAATTAACAAAGATTATGTTTGCACAAAGTGCTCTTTTTAATAAAAGTGCTAAGACTTTATATTAAAAGTAAGTTTTGACAATTAAATGATTTTCCAAGCTTGAGTATTAGAAATGATTTGATTTAATTATGCAAGGGGGATTGTTTAGGTTTCTCACATAATTATGTCTAGAAAATTATCCCTTTGAGATTTTGAATTTTACTTGAGGTAGAATTGATCAAAAATATGGGCTTAGGTTATACTAGACAAATTTTAGGTGATTTGCCTATCTACACATCACTATGTCTTTCAACACATATCGGATCTTTCATGTGAACATCACACACTCACTTTGATACACAAGCACAAAGGTGTTCCTTAACACCCATCACAAACATAAAACTTATAAAATTGAAACAACTGAGATATGATGAACTCTCTTTTATTGTGTGTTGTATGTTATCATTGATTTTCAGTTATCATTTCTTCTAATGTCACTCAATGATCTCTACATGCCTAGAGACTCATGACTAGGGGCATAAAAAATTTCTTTGATTTCTACTTTTGGAATGGTTTTGTTGAGCTTACATTATCTACTAAACCAGATGTTACTGGAAAGAGCCTCCATCACGATAACAATGTCACACATACCTTGACCCACTTTATTTGGATGCTTAGGTAAGGTTGGAATTGTCTCCTTGTCTTTTTTTTGTGTGTTCTACATAAGACAACACTCGTGGTTATCTTGGAAACTTGTGCCTCAGTACAAATGGAATCTTACAACATCAAAATGGAAACAAAGTTCAGATCATGTCGGCTCTTGTGTCTCAATTCTTACATGCATTTACTACATCTATCCAATAAGTTCATATTAATATCTTCATGGTCTCTATTGTACCAATGAATATTGTATCAACCGTGATGTCCCTAAAATGCTCAAATGATGATAAAAAAATAGCTATAGGATCGGTCACTTGACTCGTGCCTTAGGGAATTGTATTTTCATGCTAGGGCTACATTGTAGTTTTAGGTCTTGGTTTCCTTTGATCCATCCTTCCTTTTCTCCTCACTCAGGTCAACTACAAACATTTTTCATTGACTTCGACTATTATCTGTAAGAATCAAGGTCAATATCATCATGAAAGGGGCCTAGAGTGCTAAGTTTTCATCATCACATGTGTAGATGAGTATGGAAAAGAACAGCATGATACAAGAAATATATATCTGAGAATACATGGCATAAGAGATGAAAGAAAATCAATCATCGACATCGACATTAGTAAAATCAACATAAGATATAGTAACATCAACATGATATCTATCACAAAGAGGAACATAAAGATTAGTAACAACATACATCAGCATCTACCAGAATATATCATAAGAAATTAATGAAAAAATCCAAGATATCAATAAAGAGAAATAAGACAAAGCATGAGACAACAACTGTAACTAAAACATCAAAAATATGGTATAAAAAATATCCCATGATATCAGAAGATCATAGTGTCTCAAGTATAAAATTGGTACATCCACTATGTAGATATAACAATGAGTAAATCAAAATAAAATAAGGGGATAAGATGATAAAGGGGATATGAAGACTGACTCCTCACTCTGCCTGATTTAGGGGTGGAGAAGGAAGAACATCTTCTCTCATTCACACTAGTGATGGCATGGCTCCCTTAGACTGTGTAGTGAACTATGTATATGAAGGTGCTCTAGCTATAATAGGTACTGCTCCAATATATAATGCTTAATAATATGAAGCCCTCGAAGCATGATAGGTGGTCATCTTCTAGATATGGTCTTGTGCAGTCTATACCTATCGCACTTGCCTATCTTTTTCTACTAGTTGTACCTCCAACACTACCTCTCATGTCCTGGACATTGTAAGATCTTCTCTAAGTTATGCAATCTCCTAAACATTGGTCCCTTGTGTTGTCTCATCCCATGTTGCCTCTACTGCTACCTCCTCCATAGGCTCCCCCTCACCCTCAATCAGTCTCCTCAAGAGGTGTCCCCAGTCCACCTTCTGCATCACCAGTCTCTTCCCCTCCTCCTCGGGCTAATCCTCCTCTACAATAATATCAACCCATATAAACTCTAAATATCCTCTCTCTTATGTGTGGCCTACTAATTATTTCTACCGCATTCCCTCGTGCCTTGCCACTCTCTACTATCCTTTCTCTTAGCTCCTCTACCTTGTGGATTGTCAATTGGCTCCTCCTCATCAAGTCTAAGGACTCACTCAACTGGATCAATGAACCTTAAGAAGGGATGGTTGATCATATGCTAACTGTATGAAAGGGTGATTTTAGCATATGTGGCATCAAGAAGGTACTCTTAGTTGACCCCAATCATATCTCTAAGCTCCTATACAACCAATCCATAGATAGGTTGTGACCCCTAGTCTGCCTCCTCATCCAAAAATTGAGTGCATGTTGCAAACTCAATTAGTCTATCCTACCTCCGAACAAACTATTTCCAGACTCTACTGATACAAAATCACTCAACTATGGGAGCACACGTGCAAATTCATGATGCATGTAAGGACTAAAGCATAAAAGTTACAAAGATGAAAAAAATATAATAACAACAATACTCCAAACATAAGTATACCTTCCAATCAGTGGCTGAGTGGAGAACATATAGGAAAGCTCTTGGGCTAAGCCTGACCACCTATCACAACCTATATATGGTTGTGACACCATAGAAGATGTATCATCTAATTGCCAATGCCAGAAAGAGGTCTTTCCCAAATTGGGCTAATGAATATAACCTATGTATCAAAAAATGTAAGGCATACTCGCTCCTCGGGCAACCTTGTTACTAGGAGAGCTATAAGGATATGTTCCGACACCCATATCAGTAGTACTATGAATCTTTCTACCATGATATGTCCTCATTGGTATACAATCTCATACAACTCCCTGTATATATGGCACAACAACCATTCTTCCCAGCTAAATCTATAAGGCATACTCAACATCTCATAAAAAATTCAGCCCTAACCGTACTGGAACCCATGTTGGCTACAATCAGGTATAGTGATAGAACCAATCAATCTTGCAAGCATGAAATCCAATGGATAGTCTTGGTCATACTATCTACGCATATAATCCTAGGTAATATGTTGGTCTAGGATGGTGTCATCTACGAACAGGTGCCTCAATGATGCAATCCCCTTTGTCAGATCCTGATTATAGAAGATGAGCTCTCTAGATATGGGCAATCTGAGGATCATATATATGTCCTCGGGAGTGATAATAATCTCACTAGTAGGAAAATGAAAGGTATTGTGCTCACTGTGGAACCTCTCAGCTAGTGTGGTCAATAACCCGTGATTAACACAGATGTCATACATAGTATTGATCTTCCCAAGCCCACACTGATCAAGGACATCCAGCTCTTGTTATGATAAATGTCACACCAGTCTCAATACTTTTGGGTAGGTGCACTAGAATACATGATCAAGTAATGACATCTACAAAAGGAACACAATGAAACACATCAATGATCAATCCAAATCATGATAAAAATATATTTATATCAAGTATTAAAGTATCAAAAGTCATTATCAAGCATATCTAAAGGGCTAAAAACAAGATATGAAACTAAGAAAATTTTGAAAGTAAGGCACAAAGTGAAATATTAAGCTCATCCAGTGAAAAAGGTAACTCTAGTTTATCATACGATGAAACTCAATAAGTAGTGTGATATAATTTTTCAATGTGATACAGTTCCTCGTATCGTATGATAAAAGGGTGCCCATCATGAGATAAAACACAAATGTAATATAATATATACTTCCATTTTATTGTACGATGGACCCTAACTGAGGGTGCGATGAAATTGTTTCATTGCATGATAAACCAAGTGCTAGTCCTAAAATGGGTAAAAAAAAAAAAAATCAATCAAAAATTGCAAAAGCACAAGTCAAGATCGGGTACTTACTAGTGCAAAAGCACAAGCCAACTCTAAAGCTTGAATCAATTATCGTGGATTGGAATTTGTTAGAAAGTAAAGTCCTCCAAGATAACTGAGAGGGGGGGATGAATCAGTTATTGGATAAAAACAACTTATAATACCATTATCAAATTTCAACCATGTAACCAATATAAACAACAACCATAGAAAGATAAACATACACAATAACACAAGATATGTTGACTAGGGAACCTCTTGATTAGAGAGTAAACCCTGGTGGGAATGATGCCTACAAAAGATGTACTAATATAAAAATTCATTATGAGAGGATGGACTTTGTTAGGAGTCTTATGAAATACATTCAGTACATATTAGTCCATGTTAGGAGACTTTGAATCCCTGTTAAAATATTCTAACCTGGTTAAGAGTTATGGAAGGCAGAAGGACCCATTGTCCAAATAGCTTCAAGGGAAAGATCACCGAACTCATTGTCCAGCTGATCTATGTATTATCTAAATAAAATAATACCAATAATTATTGATCTCAGCAACTTATCTTCACTCCTTTGACTTTTCCAAATCGCACCAATTATTCTACTAGATCTCAATACCAAATCTATTCAATTCGCATATCCTCTTACACTATCAACGTCACTATATATTTCTCAATTCCATAATTTCATATCAATCAAGGAAAATAATCCTTCCTTCATACCACACTCAAATAATTACAAATGAGTCAGCCAACTAGGCTTAACCATTACAAAATATAAATCATTACACATTACATAATATTTCTTAACCACATAAAACTATTAGCTTCCAAACTAAATAATTCTTCACACGTGTGATCTTTGACTATGTTTTCTCATCCAGGTCACCTCTGAAATATCATCAACCTCTATTCAACTTCGCATGTATAGATTCTATCCCAATTAGGAGATATAATCCAACTATCACAAATCACTTCTCAGGAACATTGTCTGAATACTATTTCCACTAAATTACACATAACTATCATGAATAATTGAATTTATGTATGCAATCTTAAACATAACCTCAGGACATAATATAGAATCAATCCTTAACTCTGCATAGCTTGATCTACAATTCTCCACGTGCACTAATAAAAACACTATTTGCTTCTCTATTATTCTCCAGTAGATTAATGTGTTGACATCAATGACAAACACAGTCATGAATGCAACATAAAACTTCTCTCAACTAACCCTAAATACTCCCCCATAGGACATATTCAACATTTATTCCTAATAATCTCCCCTATTGGCATTGATGGAAACATATATAAAAAACATCCAAGTTCCATGAATACCAACCTGCAACACTATTGTTCCGCATTATCTTTTCAAATCCTCTTCATCAATCAAATCAATCATCAAATGTATCATGTTAGAAATAGGGAATACTAAGAGGGGGGGTGAATCATTATTCTACAAACTTTTACTTTTTCCCAATTATGGATATAACAGATTATCTTAATGCATGCATAACATAGTAAACTAAACAACATGCATAGCAATAAAACAAATGAACTCATAACACATTATTTGTTCTCAAGGAAACCCTGGCCAAGGGAAAACCCTGGTGGGGATGGTACCCAAAAAGATCCACTAATCAAAAGTATCATGTTAAGGATGTTGACCCTATTAGGAGCCTATTACATTCATATAGTGTCTCAGTCCTGATTAAGGGACTTTAGGCCTAGTTAGAAGCCTCAACCCTGCTAGGAGTTGGTAGTACAAAATATGATTACCAGATGATCCCACTGCCCAAATAAGTAATGTGCAGTAGTTAATGATTACAATAATGTATCAAGGTACATAACCTTATACTGCTTTCAACTTCACATCAATATCTTTGCTTTCTATATCACTATCGCTATTACATTCATATATTACTTACATCTTTTCATCTCTTTATACAAGTTATTAAGATTAATAAATCTTACAGTCAGCTTGCATTATAAAAAATATATTTTCTCAAGAGTTAACATCTAGGATGTTATCCCTTTCTTTTGTTAATACACTATTTTGATAAACAAAATAATCCCTTAACTCTGCCAATTTTGTCTTTATATTTTGTCATGTCAGCTTAACACTGTCTTCAGTAAAAGTGTCATAACTTCTTCCGTACATGTCGTACTAACTTTCACTCTAAGGTGAGCCTTCTATAGTCACCATAGTATCTATGTTCAAGTGTGCAAGCACTGAACTCACTCCAAACAACATTTCTAATCAAAACCATCTTCAGGTACACTAGCAAAAATATTATCTCATACTTAGCTAATTTTGCTTTGCGCTCTGACATACTTGCTCTCTGACCTGTGCACTCTTCATGTAGATCATATGTTTCCATAATGACAACATCTATGTATCCAACTCAGCCAAATTACCAAAAATCTTCCCCTTTGTCATTAGTGGCAACATATGATAAAATTGGCTAAGTCTTAGACTTCAAAATTTCAAAATTGTAGCCATAATACAAAATATGTATATACTATCCTTATGACTCCATAACACTTATAAACATACTATAATCCCCCTAAGAGTATTACATACTTGTCAATTTTCTATTGTGTATCTCTCCCCCTTTGACAATAATGACAAAAAAAGGTAAGGAGAGTGACAAAATTGTGTTTAGACAAAAGCTATACCTTGATTCAATATTGCAAAGCTGGAAGGCTTGCAACACAATTTGCAAAGTTAATCTCCATGTTCTCTAACTCTTTCTCCCATGCCTTTTTAAGATGTCTTGGATGAAAGACATTCTTCCAGTTGTCCTTCAACAATGCTCAATTTGATAGAAACATGCTCTCTTAGAAGAGTGAATCTTTTCACCTTACTGTCCTTGTTATCTTGTAAAATTCTTATTTCATCATAAAGCTTGCAAATTTCTTCTCAACATCAAGTACCTTCACATTAGGGCTTGAAAGAAGGTTTATCTCAGTTTGAATTTGTGTTTCCTTGATCTTAATCTTCTGCACTTCCTCTACTATTAGGTTTTCTAATTTTGTACACTGAATGTACAAAGATTTTCCTCTGTCTAAATTCCTTCTTAAGTCTTTTATGTAGATATCAAGACTGTTGATATCATTCCTGATGTTTTGACTTATGTCCAAAAATATTTTGGCCTCATAGGTTGCTTGTGCCTTCACTTTAGCTATATCAGATAAGTTGGTAAACTCATCATCAAATGTGTTCATCACTTTCTTTTCTTTTTCTAGTGGGTCAGCCTCTACAATTTGTGTGGTTACAATGCCTTGTAACTTCTCAATTAGCTCCTTTAGGCATCCTTCAAGGCTCTTCACTTTCTTATTCTTTCCAATAATTTTATTCAAAGATGTGATCAATTCCATCTGATCATCATCATCTACTTCTTTTCCCAAACTCTCAAATATAGAACCAATCTAAGTTTTCTTACCAATCTTAGGTATAAGACTAATTTCTTCTTGGGTGGGAATAGATACTTGTTTCTTTGTCTCTTTAGATTCTTCAGTTATGGTTTCTATCTTCTCTTCTCCTTTGGCATTGTCCTGCTCTTCAAAAGTCGAGTTGTCAACAATGTTTTCAAGGTTTTTAAATAGATTATCATCATTGTTCAAAGTGATCTTTGTTCCTTCAACATTCATAGTTTCATCTTCTATGTTAATGGCTGGTGGAGAGGGAATATCATTTTGTTATGCTTCTTCTACTTGCTCTTCAGGTTCTGCTGCAACTGATGGTTTTCCAGCATTCTCTGTCATTACCTTAACAATTGCTTGTTCTATTTCCTTGTTAATTTCTTCATCATTGCCTCCCATAATCTGTATTGTCCTCTTCTTTATCCTGAGATGGGTGTTCAGATCTTTCATAATCTGTTTGAAATGTTCTTCATCCTTAACAATACATAACTTTCTTACAAGATTTTCTCTTATTGTTGTATCTTCCTCTGATGCTCTTTTATTCCTATTTACAAGCTTCTTATAAAAGTCATCAGGTATATTACCCTGAATTGTATGAAGTTTCTTATCAGACAAAATCATATGTCTCACAAATGCATTTTCTAGGTTTAATCTTTCTGAGTAGTTGTAGAGATCATAGTACTTGTTCATCTTTGTGAAATCTCCATCTTGAATAATCTATTCATTCACTTTCTCTATCTTGGGTTTCCAATTTTTCTTCTTAATAGGAGTGTCTTCATCATCTTTAATTTCTATAATTTTTCTTTGAACTGGTGGCACTAAAGTCTTCTGCCTCTTTCCTGGTCTAGTAGCAATCTCTTTCACTCTTTTACTAGGTGTGGAGGAGGTTGATCTAGTGGATTTTCTTGCTTTTTGATCTTTCTCAGTTTCTTCCACTTTCACCTTGACTTGTGTCTCTTCTTGTTGTACTGCAACTGATGATAGAGGAGGAATAGACAAAACTTCTTTTTGTCCTATGTCTCTAATTGCTTCTGTTGTCTGCTTTTCTATTAAGAACTCATGTTCAGTCATCCCTATGTCTTTTAGTATCTTCTTGATTGTACTTCCAACTCTTTTATTTGATTATTTTTCTTCAAGGATAGTCTTTACGGAGTTGAAGTTCTCCTCAAAGAATCCAAATCTGTTGCTATGAATGTCCAACTTGCTCTTAAGTAGTCTACTCACATATTCTTCTATCTCAATCTCAGTAATCTCATAGCCAAGAGGGTATATGAACTCTACTCTAGGTTCTACTGCTTCAATGTATGTAAAGTCAGTATCACCCATGAAACATATCTCATTCTTATACTTTTCTACTAGGGACTTTGGGATCCTTGATCTGCTTGTCATCAAATTCTGAAATGTTTTAATTACCAACACTACACTCTCATTGACTTTGTCAATAATTTGCCAAATATACACTTTTTCAATCCTTTCCATTATATTTTGACCATCATTCCAATCATTACCAATGGTGTAAGGAAATCTTCTTAACAAATGAAAAAACATATAGGTGATCAATGATGAGAATCTAAACTGAGAGTACTTAGTCTTCTTTATCTTTTCCAAATTCTCAAACAACTGAATTCTCAAAATCTCACACATGTCAACTTGTACTTTACCAACACACATCAAATAGGCTACATGAATCATTCCTGCTACCATTTCATCTTCTCTAGAGTTAGCAAAAAACTTAGTTGTAAGGATCTTGCACAAATATCTAACATCATCTTGCTTTATCTTGCTAATTACTATTCCCCTGCCATTGTAAGATGAATTTGTGTTGTCTATAATTGTTTTCCTCATGTTCTTCTCATTCAAATGAATGGCTCCAGTTTTAGATAGACCAGTTACCTCATGAACTAGGTTAGTTGTGATATCTATCACTCTATCATCTTTCCATTGTGAATTCTGCTTAAAATTATCTTGGTACATTCTTCATTGTCAAACTCATATCATAGAGAATACTTACTAATCTCATTGTCTTTCAAATGCTCAAACCCTACTTTCAATGACATATCTTGATTGTAGATCTTCTGATATTCTTCTATGAAATCACTATCACTGAGAATCTCCAGCTTGCATCTCAAATAACTTCTAACATTTTCTAGATGTAAAACTCCATCTGGTATGGATGATAAGGCTAACTTAGGGTCTTATTCCAAGGGTTCTACTAGTTCCCTTTTCATTTTAGGTCTATTCTTATCTCTGACATTGTGAATCAATGAAACATCCATGGGTTTTGCTAATTCTTTAAAATTGATTTAGAGATCTACCAAGTAAAATACCTCAATTCCACGATTTAGGGCTTGCATAGATTCAGCACGAAAATCCTTCACCAAATCCTTGCAAAAACTTCTTCAATCACTGCTCTTCGATCTCCTTAGCACTTGTATTTGCTTCGATGATCAAATGATACTGATCATAACCTTTTATCATTTCAATCTTACATAGATCTGACATCGCATTCAATTTTTTGGCTGCTTCTTTCCAAGAAGTTGATTTTATTAACCTGCAAAACTTAAAACTTCTTGCGATCTCGCAAAACATAATATTTTTCTATGCGCTCTTAACCATAGCATCAATACATCATATATTACCTTGCATTAACTGTGCAAGACTCAATTCATCATATTTCTACTCCTACACTATTCTAAGTTCTTATTCTACTGCATTTTTCATGAATTAAGTACTTTGAGATGGATTAGGTAAAGATTCATTCTTACCACTTGATACTTCACCTTTCTGGTTAGCTTCAATGCTGAATGTGTCTCCTTGATCTGTGCTTTTAACAAACTTCACTTCTTCTGAATTACTACAACATCCTTTATGACTGTTGCTAGCATCTTCATTTCTCCTTGCATGACTTCTAGGGTTAGGATTAGGATGAAAAACTCTATTGTTCATTCTGTAAAACCTTTCTATATGTCCAATCTTGTTACATATCTGACAAACTATTCCATTGTTTCCATATCTTGGTCCAGACTGATTGATTTGTGATCTGCAATTTTTGGCAATGTGTCCAACTTTGTTGCATCTATAACATACTAATCCACTTCTTATGTTCATATCTTCAGTAGGTCTCTTATCTGCATGGTTAGTATTCCTAAACATTCTACTACTATTATTATTCTCAACAAATTTAGGTTTTCTACATTCAATAGCTCTATGTCCAAAGCCATGACAATTATAACAATAACCATTAAGAGGTTTAAATTGCTTACCTATGCAATCTTTCTTCATATGACCAAAATTATTACAAGTAAAGCATCTACCTTTAAATTCTCTTTGCATACCTTTAAGTGACTCCTCTTGCTTAGGTGGTTCTTCTTCTTTAGGTGTATCTTCAGATTTGTCAATTTCATCAGATTTCTTTTCATCTATGCTTTCAGACATTTTTAGATCTGGTTCCTTGCTTTCTTCACTTGCTTTAGATGTGTTGAAACCAAGATCAGTTTTATTATAGAATGGTTTTTGATAAGACATTTGCTCATCAATCTTCTTACTAGTTGAATATAGTCTTTCAAGTTGCTGCTTAGATTGAGTCAGTTCACTTGTCACAATTGTATTGTATTTCTCAAGTTCGTCATGTTGCAAATTGATTTTCTCAAGTTCAGGTGTTACTTTACCAAGTTTAGATTTTAGCCCTTCATTTTCAAGCTTCAGATTTTCATTCTCAGATTTTAGATTTGCCTCATTCTTGCCATTTCCATCTTTTAGACTTAGCTTCAGATTTGCTATCTTCAATTCATGCTTAAGGATCTCATTTTCCTTTTCTAAGTTTTCATCACAATCTTCAATTTGAATTTTGAATTCCTTTTCTGATTTTAGATCTACCAACTTGTTTTTCAGTTTCTCAATGAGGTTCTTTGCATCATCATATTTTCCTTTTAGAGCATCTCTTTCTTTAGTAAGCATATCAATCTATTCAAGAGCTTCTTCAAGATTCTTCTGTAGCTAATCCATAGCCATAGAGATCTTACTCAAGTTGGTAGACTTTCCTTGAATGATTCTTTTCCAAGTAACTAAGCTCTAATACCAATTGTTAGAAATAGGGAATACTGAGAGGGGGGGTGAATCAATATTCTACAAACTTTTACTTTTGCCCAATTATGGATATAACAAATTATTTTAATGCATGCATAACATAGTAAACTAACATGCATAGCAATAAAACAAATGAGCTCATAACACATTATTTGTTCTCGAGGAAACCCTAGCCAAGGGAAAACCTCAGTGGGGATGGTACCCACAAAGATCCACTGATCAAAGGTATCTTATTAAGGATGTTGACCCTGTTACGAGCCTATTACATGCATATAGTGTCTCAGTCCTGATTAAGGGACTTTAGGCCTAGTTAGAAGCCTCAACCCTGCTAGGAGTTGGTAGTACAAAATATGATTACCAAATGAGCCCACTGCCCAAACAAGTAATGTACAGTAGTTACTGATTAAAATAATGTATCAAGGTACATAACCTTATACTACTTTCAACTTCACATCAATATCTTCTCTGTCTATATCACTATCACTATTACATTCATATGTTACTTACATCTTTTCATCTGTTTATACAAGTTATTAAGATTAATAAATCTTACAGTCAGCTTGCTTTATACAAAATATATTTTCTCAAGAGTTAACATCTAGGATTTCATCCCTTTATATTGTTAAGACATTATTTTGATAAACAAAATAATCCCTTAACTCTTTGCCAAATCCGTCTTCATATTTTGTCATGTCGGCTTAACACTGTCTTCAGTAAAATTGTCATAACTTCTTCTGTACATGTCATACTAACTTGCACTCTCAAGTGAGTCTTCTATAGTCACCATAGTATCTATGTTCAAGTGTGCAAGCACTAAAATTACTCCAAAAAACATCGCTAATCAAAACTATCTTCAGGTACACTGGCAAAAACATTGTCTCATACTTAGAAAATTTTGCTTTGCGCTCTGACATACTTGCTCTCTGACCTGTGAGCTCTTCATGTAGATCATATGTTTCCATAATTACAACATCTATGTATCCAAGTTCCATGAATACCAACCTGCAACACTACTATTCTGCATTATCTTTTCAAATCCTCTTCATCAATCAAATTAATCATCAAATGTATCCTTCTCCTTAGTACTTCACTTTTCAAATCCTCCTCATCAATCAAATGTTTTTCATTACTATCCTTCTCTCCCCCATTGACATTAATGACAAAGAAAGCATCAATATGTCAATCCACAAGCTTGAATGTCAAAAGACACTATTCATAAAATACATTCACAAGAGTCCTGCATGACTTAGCTCAAAACACACATACTCCCCCATAGAGGAAGTATCAGCATATAGTCCAGAACGGATAGAGCTCATATACCATTGGACTGATGCAACTCTCTGCATCACTACTCAAGAGTAGGTTGGGGCATAACCCCATGCATACCTCTCAAATACTCAAATGTATCCTTAGGTAAAGGCTTTGTAAATATATCTGCAATTTGCTCTTTTGTACTAATATACTCAAGTCTGACTTCTTTTTCTATAACTTTCTCTCTTACAACATGATACTTGATTTCTATATGCTTTGTTTTAGAATGCAAAATAGGGTTTTTTGACATACTTACTGTACTGGTGTTATCACAGTGTATGATAACAGGCTCATTAAACTTGATTCCAATATCCTTCAACATTTGTTTCATCCATATTATCTGATTACAATTATTTTTTGTTGCTACATATTCTACTTCTATTGTGCTCTGTGAAATACAATTTTGTTTCTTACTTAGCCAAGAAACCAATCTTCCTCCAAGAGAAAATGCTCTACCACTTGTACTATTTTTATCATCAACACTACCTCCCCAATCTATATCTGTATATGCATATATGGTAAATTCATCTAATTTTTCATGCTACAACCCATAGTCAGTTGTGCCTTTCAAATAATGAAATATTCATTTTCCTGCTGCATAATGTGACTCTTTAGGATCAGCTTGAAATCTTGCAACAATTCCAACTACATGTGATATATGTAGTCTTGTATGAGTTAAATATTGCAATCCTCCAATCATTGATATGTACTTCTTTTGTTCAACTATATGTGTTTCATCTATGCTAGATAACTTATGACCAGTTACCATAGGTGTGCTAATAGGCTTACAATTCTCCATTCCAATTCTCTTCAACAAGTCTTTCAGATACTTTGTTTGACATAAGAAAATACCATCATTGTTCTGTGCTATCTATAATCCTAAGAAATATTTCATTTCACCAATCATGCTCATTTCAATTTCTATCTTCATTTCATCAACAAATTTATCACTAGCTTCATCTTCTCCTCCAAAGACAATATCATCAACAAAGATAACTACAATTAATAATCCATTCTCAATTTCTTTCAGATACAAATTATTGTCTGCAGTACCTTTAGTGAATCCCAATTTTATCAAATACTTATCCAATCTTGCATACCATGTTCTAGGTTCTTGCTTCAGTCCATATAGAGCTTTGTTCAGTTTACATACGATGTCTCCTTCTTGAGTTAAAGAAAAACCTTCAGGCTTCTCAATGTAGACTTCTTCCAATTCCCCATTCAAAAATGCTAACTTCACATCCATCTGATACACTTTGAATTTCTTATAAGGTGCATAAGCCAAAAACATTCTTATCGCTTCAATTCTTACAACATGAGCAAAATTTTCTTCATAATAAATTCCTTCTTGTTGTGAGTATCCCTTACATACCAATCTTTCTTTGTTCCTTACAACTTCACCTTGTTCATTCATCTTGTTTTTGAATACCCATTTAGTTCCTATAACATTTTTATATTTAGGTCTAGGGACCAATTCCCAAGTCTTGTTCTTCTTAATTTGATCTAGTTCTTTCTTCATTTCTTGAATCTAATTTTCATCTTTATAGGCTTCCTCGGTATTTTTAGGTTCAATTTGAGAAATCAAACATAGTTCTTCTTGTAGCTTATTTCTTGTCAGAACTCATTTTTTCTATGCTCCCAATAATCTGATCAGCAGGATGATTCCTTGCTAGATTCTTATTAGGTTTCACTATCTCAGTTCTTGCTTCAACTCTGTGTTATGATATCGATTCTCTTATTTCCTCAATGTAGATCTCATTCCAAAAATCACTGTCAGTTTCATAAAATAATTCAACATTTTCTTGATCAAATCTAGGACGAACTTCTTCATCTGATTCATAATCAAGTATTCTTTCATGAATTTTGAACTTCTCATCAACTTTAACATTTGCACTCTCAACAATAGTCTTAGTTATTTTATTAAAACATCTATAAGCTTTTCTTTTCAATGAATAACCAACAAATATACCTTCATCACTTCTGGGATCAAAATTGCCAATGTCATCATCTCTCTTAATATAACATTTGCTTCCAAAAATTCTAAAATACTTAACTGATGGTGCATGTCCAAACCATAATTCATAAGGTGTATTGTATGTGTCTGCTCTGATTTTTACTTTGTTCATTGTATATACTATTGTGTTCACTTCTTCTCTCTAGAATGTCTTTGCCAAATCATTCTCAAATAACATAGCCCTTGCTGCTTCAGTTACTAATCTATTCCTTCTTTTTGCAATACCATTTTGTTCAGGTGTTCTAGGAGCTGAAATTTGTCTCTTAATACCATTCACTTCACAAAAAGTATTAAATTCCTTAGAAGTAAATTATCCACCTCTATCAGATCTTAAACATTTAATCTTCATTCCAGATTCATTCTCAACTTTGTTCTTAATCAATCTAAACTTATCAAATGCTTCATACTTTTCTTTATCAAATGCTTCATACTTTTCTTTAAGAAATGTTACCCACATCATTCTAGTAAAGTCGTCAACAAAAATCATAAAATAACTTTCACCATAGAATCCTCTAATCCTTGTGGGACCACTCAAATATGTATGAACAATTTCCAATTTTGTTGTTGTGGTGAGCTTCTTACTGGGAAAAGACCTTTTCTACTTAGCCATAACACATTCTTTGCATATCATGTTAGTAGGTTTCATAATCTTCGGCAAATCTCTTACTACAAATGTAGTACTTACTTTCACAATGTTATCAAAATTTATGTGAAAAAACCTTTTGTTCCATAACCAACTATCATCAATCTTAGTAATCAAACATGTCATCTCAACAGGATTCAACTAAAATACATTACCTCTGGTTCTTGATCCAGTTCCAATCATATTACCATTCTTATCCTTGATCACACAAGTCTTCTCAGTAAACCAAACTTGATATCCCTTATCAACTAAATATCTAACACTCAAAATATTATGTTTCAATCCATCCACAAAATAAACATCATCGGTGTTAGTCTTTCCATCAAGAGTAATAGATCCTATTCTCTTTATCATGCAAGGTGCATTGTTTCCAACTCTAACAATTCCTCCATCATAGTTGTTAAAATTTATAAATTTCTTCATATCTCCAATCATATGATGTGAATAACCACTGTCTATGATCCAATCAGATATCTTTTCTACTTGAGAAACTAAAGCTTTTTCTTCTCTAACTTCAGTTTTAGAGTTTTCTTCTTTCATTACTATAAATCCTATATCATCATTTTCATTATCACTTTCACTTAAGATTTTATCAATGCTAGCCTCAAATTATTCATCATTAGCATAGTAAAATTCTTTAGATCTTCTAGGTTTAAAGTTCTTATTTTTCTTCACTCTCTTAGGGCATTTAGATGTGAAATGACCATATTCTTGACAAGTTCAACATTTAAAGATTTTCTTACCTTCGGGTTTTCTTTTCACAAGAAAGGCAATTCCTTCCTCAATCTTCATGTCTTCCTCAGTCTTAGATCTATTGTAACTGGCATAATCTCCATCGATACTTGTACTTCTTATCAATTCTAGGTAAATCTCCTGACTATCTCAAGCCTATCTCTACTACTTCTAATCTTCCAAGAACATTTTCTCTGGTAAACTTTTCAGTACAAGATATAACTTGTTCAATCATCAGTGTTGTCTTCTTAAACACAGGGGTAAGCATCTTTAAGATCTTCCATATGATTTCATCTTCTATTTTGTTTCCTTCACAAGCTTTGATACCTACAACAATCTTTCATATCCTACCAATATAACTTCTAATAGATTCATCTTCCATCATTCTTGCATCTTCAAATAAACATATCCAATTGTGTAATCTGACTCTCTTTGCATGCACATCACCTTCAAAAGTAGATTGTAAAGCTAACCAAATTTCATAAGATGTCCTTAGAGTTTTTTCCTGATTGTATTCATTCTCCAGAAGGGCTAACAAAAGTGCTTCTTTGGAAAGTATGTTACACATGAATAGATTTCTTTCCTTATCAGTGAAATCTTCAAGTTTTTCTTCTTCAATGAAAGTCTTATCATTCTTTGTGATCAACCAATATCTTGGTCCTAAACATAGAAAATATGTCTTCATCTTTTCTTTCCAGCTGTCATAATTAACTCCATCAAACTTAGGGCTTACTTTCCTAAAATGACTCACCACGGATCTCCTTAAGTTGTTAAACTTTTCCTTCAAGGACATGTCACTCTGATACCAATTTTTAGAAAGTAAATTCCACCAAGATAACTAAGACAGGGGGATTGAATCACTTATCAGATAAAAAAAACTTATAATACCATTATCAAATTTCAACCATGTAACCAATATAAACAACAACTATAGAAAGATAAACATACACAATAACACAAGATATGTTGACTAGGGAACCTCTTGATCAGAGAGTAAACCCCAGTGGGAATGATTCCCACAAAAGATGTACTAATATGAAAATTCCTTGTGAGAGGATGGACTTTGTTAGGAGTCTTATGAAATACATTCAGTACATATCAATCCCTATTAGGACACTTTGAATCTCTATTAAAAGATTTTAATCTGGTTAAGAGTTATGGAAGGCAGAAGGACCCACTATCCAAACAGCTTCAAGGGAAAGATCACTGAACTCATTGTCCAACTGATCTTTGTATTATCCAAACAAAATAATACTAATAATTACTGATCTCAGCAACTTGTCTTCACTCCTTTGACTATGCCAAACCACACCAAATATTCCACTAGATCTCAATACCAGATCTGCTCAATTTCCATATCCTCTTACAATATCAAAATCAACATATATTTCTCAATTCCACAATTCCATATCAATCAAGGAAAAAAATCCTTCCTTTATACCACACTCAAATAATTAAAAATGAGTCGGCCAACTAGGCTTAACCATTACAAAATATAAATCATTACACATTACATAATATTTCATAACCACATAAAACTGTTGGCTTCCAAACTAAATAATTCTTCACACGTGCGACCTCTAACTATGTTGTCTCATTGAGGTCACCTCTGAAATATCATCAACCTCTATTCAACTTTTCATGTCCAGATTCTATCCCGATTAGGAGATATAATCCAACTATCACAAATCACTTCTTAGGAACACTGTCTGAATACTATTTCCACTAAATTACACATAATTGTCATAAATAATTGAATTTTTGTATGCGCTCTTAAACATAACCTCACAACATAATATATAATCAATCCTCAACTCTGCATAGCTTGATCTACAATTCTCCATGTGTGTTAATACAAACATTATCTGCTTCTCTGCTATTCTCTAGTAGATCAATTTGTTGACATCAATGACAAACACAATCATGAATGAAACATACAAATACTACAGAATGACATCAAATACTCCCCCATAGGATATATTTAGCATTCATTCCTAACAGAATTGACATTTTTCTCTCTGGAAGACTCTAAAATAACCAAAAGTCAACTGTTGCAAATGATTTCAAAATGACCCCTCTGAGCCCCTTTTATAGATTTTGACCTAAAATTCACAGTGCTCATAATACTACAAAAATTGCACTCCCAGCTAATTTCGACATCCTAAATCCATTTTTCAGATCAAAATCAAAATATGAGTGCATTTACCTAGTCAAATTTCAAAGTCAACCCTTCTTAGTCAAATAGAGTTTACTGTTGACGTTATAGCTTCTCGCTCACTTTTGCCTTCATTTCTTGAACCTATGAGGTCAATCTCACACAAATCTGTCAAGTCTAAGTGATTTCAATATATTCAACCTGGTCAAAATTTAGTTAAATTTGGTCAACAAGACCTCAAATCAGCTCAAATCAAGGTCGAAATTATTTTAAATCTAATGGTAATCTAGTCTCGTCAATTCAACATTGATTCTAATCTTAATCAGTGCTCTTCATTAATTGGAGCTTGCATTGACCCCCCTACACCATTTTAATTTTGATCCTAAGGGGGCATGACACTATAGAAAATTTGCAATTCTAATATGAAAATCAATCAAAACAACTTGGGATTCTCCTTATCTCTATCTGAAAGAGTGGTCTCGTCGCTTCATATCAGGTCGATTCGACAGGCATTTTTTTTTAATCTCTAGTGACATGTCAAGTCCATCAGGACACATATCAATTTGGCATCATTCCCAAGGTATATTAGGTTCATTAGGCTCATATCAATCTAGTATTTCCTCTCAATCAAGTGATTGGCTTCCTCACAATCCTTGTTGAGACAGTTATCTCAATCTCTTTGAATAATTTTAGTTTCATCGCTTTATATCAAACTGGCCTTAGTTGTCCTTATCTTTGGATGGATATTCAGTCTCATCACATCATATTGGGCTAGAAAATCTAGTATCACTCATTGGTCTTTGTTCAATCATGTCTGGAGCTGGTATCTTTGATCTTTAATTATTCTTTGATCGATCAAGTTCGGATTCAGTTTCTCCTTATTAGGAATAGTATCATCACTTCATATCAAGTTGTTCTCTAATTTGGCTTCAATCTATTCTTTGAATCAATGCACTTCTCTCACATCGATTCAAAGAGGGGAAAAAAGTAATCACCTAAAACTTTTCTAGTAAAACCTAAGCCCCTATTTCAATCAATTTTCCTTAAGCAAAATTCTAAATCTCAAAGGCATAATTTACTAGACATAATTATGTAAGAAACTTGGATAATCCACCTTGGATAACTAAACTATCTCCAAATCATTTCTAAATCAAAGCTTGAAAATTATTTAATTGTCAAAATATTTCTTTTAATATAAAGTCCTAGCACTTTTATTAAAAGAACCCATCTCTCACATAAGTGTGCAATTTAATCTTGATTGAATGACAATTAAAAGGGGATTTTCTATTTTGTCTTATTCTCCAATCAAGTTTGGCCAATCAAAACTCTCGAATCCTCTCACAAGGATTGATCTCTCTCACCACTCATCTCTACCTACCATATTTTTCCTCTTAATCTCCACCCTTCATTCTTGAGGAAATTTCTTTATAAGGAAGCTCTTCCTTGGCTCAAGGGTTCCATCTTGGTTATTTGTGAGATTCCAACTCTTGTCATTTGCATCCTACTATAGTGAGCTTATGATAGTTATTATCTCTCTTGCATTCTTAGTTTAGCTCATCTTGTAGAGTAATCTTGCATTGTTAGCTAGCTTTGAATTTAGTTTTCTTTCATAGTAGCATTGGTGTTGTTAGTTTAATCTTGCATCGTGGCTTTATTTTAGTTTAGCTTCATATTTGGTCTCATTTTTTTCATTTCATATCTTGGAGTGGTGAATGCAATTATTTCATCTCACTCATTTTTTGAATCTTCCATTTTGGATTATTCAAGTCACTAATCCTATATGCCCAATCTGATGATCATTGTATAAATGATTAAACACGCTTCAACTAGGAAGCAATAAGCCAATTTTGAGAATTTAGTTGTTCAATATGAATGAATACTAGTAGGTAGATTCTTGAGTTAATGGTTTATTGAAGTTTTGGTTATGTTCCAATCGAATACCAATTGAATACCAAATAGATGGTGCCAATATTGAGTGTGTCCTAACTATATCTCTGTCACTACAACATAATAATATACATAGGGGGTTCCTACCTGAATCAGCTTATATCTGTGAAACACCGATTGACACACTAATGTGTGCTCCTATGCCCAAACTTGTAGCAGATTCACACTACATCCCAAGGAATGTGCTCCATGATAGGTGTTTAGCCAACTTATGTGTAAAGGAGTCAACATTGTTTGACTTGAGTCATATTTTTGTATTCACTAGCCTACACTGCATGAAAGAGGCGAAGGGAGAGTAGTTATCTTTCCTCCAAATCACATTATTATTGAATCCTAAGATGATGGACTAAATAAGTTGGACATACAACTATTTGTTCAAGGGGCCTGCTAGTTTTGGGTAGGTTTTGATATACATTAGAACTCATATGAGATAACATTAGAGAAAACTTAAAAAAGAAACTTCAAAAGATAGAACAAAGTTAGGAAAATTATGAATCTACCTATAATCACTTTACCATTTACACCATCAACTTTACTCAAGATAAACAATAAAACTATTAACATGCATGATCATCAATAAATATATCCAAAAGCAGTTAGATTAATTCCCCAGTAAGACATACATTCATTACTTAACATCAAAGTAACCAACATTACTGAGTAAAGGATAACATAGAAATTAAATTATACACTATTTACCAATAGCCAAGTTGTTCTCAAAATAGTAGAGAAGTAGTTTATCTTCCTTTGATTATAGATAATAAAGTCCAGCCATCACTGGTTATGCATACAAGGCTCCCAGGGAGCATGCAATTAAAGCTAAATGCTAAAGGTAGGAGATCAAACAAAATAGTCAACTGTATTACTATGGTCCCTCAAAATCATCAATTCAGCAAACTCTTGGAATGGCTCAAAATTGTACATTTAGGTGGATTTCACCTTGTACAACCTATCTACTACTTTTTAACATATTTACATTCATGTACAATATGTACAATAATTTACATTTTTTAAAAGGAGAGAAAATGAAGGGGAGAAAGAAAGAAAGGAATTTGGCTCTCTGGATTTTGATGGAATTTCCACTGGCATGCAAGTCTTTGACTATTAGGTGTACTTTTTCTGAACCTAGGACATGTCCCATTAATGTTGGATTGGAAAATTGTTTAATCTTCAACTAGTTGTACCTATCATAAATAGAGGAGTAGAACCCAACACATGGAGTAGGTAATACATACAAAATGTCCATCCTACCTATCAATTCTCTAATAAAGGTACGTATACTCCCCTATTATTGACACTTAAAACTATAGAAGTTGTTGTGTAGGTGGCTATCTGTCAACACTAGGATCCGACATTGACTTCCAGGAAGAATAAATGAATAGATAATAAAATAATATTGGAAGATACATTTTTCAGGATCCAGGATCTTAGAGTTCCTTCAAACTCTAAGAAATAAAGAATGAAAGTTTGGGAGATCGTGGGGGTCCATTACCCTGAATGTGCCTTGGCCTTATATTTATTAAATCTCTGGATACAATCATTAATAATCTCCTCATTGAATCCCTCAACCTATTGCATATGAAGGTTGGCTCCTTTGATGGATTCCTTATCTCATTTTCATGTTCTCACATCCTCTTGTTGATCTTCTAAATCTCATGCATATCCATCATGATATTTGTACACTCATTCATTATTTCCTTCTCAAAATCTTAAGAGGGGCCAAATTTCCTCTCCATCTACTCATCAAAACAATATAATAAAAAATATTGGGGCGTAAAACCATCCACGTTGTCAGGGTGGAGACCTATCACCTCCTTTATGTAGTCTAAAAACTTCATGACATGTTTTTGAATTAGTGGAGGAGAATGAAAGAACGTCATGCAGGTTATTTTTAGGACATCAAGATTCAACCCAAGCTTGTGAATGGTGACATCCAAGATCTCCAAACTTTCACCCCAAAGGATGTCATTCCAGTGTAATTTTTCTTTTCCAAGGGAAGAAATCTTTTTAAATTTTTTCCACTACTTCTTGTGACAAATGCTATCATCCTCTCATTCAACAATGGCTTCTTGAGCAATATGATTGGTCTGCACTACCATAAATAAATTTAAATAGACTCCATAAGAAAGGAGAATACCATCCGCACCTAATCGGAGATCCACTATTTTTATGCAAGGTATTTCTTCTTCATCATCCACAAATAATCCATCTCATCCCATGGTAGTAACTCTAGGGAAGACGCTTTTGGTATTTGTGAGAAAATGAGAGAAGCTAAGTCCCATAAAACTTCCTTATATTGGGCCAATATAGCCTTCTATTATTTCTTCTTCTTATATTCCTTATCAATCCTCTCACACACTTTTTTAGTAGTGTCATCAAGTTTATTGAGTTCACTTCACTTATCCTATTTCTCAAGATTGATCTTAGTATTTAGATAATCTGCAGGATTGACGTCAAATGTGTCCTTATTTGGAGGTTCCATAGCAACCTCAGCCACCATTTCTCCTTTATCAATCTTTTGGTGGAAAAAAATGGTCTTAACCTTTTTAGGATTCTTCAAGGCTATGATTTTGGCCATGATCTCTTGTAAAGGGGGTTCTTGATATTCTTTTGGTTGTTTCATTTTGAATTTCAACATTAATCACTGAGGTGTAGACATGGTGCTAAGCTCTATTTCTCTAGTATTCTGGAAGGTAGATGTCGTACCTTCCTACCCTTGTATTTGTTCAAGAGGAGGATTCTTGGGATCTGTTGTCTCTACCTGATGGGGATCCTGTTAGGGAGTAGGAACATCAGGTTTGGGGTTCAAAATCACTGCTAAAGGTTTAGTTTTTTCCTACATTTTGACTAGTTCCTCCATTCATTGTTTTTGATCTTCCTTCTTCCTGGAAAGTTCTTCTTGTCTTCTCTTTTGTGCTGCCTTGGTCGCCTTACGATGAGAATCTTCCTTTTCTTTTTAGATCTTCTCATGATATACTACCTTTTCCTTCTCTTCCTTGAGGCATTATTTCTCAACCTCTGATTCCTTTTGTTTTTCATCCTCCTCAGCCTCCTTTTTTTCTTGACGCAGTTGGGTGGCACATTCTTGGGTTGCTTATTCTTCATAGAGACATGATTCCTCTTATTTTTTCCATCATTTAGCCTCTCTTTTTTTTATCTTTGGTTATTTTCTCTATGGCATGTGTCTCTTCTTTGAGGGGGGGATCTTATTCTACCTTGGATTCTTTCTCTTTATGAACCCTCTCCTCTTCCACCTTCCATCTTTCTTCTTATTTTGTTGCTTTGAAGAGGAGCTCGTGATCCTCCAAAATGAGCATCATATTTGGATCCTTTGAACTTATGGAATCTAGGTCCAAATAGTGTTGAACCTGATCCAATATGGGTTCCTATGGTGGAGCTTTGGTTTCATCAAATGGAACCTAATCGAGGAGCTCTAGGATAGAAGCACTTTAGTGATTCTTCTTTGGGCTCACTCTAGAGATGTTTATCTAGGATCACTAGAGTGGGATGAATTCATCTAATGGAATAGTTACATCTTCAATATTTACATTCATTGGCCTTATTTTTGGTTACCTGGGGTAGAAGACACTAAGAGTTATGTGGATAGCCCAAAAGTAATGCCCTATTTGACTGTAGATGCCAGCGTCTTGGCACTATACATTTCTCTCCCCAATTCTTTCATTAAATTTTTTTGGAGGGCACTCTCAAGGGGACCTAATTTTTTGGAAGATGCACACTCTCATATTCCTAAGAGGTCTATTTATTATTCACCTTTTTCTTTTGGTTTCCTTGGGGTAGCTGGTAATCAAAAATTTGGTTGTTGTAAGAGATCACTACTCTAGCAGAGAGGGTCATAATGTTAAATCCCTTAGCTAATCCCAATTTATTTATGTAAATCATTTATTGGCTATCTTATCCATATTAAAATGTAGGTCCATGATTCCCTTTGTATCCTTAAAATTCTTCAGGAATTCCTAAAGTATGAAGTCTTGCATCTGCGTGGTCATCAACCTATGGGAATGACACCAGCATCAGTCAAAATCATCATAGAATCCTACCAAAAATACTCAGTATGAGGTGAATTTTTATTGTATGCATTGAGGAGTATCCCCTTTATTTTATACTTTGGATCATAGGGGTCTCACTCCAGATAAAAATTCTATAGGTTTAGTCTTTCCAACTCCGTGTTGGATTCATTAGCAGTAGTGAGTGAGCACTTTTGATTCCTAACAGTGAAGGGGAAACGTCTTTTGGTCTTATGCTTCTTTTTAATAAGTGCTTGGGTCTATAAAATCTATCTACAAAGTTCTAGAAAAATCACTCTATCTATACAATGTTGGCAGAGGAGGAAGGGTCTCCTAGAAAAACTTGCTACTCTTATGTATGTGAATATCTAAAACTACAAGAACTAGCACCCCAGTTCCTCTACCAAGGCCATAGCTTCCTTGGATAGGCATTATGCTACATCTCTGGTGAATCTTATTATTCATTCAAAAATGAGTGTGTCATTGACATCAAAAAAATCTATGATGAACCTATCCAATCGTAAATTTGGGTAGTGCTCCCATGAGAGAGCATTGATGGGTCTATCTCCCCATATACCATGTGTTTCCAAAATTGCATTACCCTTAAGTGTGGCCACCATCTAAATTGTAAAAGATATCATATAAAATTCTTGGGAGTCCCTTACTATGTGGCCACTATCCAAATTGTAAATGATATGTGCTCAATAAAAGTAGAGGGCCCCACTGAAAATCCTGGCAAAGTAGAACATCCAAGCCTAGAAATTATTTGCATCCAACTTATCTAGCATGCAACACAACATTACTATGATTAGATGGATCTATGGAAGGAATTAAGAGAAGGGGAATATATTTGACATTTTGGCTTCGTCCTTCGAGGGTGAATGAGACAATTGTCATCCAAGTATCTCTTATTGGTGATATCCTCCTTGTAATATGCAACCAAGGTTACATCTTCAATCATGGCCATTGGCTTTTTCTATTTGTGAGGTTGAAGATGACATGGATTGCATGTAGCCCAAATTTGGAAAAAATATTCTGGTACACCTCCTTGTGATATCATTATAATGATAGGCTAGGGTAAAAATCAACTCCAGAGACTAGAGTGATTGTTAGAAGGAAGTTTCTTAGAGGAGGCTAGATTTGTTGAGTTATTTGTAAAAGTAGGATCTAGGGGGAAGATTCTTTATTACAACTTTCATAAATTCCAAGTTGATATCCCTGATGTTGGTATATATGATGTCTTGCACCTTACTTTCTAGCTTGGAGATCTTGACCTATCCCTAATAGACATACTTCATAGTGATGGGAGTATTTTCAATTTGAAGCTCCACCTTGGACATTTTTTTAGGTGGGTCTAAAGGTGTCACCATCAACTCTGCCTCAGTTCTTGTGTTGGATCCGCTATTGTATCAAATTTTTAAACTGCACCAAGAAAGAGAATAGTTGACCTTTTCATCGCACCATAAGATCCTTAGAATATTTTTATCTTGGGATTCAATTGCACAATTTAGAGATGCAAAAAATTAGAAACAAGGCCTAAAAGCATTTAAAAAATTCTCTAAGTATTAAATCCTACATAAAACCCCAATTTCTCCTAGCGGGCGTTCAATTTATTTCTAATTTTTAGTTGACTAGTTGTCACCTATCAACATCACTTAAGTGACCCCTTGGAGTCTCCTTCATCATGAAAAATAACCGGCCTCTTCTCCTATTTTACCGGCTCTCCAATTTTGTAAATGGTCCATTGCCATTTCACAAAAGTTCATTTTAGTCAATGTTCTATGTTTTACGAAATGGTGATGAAATAAGTTGCCTTCTCCATTTCACAAAATATTGTTCAAGGAAGAGTTTTATGCCTACGAAATGGTGAAAGAAGGTGATAAAATACAACTAATTGAATATCTTAAAGGAAAGTTTGACAATGGAATGGACAATTGAAAGACAATGATTGATGATCACTAAGCTACTAAAGTATATGTAAGACAATTAATCAATTAAAATATTGTCATTGATGTCAACTAGTTTTGATTGTACTTGTCATGATGGTTACAAACATCTTAAGAAGGAAAATGGTTAAGGAATGAGATATCTACATGAAGATGAGATGGTTGAGAAAGATATGGATATGGCATACATTGGGTAAATTATTGATGAGTCTATGGCATTATGTTGATGACTTGATTGTATTACATTATTCTATTATGAATTGAAGATCAGGACTAAACAAGTTTATGTTTTCAGTAAATGAAGATTTCAGTATACACCGAGAAAGTGTAGTGTATACTAAGTATAGTATTAACTGAGTTGGTAATTGTACACACTCAAATGGTGAACTTCTCTAAGCCATTACATCCAAGGGAATCCATGAATAGGAAACCTTAGAAAGCGACCTAGAGCTCTCTATGTATGGAGTTGCAAGATTATTTCAAATTTGCTCTCAGCTAGAGCTATTAAGCTAATGACCTTGCTAGTCAACCACACAATGAGAGATTCAAATGAATCCAAGGGCAAGAATGCCAATATCTCCAAGAATCACTATGAAATGCAAATGCAAACTAGATTAAGATGAATATGCAAGCTAAGCTATGGAAATGAAAGTACAAACTAAACTATGAAAGGAAAGATGCAAGGATTACAAAGCCTCCTAATTAAGCTAGATGAAGTAATCTAAAGCATAAAGGGAATCTATACCATGAATGCCATGATAATGAAACTAGAATGCAAGAAATGAGACTAGAATAGTATGTAGATGCAAAAGCCAAGAATGCTCCAAATCTTCAAAAGCTCCAAAGTGACCTAGAAAACCTGCAACATAACATTAGTATTCAAAAATGCATATGAAAATGAGGAAGAGAGCTCTTCTTTTATAGGAAATGAGAAGGAATGGACCATGGAGATTAAGAGGCAAAAGATTTAATCAAGGGTGGAGCTTGAAAGAGGAGAAATCCATGTGCACAAATATCATCCAATGAGAAAATAAGAGTTGACTTTTGTGTCCATATGAGACAAAAAGTGCTTTTCTCCTTTTAATAAAATAAGAATAATGCTTTATTTGTGCAACTTAGGATAAGAGAAAAAGTAGGGATTTTTATTTAATAAAAGGGAAGGAAATATTCCTTTTAAATAAATAAAGACTTAGGATAAAATGGTTAGCCCAAGGCAAATAATCGAAAATGATAAAATAGGATTTGATCAAGGAAATTGATATAATTGAAAAATGCTGATTTTTGAAAATATTGATTCAGGGATTTGATAAATTGTTGAATGGGGGCCCAAAGTCTAGGTGACCATTTTAGGGTGCATACATTTGCCCCTCTTTGACTAATGTGTGATCATTCTAGGAACATATGTGGTCAAAGAAGAATTGAAATGTGAGATCAATTTGGGATCACAAAATAATCTAGACATGTGATCATTCTGGGAACACGCCAGGAAAAAAATAAATTGGTTGAAAGACAAGACCAACACCATTGTTGTTAAGTGATAGTCAAGTCTGAAAATAAGAGATAAAAATCAAAAGACAAGATCAACACCCTTGTTGTTAAGTGATAATCAAGTCTCAAAATAAGAATCTCAAGCTGAACTGAATGATAAAGTTGAATCAAAGATTAAAGCTGATAGGTACTGCCCCCTCGGAATCAAAATCAAAATTAGGTAGAGGAGAAATAGAAAATTGATAAACTTGATCAAAGCACTAGAAATCATGATCGAAGATGAAGCATGATAGGATAACCATCAAGTAGTGAAGATAGGCCCCAGAGTGACTGAGAAAGATATAGGATAAAGATGAACTCAAACCTCAGAGATGATGCGAATGAAAATGAATGAAAGACTAGAAGGTTGAAAGAGACAGGGATGAAGAAATGAAGATTCCCCAACAAAGATCGAAGGATCAGACCTCAAATGGTCAGCCAACTGCGCAAAAGAGGGGGAAAATTTGAAATGTGATTTTGACTATCAAGATTAACTCAGATTTCAATTTCGAGTCCAAAAATGAATCCAAGATGTCGAAATTAGCTAAGGGTGCAATTTTTGTGCAATTCTGAGGTGTTTTGAAAATTAGGTCAAAAAGTCAAAATGCTATATATAATGTGATGTGAAAGACAAGGGACAAAAGACATGATCAAGAAAAGAAAAGGTGAGCATAGTTGACCAATAGGTCCTCGAAAGATGAAAGGAGATATCTCTGCATATGCAACGTGCAAAAACTAATCTAACATGAACCTAGGAATGCAAGCTACTGTGAAAGTGGTTGACTTGCAAGGTCACAATGCCAATAGACATCTAATAATCATCATCAAGCTTTATTAGTAGCATCACAAGATCATACAATACACACTAGTATGACTATGGGTATATGAATATGATCTATATCAGATAGAAATGTGAAAATCTCACCTAGGTACCAAAGACATGTAGGTCAAGATGACTAGTGCAATGAGATTACCTAAATTTGATATGGCAAGATTATACTCGCATGGAGACACAAGGAAAGTCAAGATGACTATAAGTATGCACTTGCATAAACAGTCAAGGATAATACCTTGTAGATCCCAATTTTAAGTGGCTCAAGCATAAATGCTAATGACAGTGAGAACCAACAAAATATACCCACAAGCAGAAAAAGCAATAAAACATGTCCTAACGCCCTCAGTCTTCCTGCTATGCATCATTGAAATTTATCATAGGGAGAGAACACTCATCAAAGAAATCATCATAGATAGCATGCAAAGAAAACAAAGTCAAACAAGTCTCAGCGAGTCACGTGTTTAGTGCATGTGTGTAGGTCATAGAATCAATCTTTGAGTATCGCATTTTCCAGTGGGAATATCATATCATTCTAGACTGTAGGTAAGATATCTAATAAGTGTTGAGAAACACTTGACACTAGGGAAGTGTTGAAAAACACTGGTGGGGTTGGTGTTGAAAAACACCATTGGGGTGATGTCCTAAAGACCAACGCATCCTAAAGGACCAAAGCTAACACAATGATGCCCCCTAGACAAAGACAAAGACCAATTCCAAACCAAGGGAACAAGGTCAAGGTATGATGGAGAAAGGATAAGTGTCTAGGATGCATGCTAAGAAATAAGGGTGCAAAGGCCTCAAGTAGCACCTGTTTCCAAGTTTTCACCACTTGACAGATTTTTTATTTTGTCAATTTTTTTATATTTTTTCAGGACTTTATATGCTTTTTAGGATTTTTTTAGCATCATATATGAATTTTTTTTTGGAATTTTTTCAGGATCATAGAATATGTACAAAGAATGCCCCCAGATAGAATAGGCATCATGGATAGAACTTCTTGAGGTGCAAAACATTGATGGGATCAGGGAGCTGTTCCCCCTCTCGATCAGATAGTAAATAAGCACCTGTACCAAAAGCTACAGTAATGATGTATGGTCTAGGCCAATTAGGTTTGAACTTTCCTTTTTGTTCTCTATTTTGTTGTTCTTAGGGTTTTATCACAAAACAAGATCCCCCACTTGAAATTCTCTAGGGTGAACCTTCTTGTTGAATGCTTTGGACATACGCTTTTGGTAGACTCTTATGTGATCAAAAGATGCTTTTCACTTTTCATCTAGAAGTTCTAGTTCCTACAACCTCATGGTGCGATAGTCTTCATCTGTCACTAAACTTTTGAGAGAGACTCTAAGTGAAGGAATCTCTACTTCTAAAGGTAACATTGCTTTAGCACCATAAGTGAGGGCAAAGGTTGTAGCCCCAGTTGAAGTATGAATACTCACTCTGTAGGTCCACAAGGCTGAATTTATCTGTAGGTGCCAATCTCTACCATTCTTGTGAGCTGTTCTATGGAGAATCTTGGGAATGGTCTTATTTGAAGCCTCTACTTGTCCATTTCCTTGCAGGAAGTAAATGGAGGACCAATGTTGTTTTATCTTGAATTTCTTGCAGAGATGTTTAAGGTCCTTATTTTTAAATTGACCCCCATTGTTAGTGATTATCTCAGAGGTCACTCCATACCAACAAATGATATGATTTAAAATAAACAAAGAAACTATCTTGCTTAAGGCAACAGAAAGTGGGACAACTTCTACCCATTTGGTAAAGTAGTCAGTAGTAGTAATAATGAATTTGTGTCCACCTGATGAGTTGGGATGAATCTGCCCAACAAGGTCAAAGGCCCAATGTTGAAATGGCCAATGAGAAATAGAAGGAATAAGCTCCCTACCTGGAGCATGTATCAGGTTCCCATGTTTCTGACACTTTTCACAAGATTTAGCAAAAGCTACTGCATCTATCTGCATGGTAGGCCAATAGTACCCCACCCTAAGCAACCTTTGAGCCATGGCAAGACCATTAGAATGTCCCCCACAAATACCCTCATGAATGTCAACTAACGCTTGGTTGGACTCATCCTTTTCTAAACACCTAAGAAGTGTCCCATCTAAACCCCTCCTATACAGATCACCAAAGATAAGAGTATGGTGAGAGGCATTACGAACAAGGTTTCTTCTTTCAGAATAGTTGAAGGTTTCAGGAATAATGCCATCACAGAGATATGAATAAATGGCACCGTAGCAGGATGACTCATGGCTAACCAAGGTACAAATGACATGGCTTTCTAAGGAGTCAAAAATAGGGTAACGTAGCTCTTCCACCAAGAATTCAAATCTAGACTCATGTTGTTCTAGCTAAAGAAGTGAAGCTAATGTAGCCATAGCATCAGCTGCTTTATTCTCTACTCTAGGGATTTGTTGAAATGTAACAAAGGTAAAGTAACGGCGCAATGAATCAACCATCTTCTTATAGGGTATCAGTTTGTCATCCTTTGTTTGATATTCTTCATTAACTTGGTTGATAATCAATTGTGAATCCCCATAAATGTGCAGCTTTGTAATTCCCCATTCTATGGCCATTTTCAATCCATTTGCCAAGGCCTCATATTCAGCAATGTTGTTTGTGCATGGGAACAATAACTTATAGGACTTAGGAATAGTATATCCATGAGGAGAGACAAACAACACTCTAGTGCCTAAACCATTTTGCATGAAAGAACCATCAAAGAACATCTTCCATGTTCTTGTAGTCATATACATGATGTGCTCATCTAGAAATTCAACTTGAATGGGCACACTATCTTGAATGGGAAAATCAGTTAATTGATCTGCAATGGCCTGTCCTTTTATAGCCTTACGCTCAACATACTCTATGTCAAATTCTGAAAGAATCATCATCCATTTAGCAAGTCTACCCATGAGAGCAACCTTTCCGAGCAAGTATTTTAGAGGATCAACTTTTGCAATGAGGTGTATTGTATGCGCAAGCATGTAATGTTGCAACTTTTGGGAAGCAAACACCACCGCTAGGCAAGATTTTTCAATGCTAGTGTAGTTAACCTCATATGACACAAGAGTACAGTTGATATAATATATGTCTCTTTCTTTTCCAGTATCATCAAGTTGAGCCAATAATGCCCCCAGGGAATATTCTGTTGCTGAGACATATAATATAAGTGGTTTTCCTAGGATAGGAGGCATTAAGATTGGAAGATTAGCTAGGTACTATTTGATTTGATCCATGCTTTGCTAACATTCCTCATTCCAGACACATTTAACCCCTTTATGCAAAGTCTTATTAAAGTTTTGAGCTCTATCAGCTAGTTTTGAGATAAACCTCCTTATAGACTAAAGGCATCCTTGAAGACTCCTCATTTGACTGAAGTTTTTAGGAGGTGGCATATCCATTATTGCTTGAACTTTTTATGGGTCCACCTCTATTCCTTTAACTGAAATGATAAATCCTAGGAGTTTGCCAAAGGTGACTCCAAATGCACACTTTTTTGGATTTAACTTGAGTTGAAATTGTTCCATATGATCTAGAATTACTTCCAAATCAGCAAGGTGTGTATCCCTTTTCTTGGACATTGCCAAGGTGTCATCTAGATAGTCTTCCATGTTCTTATGCATCATGTCATGGAAAATAGTAGTCATAGCTCTTTGATATGTAGCTCTAGCATTTTTTAATCCAAATGGCATGACGTTCCAACAATAGGTTCCCCATGCACAAGTGAATGCAATTTTCTCTTGGTCTTCAAGAGCTATTTTAATTTAATTATAACCAAAAAATCCATCCATTAAAGAATAGATCTCATAGCCCGTGGTCATGTCCACTATCATGTCTATGTTTGGAAGTGGAAAATCATCCTTTGGGCATGCTTTATTAAGATCTCTAAAGTCTGTGCAAACACGAATGGACTTGTCATGTTTTGAAACTAGTACAATATTTGATATCCATTCGGCATAATCAATGGCTCTTATAAATCATGCACTGAGGAGCTTCTCTAATTCAGCTTTGACAAGGAGAGCTATGTGAGGATGCATTTTCCTCAATTTCTATTTTACTGGTTTGATTCTTGGAGCTATGGACAAATGATGCATAATGAGACTAGTGTCCAATCCTGGCATGTCTGAGTAGTTCCAAGCAAAATTGATTTTCTTTCTTTGTAGGAACTTGGTATATGCCTCTTTTTCTTGTGTTGATAATGATTGAGCCAAATGAACTATTTGTGGAGCCTCTGGTGTATTCAGATTAACTAGTTTTGTAGGCTCAACAAGTACTGAAGACCTATCCTAAAAATAGCTTGGAAGATTATCAAGTACCTCATCCTTAAGTGCCTCAGAGAGGTTTTCACCTTCGGATATGTCCTTTGTTTTTACTTTTTTAGGTTCTGACACTGCCACATAGTGGTTTTCACCATTAGAACTCTTATTATTTTTTTCTTTTCTTTTCACTTTTTGACTGAGGTACTTGATATCTAGTTATGTCATACTTGTAGTTGGTTTGCTGGTGGAAGAGACTACGGGCTCAGGCGCGATTAGGTAGCACACTATCTCATAGTCATTTTGAAAAGTTAGGAGCTAAGGCTCTTGATAGCGTTGAGACCAATCAATTAAGTGAGGATTGGCAAGGGGTAGGTCAATGACTGGTTCAATATTGTGTATGCGAATAGCATTGTCTCTGGTGATTGCAGATTTAGGATCCGTCAAGTATCCCTCTAAGGTACCCAAATCAGGACTTATCCTACTAAGCGAAGCATCATCCACTAAAGTGACTCATGGGTTCCAATCTTCTAATCCTACACTAGACTCATTAGCTACCTCGGATTGGGAACTATATGTATGGACAACAACAATGTCCATGTCAACTATAGAACAATCAAAAAGAGTCTCCCACTCATACTCATGTGAGTCTGTATCTGAATCCTGGCTGGGATGTTTACACCAACCATATTTTTTAGGTCTTGACGTAGAAGCATTGATGTCACCAAGGGTAGCACCCTCTTGAATGCCATTTGTGTATTGAATAGGATCCTCAACATGATCTTCACTAGTGGATTGTTCTTGTTCTAGTTCTGAAATTGTTGGGTTGTCAACTATAGTATCTAAATCTCCCCAAAGGAGATTGGTGGAAGGGACCCAATCTTCACACCTATCTTGTTGATTTTGCAAATTGGGCATGTATTCCTCATCACTATCCATCGTAGCTAGGATAGGGGCAACTTTCTTGTTCTGACTTTCAAAACCTAGGCCAACTGTTGTCTTAGATCTGCATCCAAAAAGAGCATGATTGAGTGGTCTAGCCTTAGCATCTAGTCTATGACTAAGAGGACCATGACCTGGGTAACCCATATTTTTTACCAAAGAATGTCCTCTCCCATAAGCCTTAGGAGATGGAGAAAAATTTTCATTGTGCTTGTATTTTTCCTCTTTGTAAATCCAGTCTCTAACAACTACTTCTTCTTTCTCATCCTAAATGGGTATTGAAGACTCTACAAATGTATCAAACAAAGTCATTACTGAGGACGAGGGACGCATCTCCTATGAGGGCTTACCATAGGACCTAGGTGAGACTGGTAGCTTTGTGAAGGAGGCAATGTGATAACCACCCATACCAAGGTCTATGGTTTTGAACTTATTCTAACATTGTTCCAAAGTTGCATCAAAATTTTCTGCTTCCCTATTAAGATGAACATGGGTCCCTGCTAAAATTGTGTTAATAGATAATGTGCTATCCCCAGGTATACAAAATTCTACTCCATTATAGGGGAACTTGACACATTGGTGGTAGGTGGATGACACTACTTGCATGTCATGGATCCATGGTCTACCAAGCAGAATATTATAGGCTAAAGGACCAGCATCAACAATTTGGAACAAGATGTCCTTTTCAATGGGGCCAATCCTGATAGGAAGGATGGCCAAGCCTTTGGAGCTTCTCTCTACCTCATCATAGGCTTTGATGGTTATTTTCTTGCAAGTATCAATAACTTTCTCTAAGTAACCCAGTATTTTCAACAAACTCAAGGAACAGATATTGAGCCCAGCACCCCTATCAATCAACACATGCCTAACACGGGTCTTGTGAATCATGACTTCAATGTGGAGGGCAAGGTTATGCAGATGGCTCAAGGCTTTGTCATCTTCTTCTGAGAATGTGAGGTAATGTGGGTTGGCAAGGTGATTTACCATGTTTTGGAATTGATCAATGTCTATGTTGTTAGGGACATTAGTTGTACACAAAGCATCTTCAAGGACATGCTTATGTCTCGGAGACAACTCTAGGAGCTCAAAAATTGAGATTTGAGCTAGTGTTCTTTGTAACTGATCAACAAGATTGTAGCTCATTTCTTGATTAACTGCTGACTTGGTGGTAACATTTTTGGATGTCACTTGCTTTGGTTTGCTAGACTGGTTGGAATTAGGACCTCTAATGATCACAGGACCTTGACCTTGGCTTCTAGTGATAGCATTAAGAGCTTGAGATGACCTTCAAAAGTGAGGACCTCTAAGCACCACCATGGGTTCTTCATCAAACATAGGAGGAGAATCCACACCATGACTATAAGAATCTTTGTTTCACATCATGTTGACATTTTCATCCATAACTTCAAGCATATTGATAACATTCTCTGTAGATGTATAGGTATAGTTGATTGCAGCTTTGTCATCTTTGGGTTTAAAGGTTTCCCCCTTATCATACTTAGGCAAAGGTTCCTTAAACGCTTTATGATTTGCATTGGTTTTCAATCCATCAATCTGAAGTTTTCCATTTTCAATAAGATCTTGGATGAGATGTTTAAGTTTCCAGCAATGTTCTATGTCATGTCCAATGCCATTATGAAATATGTAGTAAGCTTTTTCATTCCACCAATATGGCTTAATGTCTGGTATGTGAAATTTTGCTGGATCTTGTGGTTGTGCAAGATTGTTATCAATAAGTGTTTTGAAAACATCCTCATAGGAATCTCCAAGTTTAGAGAACTGTTGCCTTTCCTTTTTTGATTTGTCTTGATATCTTTGTTTATTCTCTTGTTGGTTAGATGATGTGTTAAGCTTCATAGCTTGAACCGCACTAGCAAATTAAGGACAACCTGATCCTTTGGTTGGTTAGAGTCAACAACTTCATCATTAACTACTTGCTTATTTTTATTCCAGTGTGAATTATTTCTTTTGTCCTTATGAGAGTTGTTATTATTTTGACTATTGTTGTTATTATGTTGTTTAGTCAAAATACCTTGCTCTTTTAAGACATCCTCTATTCTACATGCGGTTTTGACCATGGTGTCGAATGAATCAAAGACCATCTTCCGAACCTCATACCGCATCTCAGGTACCAAATTGCTTACAATGATATCAATTCTCTCATGTTAAAGAATTGTCCTAGAATATCGGGAGCATAATCATCTCCACCTTTGTAAAAATGTAACAAAGGATTCCCCTTGATTCTGTTTCAAATTACACAAATCAAGCATGGTGACTGATCTTGATAAATTGTAGGCAAAATGTTGCACAAATCTGTGGACCAGTTCTTTAAAAGTTTTGATGGGAGGAGTTATGTTGGTAAACCACTCCATAGCTTGACCTTTTAGACTCCTTGGAAATAATCTCATCAAATAGGAATCTTCGTGGTGAAATTCAAAACTCGTAGTATAAAACTGACACACATGATCATGTGGGTCACCATTACCATCATATTTGTCATATTGGGGAAATTCAATTTTCCTATGAAAATCCGTCATGTTCACACTCCTATCAAAAGGATTAGGACAAATAGAATCAAGGTTGAAGGAACTCTTGGGAGCCATCATTTTCTCCATCATTTTCTTGATTTTCCTAATTTATTCTTCTTGGGAGGGGCTATGTTTCTTTATTTTCCTATCCACATCAAAGTTATAAGGGACCCTTGCACCCTTGTTGATTAAGCTTTCTAGGAACTTATCTTTATTTTTCTCAACATATTTTTCCACATATTGTTGGAAAAGTGGTTCTTGTTGCACTCTCATAAAGTCTTGAGATTCATAATTTGCACTACTTCCTCCATGTTGAGAGCCATGATGAGCTCATTGGGCGGGTTGTCTTGAGTTCCTAGGAGGTGTATGTCTCCTATAGTGAGCATGTTGTAAAGTCCTTCCTCTAGGACTAGGAGATCATGATGGTGACCTTGAATATTTTCTGCCTCATGGGGTGCCCAAAGGAGTAGATGGTGGGGAGTTGGTCCCACTGTTGGTACCCCTGTTGTTGAATTATGCATTAAGTTGTTGGGCTAGGAGCCTATCTTGTTCTTCTTGTGTGGCCCTTCTCTCTATGTCCAACAAGGCTCATTGTTCCTCCTCTAGGAGCCTAAATCTTTCTTCTTTTGTAGCTTGTTCATTTAAGAAGGCTTGTTTTTCTTGCTCAATACTTTTTAGCCTCTCACTTGTATATCTTGCGGTTGTTTTTAGTGGAGAGCTTAGCCTTGAATGATTGAACAAGTTAGCTGCATTCACATGAGCATCACAAGATTGGTTTTTTTGGTCTTCATGTTGTGACCATGCATCTTGATGAGCTTGTGCATAGTGTCTTTCGGCTCGTTGATGAGCATCTAGATATCTTGAGTTAATAGGAGGTGATTCAGGTTGATTGTCATCATTGAACGACATGTTACCCCTATGTCTCTGAAAAATGTCATCAAGAGTTTGATCTATTGTTTCTCTTTGTCTCCTAGTCAAAGTGTAGCTCATGTCCATATTTGATTGAGAGGATGGTAGGGAAGTACTCAACTGACTAAGGCTGCTCTTAGGCTCAAACCAAACTTCTGAAGCACTCCTAGGAGATTGATCAAAGATGGGTTCCTTCCCCTTTCTCTTTTGATGAGTTTAGATTGAAGGTAATTGTTCAAAAACTACTTGAGGTTGTTTTCCTCGACCCACTTGGTATCTTGTTGTAACCGGCATGAAAGAAAAAACCCTTAGTGAAAAGATAACCTTATGAATTGCTAATTGTCAAACTAGGATAGTGAAGATATTGAATTGTCCAAAAGAGATATGGTGAGATAGAAAGCTGACAAAAGGTATAAATCAACACTACCACAGTGGTGCATAACAAAAGGATTCCAGTATCCTAGCACATATGGATAAGGAGGATGATTTAACCAAAATATATTGAAATTGAATTTATATGAAAGTGTATTTGGACAAAAGAGTACTCAAACTCTCCAAGTGTGCAATCAAAGAATCTAAAGGTGAATCTTGTCAACAAGGATGGTTCCTAACTTACCAAAGACAAGCAAAATTTTTGGTGAAGTCAAAGATTACTAACTCAAGATGTCTATAACCAAGAACCTGAGGCACAAACAAGCTTGCAGTTGCATGGTATGAAACTTACTAAAATCTGGTCAACTAAGAGAAGGCTGAAAATTGCATGAATTAGGCAGATAGCAAAAAGATTCTGGGCGATAGTTCACATTAAGCAGGGCAATAATTTCATACCAGGTGATACTTCACGTTAAGCAGGGCGATACTTTCCAGGCAGCCCGGGTGATACTTTCCAGGCAAGCGGGGTGATAGTCTTCTAGTGGTGAACTATCACGTGATATTTTCCAGGACAGGGGGTGATACTGTTCCAGTGTCGTACGATTCTTGACCAGTGAGTGTCAAAATCTCAATTTTTAAGGTAAGTTGGTCCAAATTTCAGTTTGAGGGTTGGTTTTTTCGATCTCAATCACAGTGACAGCAGTAAATTGATAGGTTTGCAAATAGTAGGTGATCAAACATGTCTTCAAACACTTGAAATAAGGGCAAAAGCAACCTTGCCAAGACAAGCAATTATGATATCAAAATTAAAAAAACTTCTATGAGCACTACTGAGATGTTTGTTGTTCAAGAACGTTTACACGGGTATATCACAATGAGAACACTTCAAGAACTTTTTAGCCTAAAAAAGACAATAGCTCAATACTTAACAACTTGGCCCACACTTGATGTTCCATTGCCTCACACAAAGTGGTTGCCCACAATAGATATTGGCTTTTTCGTGGAAGTGCCAATGACACAACCAAAGGAACACAGATGGTAAGTAATCTTGGGGTGATCCAGGCTATTCCACTTGGATCAATCCTTGCACCAAGAAGCTAAGTGGCAAAATAGGGTGGCCTCTATCTATGGTTCTTAATAAGGGCTTCCATTCGTAATACCCCTCTTGCTCCCCAAAGGGACTCCTTACCTTGCGGCAAGTAACGAACCTCGCAACCACAAGAGTACCTTAAGCATTCTTGCTCAACACTTTCCTCATGGTCACAATCCCACAAGTACTCACATCAAGTGAAGACAAGTACTACGTCTACCAAGGTTTTGTGTCCTTCCTAGCCTTGAGTTTATAGTGGGTCGGAATAGCCGGCAATAAGCTTGTCTCCACTTGGGTTGTTCCTCTTGATTGCTCAAGATGAGGCCCACTAAAAGATTCTAAAGATCTAAACAAAGAAAGGATCAACTTATGAGATTCAAGGTTTTTGTTTCACCACAAGGGTGAAGAGCATACTCCCCTATCTCAAAGTTTTCTCCCAAACACACCAAGAAAATGTTCAATTACCCTCTTGCTTTCAAAATCCAAAGATGGGTCAAGATTTTCTAGTTCACCACAAGGGTGAAGAGCATACTTCTCCTACCACCTAAGAATTCCTACAACAAGATATTATGTTCCTATGAAATGAAACAACTAGTAATTGCCACACTTTGAAAATGAAATAAATAACAAGCACTTGATTGGGTTTTTATGCTTTGGGCAGCCCTACAAAAACCGTTAGTAGCCCTTGTGCATTTGAAGCTTTGACATGCATTCTTTTAGGCAAATAATCAAGAAATGAGAGCACCTACAAGAACAACTTGTTAGCCCCACAAGGTTAGCAAAATCAAAATTTAAATGAAATCTACAAATTAAATCTATCTAACCATAACAAACTAAACCAGCAAGCTAACTAGATCCAAATTCAGAAAGAAAGAACCAAGAAACAACTCACTGCTGGGTATAGGTGACAGTACAGTCACCAGAAATATCGCATGATACTTTACAGTATACCAGGGTGATAATATATTTTTGGGTGATACTTCGTTGTACTGTAGGTGACAGAATGTCTCAAATAGGGCAATAGAATGTCTCAAATGAGGTGATACTTTAACTGGTAAAGTATCACGCGACCATACATGAACTATCACGTGATACTGGAAAACTATCTCGCAATAATCTGAGACTGAAAAACTTGAGAGCCGAAAATGAAGCTAAAAATTGATGAATTTTTTGACGGAAATGCAAAAAATTAAGGACAAAACAATAATGTTCTGCACCATGGTGGGCACCAAAAATGTACACACTCAAATGGTGCACTTCTCTAAGCCATTACATCCAAGGGAATCCATGAATAGGAAACCTTAGAAAGCGACCTAGAGCTCTCTATGTATGGAGTTGCAAGATTATTTAAAATTTACTCTCAGCTAGAGCTATTAAGCTAATGACCTTGCTAGTCAACCACACAATGAAAGATTCAAATGAAGACAAGGGCAAGAATGTCAATATCTCCAAGAATCACTATGAAATGCAAATGCAAACTAGATTAAGATGAATATGCAAGCTAGAAATGAAAGGTGCAAGCTAAGCTATGGAAATGAAAGTACAAACTAAACTATGAAAGGAAAGATGCAAGGATTATAAAGCCTCCTAATTAAGCTAGATGAAGTAATCTAAAGCATAAAGGAAATCTATACCATGAATGTCATGATAATGAAATTAGAATGCAAGAAATGAGACTAGAATAGTATGTAGATGCAAAAGCCAAGAATGCTCCAAATCTCCAAAAGCTCCAAAGTGACCTAGAAAACCTGCAGCATAACATTAGTATTCAAAAATGAATATGAAAATGAGGAAGAGAGCTCTTCTTTTATAGGAAATGAGAAGGAATGGACCATGGAGATTAAGAGGCAAAAGATTTAATCAAGGGTGGAGCTTGAAAGAGGAGCAATCCATGTGCACAAATATCCTCCAATGAGAAAATAAGAGTTGACTTTTGTGTCCATATGAGACAAAAAGTGCTTTTCTTCTTTTTATAAAATAAGAATAATGCTTTATTTGTGCAACTTAGGATAAGAGAAAAAGTAGGGCTTTTTATTTAATAAAACGGGAGGAAATATTCCTTTTAAATAAATAAAGACTTAGGATAAAATGGTTAGCCCAAGGCAAATAATCGAAAATGATAAAATAGGATTTGATCAAGGAAATTGATATAATTGAAAAATGCTGATTTTTGAAAATATTGATTCAGCAATTTGATAAATTGTTGAATGGGAGCCCAAATCTAGGCGACCATTTTAAGGTGCATACAGTAATCACCGACACATTTTGGTATTGACTGAGTGAAAGAAATAAATGGATTTTGTAACAATCGACTAAAGATGATGAGCTAGACAATTATTTATGATTCTGAGGTAAAAGATATTATTTTTTATGATGATCAAATGGCTGAAAAAATTTGAAGATGATCGGATGAAGGAGAATGAAATGTGTTACTGACACAACTATTGAGGAAGGTTAAAGCGGAAAAATGAACAGTGAATATTAAGAGGCAAAATCTATGAATGGAAAGAAAATGGTTTATGATGTCTATATAAGAAGACATGAGACTCATTATTGAGTCTGGGATTCTTGATGTTGTAGGAGAATTTGCGTGAAAAGGGATTTTTTTCATGCAACACTAATCAAACTTGTTGAAGACATAACCGAGCAAAACTGCAAACAACATCGAGCATCAAAGAAAGCATATACTGAGAAAAATAGAGTTGGAGGAAATGAAGATGTTGAATTGATTATTGATTAGAATTATTTTGAGCTTAGCATAGATCTGAAAATCTGCAAATCAAAGTTGCATTTGAATCAGATCATTACTATACCAGTTTAACCATTGCTAGAGATAAATCTCTTAACCGAGTGGGAGTTAACAGTCTTTATATTTTAATATGATATTCGATGAATGTTGATTGTTTTCTTATTGACCTCATAGTGAATGATTGGTCAAAGGAGAACTTTTAGTGATAAATCCTCTAACCAAGTCACATCTCAAAGTGTGTTTTGTAACCTTTAACAAGGTTGGCTCCTAATTGATCTCACTTCAGAAGAGTGAATTATTTTGGGTTATCAGTCCCAGGTGGTTTTTCCCCTAACAGGGTTTCTATGTTAAAATCTATGTTTTATATGTGTATGGATGTGTTGAATTGTTATTTTACTTTACAAATTTCTATAACCAGATAGATTGGTGAACACAATACTTAATTTACTAGTAATCGGTATATGAAGAGAAAGGCACAGTTGATATTTTATCGAGTTGATTATTTGATTTGAAAGTTTTAATATATACATCTGGCAATAATAGGGACTGTAGGATAATTGGACTTAATTGATTCAACCCCCCCTCTCATTTATCTAACATAAGGTGGTGGGCCTGAGATTTAAATAGGGTTTCTCTTCATTGTATCGCATGGTTCCTTCATGGTTAGTGTTTTTTACTTGTGGATAATGATGTAATATTTAAATATTTAAATTCAATAGTCAGGATGTTTGGGCGGCATCAAAGAACACATTGATAATCTACAACTGATTGAATAACCTAATGAATTGAGTGGACAAGTGAAAGACAATTATTAGAGATCACTAAGCTATTAAAGTGATATGTAAGGCAATTAAATCAGGCAATATGTTGTCATTGATGTCAACTAGTTTTGACTATACTTATCATGATAGTTACAAATATCTAAAGAAGAAAAATGGAAAAGGAAAGAGATATCTACATGAAGAAGAGATGGATATGGAGATATGGCTAAGGTGTACATTGGGTAACTTATTGATGAGTCTATGGCATCATTTTGTTGACTTGATTGTATTACATGAATTTTTTATGCATTGAAGATCAGAATTGATCAAGTTAATGTGGTCAGTAATTGAAGATTTTTGTATACACGGAGCTAGTGCAATCTATACCAAGTATTAGCAATAACCAAGTTAGTATTCACTAACACATTCTGTATTAACCGAGTAAGAGAAAATAATTAAATGTTATAATAGTTGGCTAAATTGATGAGCTAGAAAATTGTGTATGATTCTGAGGCAAAAGATTAAGTTAGTTATGAGGATCTAACAGCTAACAAAGTTCAAAGATGATCAAATGGAGAAGGATGAAATGTGTTATTGACACATTTGTCGAGGAAGCTTAAAGTGGAAAAATAGATGATGGAGATTAAGAGACAAAATCTAATGAATGATATGAAAATGGTTTATGATGTCTATTTAAAGAGACATGAGATTCATTATTGAGTCGGGAGCTAATTGAATTTGCAGGAGAATTCACATGAAAGGAATTTTTTCATGCACCACTGATCAAATTGGTTACAGAAAGAACCGAGCATAACTGTAGGCATAACCAAGCATTAGAGTATTGTTGACTGAGTTGAATATGATGAAGGATATGAAGGATTGAAGTGATTATTGATTAGAGGAGGTATTATGAGCTTAGCTTAGATTTGAAAATCTAAAATCTTAGTTGTATTTGAATCAGATCACTATTGTATCAGTTTAATGATTGTTACAGCTAAATCTCTTAACTGAGTGTACTTAACAGACTTATTTGTATTTTAATATGACATTCTATGAATGTTGATGGTTTTCTTTTTGACCCCATAGTGAATGTTGGTTGAGAGTTAATTGGTAGTGATAAATCCTTTAACTAGGTCACACTAACGGGGTTGGCTCCTAACCAAGATCACTTCAGAAGAGTGAAATATTTTGGGTTACCAGTCCCAGGTGGTTTTCCCTTAGCAAGATTTCCACATTAAAATCCTTGTGTTATGTGTTATTTGATGTGATTGGATTGTTAGTTTACTTTACACATTTCATATTTTGGATTAATCAGTAAATACGGTATTGATTTTACTGGCATTTGGTAAATGAATAGAAATATTGTTATTACTATCTTATCAAGTTGGTTATTTGTTTGAAAAAGTTTCTATATATACATCTGGGATTTTGGGACTGTAGGATAACTGGAATTAACTGATTCACCCCCCCTCTCAATTATCTAACAATTGATATCAGAGCATGTATTCTTGAAAAAGGAAGTTTGAAGGACTTGAGCTAAAGATCACAAGATGTATAAGAGAGAGGTGCCAAAGCTAAATAAGGACAACTTCACAACATGGAAAAGTAGAATGAAACTGCACATATCAGGAATCGATGAATCTGCACTATATCTCCTAACTAATGAGTACATACAACTGACTATTTCACCTTTGACTGTTGATCAGCTAAGAGATATACATGAACACAACATGACAATGATAGAGGTTGTTGCTGCCCTATCTAATGCAAAATTTGAAGATATCAAAGCATGTACTTCAGCAAAAGCAATGTGGGACAAAATGACACTAGTCTATGGAGGAGATGTGAATGTGATGAGAGCAAGAGCTGATAGTCTAAGAGGAATATTTGATAACATGAAGATGAAAGAAGGTGAAAACATTTCACAGTACAACAACCGAATCAAGGAGGTTGTCAATGCTATTTGAGGAGCAGGAGGTGTTATTGATGAAGACATTGTTGTGAGTAAAATTCTTAGAACCTTGCTACCAATCTATGCTATTACTATCTTTGCAATTCATGAAATGAGACCTGCACTGGGGAATGTTCTTACACTTGATAGTCTTATCGGTAAATTGACTACTTTTGAGATGAATAACTATGATAATAGTATTGTACCAAGTTTTGAGTCTGCATTTATGTCATCTTTGAAAATTGGAAAATCAAGAAGTAAACATATGATAAGGAATGAAAGTGACAGTGATAGTGTTGAAGATGGACTTGATGAACTTGAAGCACTTATGGTTAGAAGGCTGCATAAAGGTAAAGGATGGTATAAGGGAAAATTTCCTCTAGCATGTTTTAACTATAAATAAATTGCTCATATTACAGCTAGATTTTCGAACAGGAAAGATGATGACAAAGACAATGACTGATCTGGTGAAAAGAAGTATGAAAAAAGAGATAACTGAGATCATAGAGGCAACTGATACTGTGATAGAAGAAACAACCGAGACTACAAAGACAAAGGAAAAAAGGCATGTTACCTTGTTGGAGATGATGATGATGACACGAACACCGACACTGATGAA
Source organism: Chamaecyparis obtusa (assembly GCA_027943335.1). Taxonomy (NCBI): domain Eukaryota; kingdom Viridiplantae; phylum Streptophyta; class Pinopsida; order Cupressales; family Cupressaceae; genus Chamaecyparis; species Chamaecyparis obtusa. The sequence continues at coordinate 69,314 of BSBK01002413.1, forward strand.
GACATTGAGGTGGTATTTGTAGATTTGAAAGAAGATTCAGAAGAAGAAGAAAGGTATGTAGAAACATCATTTATCTCTAAAGTTAGCAAGAATGATACATGGATTATTGATAGTGGTTTTACACATCACATGACTGGTGATGAGGATAAATTTGAATACCTTGAACACTATAATGGAGGATCTATTAAAATGGGTAATGATACACCTTGTTAAGTGAAGGGAAAATGATCTATCATGTTGAACAATAAGATTAAATGTGAAAATGCATGTTAGGTGAAGGGACTTAACTATAACTTGTTAATTATAGTACAGTTGAATAACTTAGGTCACCAAGTTGCATTTGAAAGTAGAAAGGTGAAGATCTATGATGAAACAGGAAAGTTGGTTGGTACTGGTGAACAATCTAAAGGTAATCTATTTTATCTTGACAATGTTGAAACTTCTTATTTGATGGCTAGAACTGAAGATGTGTGGTTGTGGCATAAAATGTTATGTCATGTGAATTTCGACAACATGGTTAAAATCAATAAGAAAAGAAAAGTTAGAGGTTTAGCAATCTTATCTAAACCTGGCCATGTCATGTGCAAAGAATGTCAAATGGGGAAAATGTCAAAATATAGTTTCAAGACAAAGACCTACTCATCTAAAGCTATTTTGGAGTTGGTTCATACTGACTTATGTGTTCCTATGAGAACTCGAAGTTATTATAGTGACATATACTTTATTCTATTTGTTGATGACTACCCTAGGATGATGACAGTTATGTTTTTGAAAGAGAATTTGAAGATTTTAAAATGTTTAAATGGTATAAAGCTAAAGAAGAAAAGGAAAGTGGAAAAGAGTTAAAATGCTTAAGATCTAATAGAGGAGGTGAGTTTATTTCTGATGAATTCACTAACTTTTGTAATAAGCATGGAATTAAAAGATAGGTTTCTGCATCGAGAACACCACAGTAGAATGGTATTGTTGAAAGGAGGAATAGATCTATAATTGATTGTGATGAACATTGATGATAGAGAAAGATGTTGCACAAATGTACTAGAGAGAAGTTGTTAGCACTACTGTATACACATTGAACTGAGTACAACTGAAGAAAGTTTCAAACAAGACACCTTATGAGTTATTGTTTGGGTACACACCTAATGTAAGTTATTTTAGAATTTTTGGAAGTAGATGTTACATTCTGAAAGATGATAGAAATGGAAAATTTGATTCTAAAGGTGATGAAGGAATATTTTTGGGATTTTCTACTAAGAGAAAAGCTTACAAATGTTTGAATAAGGTTTCTAACAAAATGATTGAAAGTGCTAATGTGAAATTTGATGAGTTTGCTGAGAAAAATGATGAAGAAAGTAGGAAAGAACCAGAAGACTATAGTAGATATACATTCATTGAGTTACCTGACCCTCTAATCGAGTGATAGGCATAAACTACCAAGAAACATGAAAAAGATACCAAACATCAACTTATAGACACTAAGAATCAGTAAATTGCTACTGATGAAGAAATTGAACCTGCATTGACTGATGAACAAAGAAGAAAGAAAGTGTTAGCTAAATTTATGGGAAGACACCATCCACAGAACCAAATCATTGGAGACAAGCAAGCTGGCCTAATGACACGAAGTAAGTTGAGACAGAACACATGCTTAGTTTGTGAATTTGAACCTATAAATGTTAGAGGTGCACTTGAGAATGAGGAATGGATTAAATCCATGAATGAAGAAATTGAGCAGATGGAGAAAAACAAAACATAGGCATTGGTACCAAGACCAAGTGATAAAAATGTAATTGGAACCAAATGGATATTCTGAAACAAGCTGAATGAGAATGGTGAAATCACTAGGAACAAAGCAAGACTTGTTTGTAAAGGATATGCACAAGAAGAAGGTATAGACTATGGTGAGACTTTTGCACCAGTTGCTAGACTTGAAGGAGTTAAAATACTACTTGCATATGCTGCACACAAAGGATTTAAAGTATATCAAATGGATGTTAAATCTACATTTTTGAATGGAATACTTGAGGAAGAGGTTTATATTGAACAACCTAAAGGTTTTGTTGATCCAAATAAGTAGAACATGGTATGTAAATTGTACAAAGCAGTGTATATACTAAAGCAAGCACTGAGAGCATGGTATGAAAGATTGCATGATTATCTTATTAGTATTGGATTTGTGAGGACAAGTGACAATAGTAATTTGTATTTAAAAAGATAAACTGATGACAATATTCTTATTGCTGAAATTTTTGTTGATGATATTATATTTGGAGGACATGATAATCTTTGCAAAGCATTTGCTACTGAAATGAGAAAGGAATTTGAGATGTCAATGTTTAGAGAGATTAAATTCTTTCTAGGTTTGAAAATTCTACAACAAAATGAAGGGATATTCATAACACAATTAAAGTATATCAAATAATTATTGATCGAAGACTTTTGGTATGGAAGATTCAAAACCGGTAGGTACACCGATGGTCACAGGATGTAAATTGACAAAGGATGATCACTCAACCAAGGTAAATCATACCTTATATAGATCAATGATTGGAAAACTGATGTATGTTGTGCATAGTAGACCAGATATTGTACATGTTGGGATTGTAGCAATATTTTATGCTAATCCTAAGGAATCACATAAGACTGTTGTTAAGAGGATTATGAGATACTTGAAGAACATAGGGAACTATGGTTCATGGTATAAGAAATAAGGAAATTTTGAACTATAATTTTACACCAATGTAGATTGGGCTAGAAATATAGATGACCAAAAGAGCACAACCGGTGGAGCATTCTTTTTGGGAGAAAGGTTAGTTACTTGGACAAGTAAGAAACAGACATGTATTTCTCAATCTACTACTGAAGAAGAATATGTTGTTGTTGCTGCTAATTGTTCAGATATTGAATGGATAAAATAATTTTTGAAAGGCATGAATGAGGAGATCATTGATCTAGTGATTATATATTGTGACAACATGAGTGCTATAAACATCTCCAAGAATCCAAGAATATGGTGATGCATGCTAAGATAAAGCATATATCTATTAAGTATCACTATTTGAGAGAAAAAGTAAAATAAAATCAAGTGAAACTAGAGTTTGTGAAATCTAAGGAGCAACTTGCAGACATATTTAAAAACCCTTACCAAAGGATACATTTGAGTACTTGAGAACTAGACTAGGGGTCCATCCCTTGTTTTTCGGTCACTAAGGTGATCAAGAGGTTGCATCAACCTATACTTTATCATAAAATCAAATAATGTTGATGCATAATGTTCACACATTAGGTTTCCTAAGGTTGTGAAAGCGGGAACAAGAAAATTATATATTTGTACATTAAGGTACATGATCTAAACCAAACAATAGAGATATTTTGGCTATTGAAGAGTTATTTATTCTTTTTGGCATTATTGTCAAAGGGAGAGAAAGATTCAATGAAATATCAGTTAGAGAGAACAAAAAGAAGGTAGAAGAAAAGAACAAGAAGATCAAATCCATAGGGAGATTTTTTTGAAATGCTATGTAGTGATTAAACATATTAAATGGTCAATCTAGGGAGAGATTACCAAGCTAGAATATTTACTGATAGAGTTGTAGTATAGATGTTTGGTATTCTATGGCATATTTCATATTGTGCTTCCATCAATGCCAAAGGGAGAGATTGATAATCTACAACTGATTGAATAACCTGATGAACTGAATGGACAAGTGAAAGATAGTGATTAGAGATCACCAAGCTATTAAAGTGATATGTAAGGAAATTAAATTAGTCAATATGTTGCCATTGATGTCAAATAGTTTTGACTATACTTATCATGATAGTTACAAACATCTGAAGAATAAAAATGGTAAAGGAAAGAGATATCTACATGAAGAAGATATGGATATGGAGATATGGCTAAGGTATACATTGGGTAACTTATTGATGAGTCTATGGCATAATTTTTTTGACTTGATTGTATTACATGAATTTGCTATGCATTGAAGATTAGAATTGATCAAGTTAATATGGTTGGTAAGTGAAGATTTCTATATACACTGAGCCAGTGCAGTGTATATCCAGTATCAATAATAACCAAGTTAGTATTCACCAACACATTCTATATTAATCGAGTAAGAAAAAACAATTAAATGTTATAACAACCAACTGAATTGATGAGCTGGAAAATTGCATATGATTTTGAGGCAAAAGATAAAGTTAGTTATGAGGATCTAATGGCTAACAAAATTTAGAGATGATCAAATGGAGAAGGATGAAACATGTTATTGACACACCTGTCAAGGAAGCTTAAAGTGGAAAAATGGACGATGGAGATTAAGAGGCAAAATCTAATGGATGATATGAAAATGGTTTATGACATCTATTTAAAGAGACATGAGATTCATTGTTGAGTCTCGAGCTAATTGAATATGCAAGAGAAAACATGTGAAAGGAAGTTTTTCATGCACCACTGATCAAATTGGTTATAGATAAAACCGAGCAAAACTGCACGCATAACCGAGCGTTAGAGTATTGTTGACCAAATTGAATATGATGAAGGATATGAAGGATTGAAGTGATTATTGATCTAAGAAGGTATTATGAGCTTAGATTAGATTTGAAAATCTGCAATCTTATTTTTATTTGAATTAAATCACTATTGTATCAGTTTAATCATTGTTTCAACTAAATCTCTTAACCGAGTGGACTTAACAGTCTTATTTGTATTTCAATATGACATTCTATGAATGTTAATGGTTTTCTTTTTGAATCTATGGTGAATGTTGGTCAAGAGTTAACTGGTAGTGATAAATCCTTTAACCAAGTCACACCTTACAATGTGCATTGTAACCTTTAACAGGGTTGGCTCCTAACTGAGCTCACTTCAAAAGAGTGAAATATTTTGGGTTAGCAGTCCCAGGTGGTCTTTCCCTTAGCAAGGTTTCCATGTTAAAATCCTTGTGTTATGTGTTATTTGATGTGATTGGATTGTTAGTTTACTTTACACATTTCATATTTTAGATTAATCGGTAAACACAGTATTGATTTTACATGCATTTGGTAAATAAATAGAAAGATTGTTATTACTATCTTACTAAGTTGGTTATTTGTTTAAAAAAGTTTTAATATATACATCTGGGAGTTTTGGATTGTAGGATAACTAGAATTAACTGATTTAGCCCCCCCCCCCCCTCTCAGTTATCTAATAGTTTTCATCAGTGCCTTTTGTTGATTGAAATCACAGGGCATTAATGTTCATCTACACTCTTGATCAAATTTTTCTTTTGGTAGGCCATGCTCATTTATGGTTACAAATCACTCAAGGACAAAGTCTACATGACATCGAAGGATTTGATTTGATCTATTTCTAACAAATTTATGGGGCATTCATTTCTAAACTTTATGTCACTTTTGAGGACCTACATGCACACAAAGCTTAGATCTTTGATCTGATCTATTCTATCCTTCAATAACTCAACCCTGAGTCAGGGTTTGAAATCCAATGATCTTTTAATTTATTCCTAATCTATAAAGGCAATATTGTACATTTTTTAAAGGGTTCTTCTCTATTTTATTTTGCAATGGTTCTACCCCTGTATTTGTAACTTTTTTATGCCTTGTAGTAATAAAAATCTTAGTTTTGCCTCTTTTTTCAATATGTTATCTTGTGCATCTTTCTTGCCTATCGGTCATTTCTTATGGGTCTTATAGATTTGCATGTTGTGTCTAATATTCTAATGGATGCTATAATGTGAAGACAATTCTTTCTTGTAGTATCTCATCAATTATGACTTCCTTGTGAACCTTGTAAGGTATATTAGAGTGAAAATTAGTATGTTTGGGAACTTTATTGGTGTCATGTGCAGCTATACACAGAGATCAACCAAAATTAATTTGGTGCATCATCTTTTCCCTTGCAATATTCCTTCTTCCCTTTTCCCACAATGTCAATAATTTTAGGTGCAACCTGATTGTAAGGGAATCCATCCTTCTCTGAAGATTCAACCTCAGTTGTCAAGTCTCACACTTGGATCTTGTTTCCATATTTTACAAGGTTGTTTAGGTCACTAACCATCACCTAGATAAGGGTGTAAAATTTTGTTACAATAATAACCTTAACCAATATCAAATAAGAATGTGATAAACTATTGAACTATAAAGCTACTGCAGGGACTCAAGTCCATGGATACAGACTTGGGGATACTAGAATGAGTTTTTACAACTAGCGGTTTTCGTTGCACCAAAAGATTGACATGTTAATGCCTGATACAACCACTAGACTTATAGAAGATACAAGATGTTGTGAAACCATGTAAAAAACCCCAAAGGGGGAAGTTGTTGGTTATTCCAACAATCCCCCCCCCCCTCAATAAAACTTGAGGGGATTCAAACTTGTGACCAAGCTCTAATACCACTTGTTACAACTAACGATTGTCGTTGCATGAAAAGATTGACCTTTTAATGCATGATATAACCACTAGACTTATAGAAGGTACATGAGGCAATTAAGCCATGTCACAAACCACCACTATGCTAAACAACCAAGGAGACCAAGGGTGCAATCAGTATTTCTCACCATTGTAACAATTCCCCAACACAAGCGTGAGGTTCAAACTTGTGACCATGCTTTGATACCACTTGTTACAACTAGCAATTTTCGTTACACCAAAAGATCGACCTGTTAATGCCCAATACAACCACTAGACTTATAGAAGATATAAGAGGTTGTTAAACCAATGCACAAATCCTAAAGGGGGGAATTGGTAGTTATTCCAACATAATTCTCCCCTAGAAAAGAAGGATGGTTAGGAAATAATTCCTAGGATGAGATGTCTAGCAACACCTATTTTATTAAATGGACTATGGGAAAGTGAGACCGGAGATACTGAATTGAGGATCCAGTATAATCCATTTATGATTGAGGAGTTAGAATGGGGATGAGAATCCCAGACTGAAAGTTTTATTATTCCATTTCAATTATAACTTATACCATGATGAAGAATTTTAGGGTCAAGGCTAAGTTAGGCACAGACTGGAAATGGGGGATCATGAATCTAGGCACAAAGATACTTGACTCCAAAAATTAGAATTTTGGGGCATGGAAGTGATAGTTAGATCCAGAACAAGAGCTCTAGATGGAAAAAAATTTCAACTAAAATTAGGAATGAGAACTCAAAAATTGGTACACAGTCATTGAAGTAGCTTGATTCTCGAACGTAATTAAAAAAAATTGGAATAACTCAGGGAAAAAGGGGAAAACTCTCATGAATTAAAACACGATATAAGGTACTAATGTAACTTTCTTATACTACCATTGGTATGACATAGGGCATCTAATAAGTGCATTAAAAGTCCTAAAATTAGCAAAATTGATAAAACCCTAGCATTGAAGGCTCAACACCACGAGTCTAGGGTATGAAAAACCTTGGGAAATACAAAATTCAAAGCCCTAAGATGACTTACAATGAGTATTTCACACAAAAATACCTTATTCTAACTACCTATGAAAAAACCATAAGCCATGGAGGAAAAACTAGACAAAACCCTAAGGACAAAAAAATGGAAAACATGAAAGAAAAGACCTAAAAAATACTACAAAAATAGAGAAGAAAACTATACCTGCACAAATTTTAAGTGAGGAAACTAATAAACTATCTTCAAGTATCTTTAAATGCAACCAAAGCCTCACAAATGCAATAAATTTACACCGTCATAGACCTAGTCACATAAGTGATCTCAAATTTCCTCTTTTAACACTTGGTGGTTTAAAATGAGCCTTGAAAAGGCTTTTTATAGGTCAATAGGGCAGGGGAACTAAATTCCCTATACTAACACTTGAGAGGAAAGGCTTCTACACATCGAGCTCTGGGAAAATGAATAACTTAATGCCATGAAGCATTATGAAACCTGAGAACTTGAGGGCCTAGCAAAAAATTGGGAATTTGAAGAGAACAGGCTTCAGAGTCTAAGACTTTGGAGGGGGGAACAAAATAAAATAAATGAAAGGAAAGAATAGGGAACTAAAAGAAAAGAAAAAGAAAGGGGGACCCAACATTTTCCCCAGGAGAAAGTAGGGATGGGTATGCAAGGCATAACAAATAAAAACTTGCTAGGAAAAATGCCCTGTGCCTTTTTAGAAATCCATAATTTACTGAAATCTATGGACATCTAAAACTAATGTCATTCATGATAATATTTAACATCATGAATCAGAATTATACATAGGCTCAAGTCACTAAAGTAAGGAACATTCCCCAACTAACCTCATCAACTTGTGTGCTTTGAAATTTTTTTGATTTATTTGAAGCCCCCAGGAAACAAAGAGTTGCCACTCTTCCCTAGACAATATTTCACCGATTATAGTCATCATGCAATGAAACACCTGATTCCTTCATCTTTTAATGCTTTGATTTCTCTCTCTCTCTCTCTCTCTCTCTCTCTCTCTCTCTCTCTCTCTCTCTCTCTCTCTCTCTCTCTCTCTCTCTTTGTGATGGGTAGGCAATACTTCTTTCACTAGAATTTACAAGTTTTCTCACACCGATGGTACTTCTTTCATCAATCTATTAGTCTTATCACTACTTCGAGTAGAAGGAACCCTAGGTTTCATAGTAGCTCATAATTTTTGTTGTCTAAAGGTTGAGTTTGAGTGCCACCAATTTTTTCCCTTGGGCCAAATCTTATGTATGATTTTCTCTTCTATTTCTCATGATGTGATTTGGAAAATCTTAGACCTATCCATATTTAGTGTTATCCTATCTTCTTATTTCATCATTGTGCTAAACAAACATTGGATAAATGTAGGTCTGATCATCACAACCAATCAGTGGATCAAGGAATTCCAAAATGAAAAAGGTAAGGCTCCCTTCTAAGAGAAACATACATTATGTTGGGCACACTAGTTCCTACGAAGCAAAAGGGGGAAATGGGCACTAGAAAACATGAGGCCCAAAGTAAAAAAAGAAATATTTATAAAGATAATGTACAAGGAGGAGCTATACAAAAATGCACAAAGAGGGCATGGACCACATGCCAATATATACAAGAGAGAAACTATACATAAAATACATATGAAGGAACTTTGCATCCCTACTAAAAATAATGTTTAAGGAACTGCCCGTTAACTAGTAATAGGACCGGTTCTCTAGTTAGATATTTGATGTAGTATGTGCTGGAATCACATATCTCTACATTTTGATTTGGTCCTAATCAAAGCCACTATAATTTTTGAATATTTCCTTTCTTTTCCCAGGCCTTTCCCCATAAGTGAACGAAGTCCAAAATTTGAAAGGCCTTGAAATGAGCTCTTTTGTCAAACCAGTGTTTGACAATGGCTTGATGTTTTGAAAAGTGTTGGAGGGCATTATTACTTTGTTATTAAATTTGAAGTAGGTAGAGGATTCTCACCTCCATAGTGTTTTCTTTATTATCAAATTACTATAATGACTAAGATTTGTTGGTTTATAGGGAAGACAGGGTTCTGGCCATATGTGAGGTAGTAGGGAGAAGTCCCAAAGGTATCTTTGATTTGGGTTCAGTCCACCTATAAGGCATACTAAAACTTAAGATGCCAATCTCAGGGGTTTCATTCCAATATCTCTTGATAACCTTTGGGAGTTTCTTGTTGGTGGATTCTACTACTTCATTCCCTGAGGGGTAATATTTGGATGAGAATTTTAGGTTAACATTGTACTAATAATCCCACTACCTAAGTTGGGTTGATGAAAAATTGGATCCATTATTACATACTAGAGAAAAGGGAATACCAAACCTAGTGACAATATATTCCTCAAGGAAGTGGATGACCACATTCACGGTGCATTTCTTACAAGAAATGGCCTCAGTCCACCTTGTGCATTAATATATTACAGTCAGGATAAACTTGTGGCCTATAGAGGAGTTTGGGTTCACCACACCAATAAAGTCCAAAGGCCACTAAGAAAATGGCCTAACTTTGTATAGAGGCCAGAGAGGCATTGCGGGGTTTCACTCTCTTAAAGCAACAGTCTGAAAAGTGCAGAAATTCCTAACATGATCATGGACATCTTTAAATATCTGGGGCTAGTAGTAACCAAACTGGAGAATCTAGTGCATAGTGGCATTGATGAAGTCATGCCCAATTCTAAATTATCCATGAAACTCTTCTACCATATTTCACACTTGGTCGTGGTCTAGGCATCTAAGGTAGATTCCTTCATAGTTATATTAGATTAAATTTTTGTCCTTTATCATGAAATGGGTGCTCTTAAGCCTAAGAGAATGGATTTTGGTGGGATTGGGTCCTTTTAGGAACCTATTGTTAAGTAACGGGTAGATTAAGTTATCATACCATGGATCTTGGATGAATCACTCAATTATGTTCTATTGACATTTGATTTGTGGACCCACTTCAGCCATAAACTACAAATGACCTTATCCTCTAACTAGCATCATGGGTTTCATTTAAAGGTCAAAATCCTAGAGAATATCCATCTATTTCCCTTGGCATAATCCTAGTTCACTTTGAAGTAGTAAGGATTTAAAATCTTGGTCAAGTATTATAGCATATACCTTACTTCTTAAGATGTAGTGTCATAAAAATTTTAACAACACTAACCAAGGAAAAATCTTTCTTTTCTAGAGAGAAGTATTAGTTCTCTACACTCTTAAAAGGGGAACTCATGAAAGTGATGGGCTTCTCATACCCATCCTTTCTCTAGGTTAAGACTTTGACAATAGAATGCAAGGAAGCAAAGGAATATATATGGAAGGAAATGGTTTAATTTGGGTTGGCAAGAACTGAATCCTCCACTATAGAGTTCTTAATTTGGAAAAAGGCGTCCTTAGTGTCCCATCTCCACTCTATTTTACCATCATTTTTCATCATCTCATTTAGAGGTTTTACCACTTCAGTGAATCTAGTGATGAATATTTGGACAAAGTTAATCTTTCAAAAGAAAGACCTCATTTGCTTTTTGCTACTAGGCATCTGCAATTTAAGTAGTGTCTCTACTTGGTTGGGGCAGATGGATATCCCTTCCTCTTAAATTATATGACCTAGTAGCTTTCCTTCTTAGTTTTGAGGGAAATACCAAATATTTTGCATCTCTCAAAGACCTTTACTAGATAGGTGGAGTGATTGTGTCTCTCCCAAGAGAAAACTGTCAAATCATCCATATAGATGATGATGCAATTGTTGAATAGATCCTTGAAGCTAGTATCCATGGCCCTCTAAAATGTGACAGTATAATTGATAAGGCTAAAGGGAATCCTTTAGTAGGAAAATGTTCCCCATTTAGTGGTGAAGTTTGTTTTCATCCGATCTTCATATTTTACCATGATTTGATAAAATTTGGAGTAGTCATCAATAAAGGACATCATTTGGAATTCATTTACAATTTGGATCACCTCATCAAGTGAGGGAAGATGGTGGTTATACTTCTCTAAAGCCTTATTCAGGTTATGGAAGTCTATGCATAGTCTTATCTCACTGCTCTTCTTCAAGACTGGAACCAAGTTAGCCACCAAGGTGGTATGCCTGATTGGGAAGATAATCCTCATGGATAGAAATTTCTATACCTCCTAGAAGATTAGGGGTTTGTTGAACATTTGGTATAAAGAGAGGGGAGGAGTGAATTAGTATACCCTTAAAAAATTTAAAACATTTAAGTAGTTATCCACATAACATACTTGAAACTTGTTGGAAACAAAAGAACTAAAAGTAAATAACATAGCAACACAACTATAGATTTTTTCAAGGAAACCCAAAATAGGAAAAACCACAAAGAGGGTTAACTCTCAAGTATTAAGTAACCAGTTAATTAATATAAAGGGTGGCTCACTATGGGTGTGGATCACTTACCTAGATACAAAAGTGTATAATAGTATGAAGTACAAAATTGAACTGATAGAATACATAAAGGTATACATAGAGTATAGTTCTTGCTGACGTTCCAAAATCCTTTATAATGATATAGAATTACATACAAAAGTTCACTATTTACATCAACAGTTTACATATACATATCATAATACATTTACATTATAGAAGAGACACATATTTCAACTAGTAAGATTACCATGGTTATATACAACCATCAATATATCTCCCTTCCATGTCGGTTGAGACCCGAAAGATAAAACAATGTAATCAACCAAAACATGTGAATGTAGTCCTCATTAATAAAATAGATATGTTTCTGGACCAAAATACCCATACACCATCGTAAACTTGATTAATTGTTACTCATACCATTAATGCCACTGTCGATGAACTATAGAATCAAACTAGTAGATGTAACGGTAAGAAAGTTGTACTAAAACATCCAGAGTGCTAGCATCAATGATAGCTAGAAAGTTAGGGCAACCTAAAAATCTCCGCCTTTATCATTAATGGCAAACCAAAATTTATGGAAAGCCAAAAATTTCTTTAACCATGTCACAACAAAATTCTAAAATTACTAGAACTTAAAATACTACAAAAACTCTCCCTAAGAGGGATAACCATATTTCTATCTTCTCTTTCTTTTTTTCAAAAACTTATTCAGTTTTTTTTTGGTGGAAAATTTTGTTTATTTCATATTTTACTCCTTTACTCCCCCTTTGACATCAACAAAAAAGGGGCCAAAAACAAAGCAAAATATATACATCGGCATAAAATAAAGAAACTTATAAATGGAGGAACTTAGGTATCATCAGTACAAATAGACTCAAATGTATGATTCAACCTATAAATCTCAGAGATCCACTTGTCTTCATTATTTTTCCATTCCTTGATAGCCTATGCAAGAAGCTATATGTGAACACAAATTATTGCAAGAAAATTCTCGCCACCTTCAATGGAATTCAGACTAGACAGTGTAATCTGTTGTGCCAAAAGTATTGCCTGACTAAGAGAAGAGATTCATGGGGTGTTAGTGATTTTTCTTGCATGAATCACAGTGCTTGAAATACTACTTGAACACTATGCCTCCTAATACTGATTCAGAAAAAGAAAATCCTAATTACTGAGGATTGGATAAGATCCTCCTTCATTTTTGAGATCCACATGCTCAAGCAGGTTTTACCTCTGAATAATTACTAATTACATAGTATATATTAAAGTGGACACCGATCTGCTATTTACCATTATTGAATCAACTTATGAAACACCCTGCAAATGACCAAAATCAACTGAAATACAGAGCTTAACTAGATAAACCATGACTATAAGAATAACATGAACTAGTAAGATAAGGATTCTCATCCTTCTTCCTTTTAAGGTGAGCTAACCTAGTGATTCACTCTTTAAGGAATCAACAAAATGGATTGTATCCTGCTGATACAAATCCTTATGAGTTCAACTCATTTGTTCTTAGTAACTGAGATATAATTGATTAACTTGATGAAGAAAAGACTGCTAATCAAGCCCTAGACCAGTGCCTATTCCTTGGGCAAAGAGTCAATGAAAATATGAATCCACAGAAACAAACTAATGAAGATACTATAGAGTGCCTTACAAACTATATGCAATCCAGATAGAGTGCCTTACAAACTATCTTATCATTTCCACAGCTCTGCATCAAATCCTTACAACAATGTTTTGCTCTTTGAAAATATTTATGAAATTTAGTTCTCTCCTTGAAAGAAACTCATAAACAGCTAGACGATTACCTTGTAATTAGTGTGTTCAGGATGCCTTACAAACTAAACATACAAGAGCAGAAACAAAATATAAAAAAGACAAGACCATATAGAATAGGAATTGCACTGTATTTCATTAATCCACACTGCTTCAAAATATCCAGACAATAAACACAAAACCTAGACTACAAACTAGAAATCTGCCCAGCAGTAGAAATTCCAACATCCCCTGTTACAATGGAGAGAAAACCAGATATAGAAGAATGGAAGTCACCTACACCTGTCAATCCTAAAAAATATCTGCAACTGATTCCACCTTTACAGTCCTTTTTCGCTCCAAATTTGCAACCTCTTTTTGCAATCATTTCTCAAATTGATCTGATTCTAATCCCGGAATTCTATCTCTTACTGCTATTTCCCACTTCTCTAAAATTGAAAATAAATGCCTCCATCAAATTCCTCATTCTGAGACCTTTCCAGCGATATACTATATGCCTATGTTTTGATAAAAATCAAACCTCCAGGCATTAAATCAACAAGCAGGCCCTACCATTTTAAATTTTGGGATTTTTATCCCATAGTTTGGACTATGCATCTATTTTAAATATTTGAAATCTACATTTTAAATCATTTTTGCATTTTATCCTCAGGAAGCACCTGAATCCACCAAGTGTCATCGTTTGATTGGGTGCTCAAACAAACCCAAGTTTTAACCACCTCATTGGGAGATTGGGTGATTGCATGTATCTCCAAGTCTCTGGATGATATCTCTAACCATAGTCAAACTTGGAGATTGGGTAACCAGGCTTAGTCTCCAAGTCTCTGAATCACCAATCTGACCCTGGGTTAAATCTGGAGAACTAGCAACCACCTCAGTCTCAGAGTCTCAGAATGCTTCATCGTTAACTGTCAAGATTGAGCGACCTCGCGACTACACTAGTCTCTGAATCGTGAAATGGTTAGGGCTTAACGGCCAGGATCTGGCGACCTGGCGACTGGTGGTTAACTGACTGCCCACTGGATCTCATGGTTATCTCCTAACCACCGGTCTGATCGTGTGACTCAGTGAATGCTTGACACGTGTCCTTTGTCCTCGTCACCATCGTGCCACCTATTCTGCAAAATTTACTTACCTATGCGGGCATGTCGACATAGAAATTGAGGCACCCTCCGAATGGTCATGCAGGCAGAGCCTCCGTCACTTTATCTTATTTCATATGTGAGTAGACTTGTATTTATGCACTACAATTTCCCCATTCCAGATGAATGTGGGATAATTTTCATGGAGGTTTTAAAGACTTCTTTATTTCCTACGCCAAAATTAGGGGGGCCCGCCGCGCATCAAGTCCTCCAACCAAGGGGCCCGCCAAGTAGCCTCTTGGCTCTTTACTTATTACCTTATGTGATCACTGGAGTATTTAAACATTTTGAAAATCCCATCATAGGCAATGTGGGATAATACAGCTTACATTTTCAAATGTCTAAGTTCCTCCATTTGGCAATGAACCACCAATACAAACTCACACATGGTCCTCTCAACAAAATGCATGAGTGCCTTTTAGTTATGCGTGGGTTCTCCATTTTTTGTTCCCCTTTGTTCATGCATTTTCCTTCAACTCACGTTTCTACACGGGTTCCTCTGCAATTAAATTGTTGGCACGCACAAGCTGTAGAATGTAAACAATCCACATTATCCTTTTCACCCTAGATTTTAATACGTGAACCAAGACTCATGCACACCCCATGGACTGGTTGAATCCTTCACCAAGTACACCTGCAACAATCCCTCAAACTGGCGAGTGGGCCTTTCATGCACTGACTGCTCACTATACTTGCGCATGAGACATCAAACCTTGCTATTTGTTTGGCCTGTTGACTGTTTCAAAACATGCATGAGCAGCCCCCATTGTTTATGCATAGGTCCACTTGGGATCATGTTGAATCCCCTCAATCACGCATTGGCATCATTCTTAACGGCCCCCCTACCAAACACAAGTCAATGTTATACCTCACACAACCTGAGGTCTATGTGTGCACCTTGGCACTTGTGTTGCCATACGCTGGCACTCCATGTTTTCATGTGAGCAGCCCCTTGTTTACATTGGCCTTCCTTCAATTATATGGGCCCAACAACATTTGGCTGGCCTTTGACCTGGAAGCCTCCCATTTTTATGTTCATAGTCCCCATGAAAATAATGCGTAAGCCCTCACATTTATTGGCCGCTCATGCTGGCTTATACCATTGCATGTTCATTTTGGTGGCTAGGTGTCCTTAAAGGATTTCTTTTGTTTCTTTTGTCCTTTCAAACTCAAATTCCATCTTGGTAATTTCCTCGGCCATTGGCTCACATTTCACACTTACCAATCCCCAAAACATGGATCAGCCAAAGCCTCTCCTGCGGTTGGATGATCTTTCAGTTCAAAAGCTAATAACTACTCTAATAATTTAAGTGCTAAAAGATCTGTATTAGGGAAATTTCGTGCAAATGGTATAGGTTTCATTTTCCGCATGTTGCTCAGATATCCTCTAGCTTTTTCATTACGAACCCTTGCAATGGCTTCTGGAGAAGGGGTGCCAAGAAAATCAATTATCAAAACAATTTGATGAACCACATTTTTTCCAAAGAAGAGTGGCTTTCCAATTATAATCTCAGAAAATATATATCCAATGCTCCATATACAAAATGGTAGGAGTATATTTATAAGATACCGCTATGATCATGAAGAAAAACATGACCTCTAGAGACTCGACTTGAGGATCCAAAATTGCACCTCAATGTTACCTTCTACTCGTCCATAAATGCCAAGCTATGATGATCATGACCACAGTGCATCAAAAAAATAATCATACTTCTCACCTTTTACAATCTTCGCAATACTGTCAAATATCACTAACTGGCCTCTGAAAGCGGCTTTAAAAACTAACCAAATGGCCTGACAGGGAAAGTGCCACCAAGAGCACATACTGACTTTCAAAATCACAGCACGTCAGTCAAAGGAAATCGCTCAAAGATATGTGAGCGCAAAGTTATTAACGACCGAACATGGTCATTTGAAAACTAAAACTGCCAGTACTGTGAAAACATACAAGTTGCCTCTGGAACCGGCTTTAAAAACTGACCAACTGAAACTTCCAAGGACTGGAATCTCAGGAATTGATTCTCCCTCATACAAGGAACATGAATCCATAACCAATTCACCAAAAAGAACAAATGGCCGGTTACAATTAATCACCAAAGTCAGGTTATTAGTAAAATTTGGGATATAAAATAGTGAAAATCATAGAAACTGGATTCGGAAATGGCCTAGAAAAGTGGTCAAATGGATTGGTAGAGACCTAAAAATCATTAGACACTTAGTCTTCCAGGTCTACAATATGAAACCACATTCAATTATGCCAGACCTTATACTGGGCGTACACTGGAATACCTCAAAGTAGGTCACTTATAAAACTAGACAGTGCGCATTCAGAGAATTTTAACAACTTGCAAACAGAATGAGATTACAAACAAGTCAAACTAGCACATGGGGGGCTAAAAATTGGTAGGATGACTCACTCCCATGCCTACAATATGATTCCACAACCAGCATGTTATGACTAATCATAGGACAAAATAAATTCAAATGCAAACAGGGCCTGCTACAATGAAATGACACTTAGGCACAAATGCAAATTTAGACAAGTGCTCAAAACAAGACATCACGAAACAACTTGAAACTTGACTTTAATGACCTGAGATGTCTTCTAATGGAAAAAAAAAGGTGATAATAACTTGACATGCATGGAGAAATTCATAATTGCATCTGGGAAAATGGGCTCAAAAAGCACTTAAAGGGGGCAGAAATGCAAAATTCACATAAGGTACTCAAAAACCCATGATGTATTTTTGAATACCAACATGGGGCACCTATATCCTAAAGATTTCCTAATTGAATAATCATATTATCTCTTTTCTTCTATAAATAAATGAATTTCTTTTGCAACTACTCCAATGAGGATATGTCAATGACATCTAAGTCTTCTGATAATTTATATGATCTGTGTGCTTGCTAGATGGATGATTCTATAGCATCAGTCTCCTATTTAATCTTCTCAATGGCCTTAGGCCATTGCAGGGTATACTCATAAAACAAGATTTCATCCTCAAGTAACTCCTAGCCTTCCCAAATAAGGGATGAGAGATCATCAAAATATTTTTCACGCCTACCTTTAAGCTCCAATAGAATCTTATGCTTTTCTTCATCTTCTTTCATTTGAATCTGATTGTCTATAGAAGTTGTCAATACCTTAACAACATTCACAAGTATTTTTTATTTCTCCTTTTCCTTATGGGATGGATCAACTGAACATAGGGGAATGATGCTCTGAACAACAATAATGGTTTCCTTAATGATCTCCTCATTGTCTTATGATTCTTTGAGTAACTCTTCTTGAGCTAAAACTAAGATGGACTGACCTATTTAAAGCTTTTGTTGAGGGATAACCTTCTTGAAATTAATGTACAACTTGGAAGTAGTAATATGTTGAATCATGAGAGGTGAAGGAATAAAATTCCTAAGATATTTATCACAGCTAGTACAGGCATCCTATTTTTAGTTAATGACCTCTATTTTAGGCTCTTTATCTACCTACTTCTCTATGATAGCCTGTACAATGTTGTTGGTAGCAACCAATAGTGAGACAATTTATTCCTTTCTTATTTCTTCCTCTTTACCTTTCTTTTCTACTTATTTTCCTTCCTCTTTCTCTTCTATTTCTTTTTCCTTTTCTATTGTTTCTTATTTTTCTTCTGATCTAATTTCTTCTCTACACTCATGAACCTTTTCTTCTTCTTTTTCTTCAATTTCTTCTATGTTTTATTCTTAAATCTCCTCAATGACCACAGATGGTCCTACATGGGTGTCAAATTTTACTGGAGAGTGAGATAGCTCTACATCTAGAGGAATCTGATCTAAGTTATATACATCATCATTTGTGAACTCTAGAATGGAGTCATCTTTGCAAGGTCTTGTGTGTGATGTTGAATAACTCATAGTATCATCACAAGATAGCATGTTTAGATATCCAACCATTTTGGTCAACTCACTGATTAAATATTATTTAATCCAAATAGCCTCAGATTTTATTTCCATGATTATATGAGTTCTTTTTATAGTTCTTCCAACAATCTATTTTACAATAGATGAAAAAGATGATAAACTCTATTGGAAACTTCATTCAAATCAACCTTTAAGATATCATCATCAACATGTTTTTCTACCAAATGAATTTCATCTAATTCATTCCATAAATACTGAAAAGATTATTTTCTATAATATTCTATATCTAAATCTAACTCAATACCATAATATACAAATGCTTCTATTATAGTTCTGTTTTATTTAAAAGTCGCAAACTCATATTGTACAGTCTTAAAATGGACGCACTCATTATTTAAGACCTTCTATCTCCCATCCTTTACCAACTTTATGGACCATGGATGGATTTATGCATGACTCCCTTCTTCTCCTATTTTGTCACATATTCTCCATTTTTAGCTATGCAGTCTTTGAGACCTCAAGGATGGCTCCTTGTAGGCCAATCCTAGAATAGGTCAAGCAAGTCAACATATTCTAGAATAGGTTAACCAAGTCAACCTATTCTAGAATAGGTCAACTAGGTTGACCTGTTCCCTGGGAATAGGCCGGCCAATTTGACCTATTCCCTAGGGATTTTAAATCCTGAAACCAGTGTTGTCTCGGGGAATTAAATTACAAAATTGGGTGCCCCCGTCGGCTTGCTTTATTTTCCCTCCTTGAAACTAGTATAAAAGGAATCCTAGGCACCTCATTTTGAGGAGGGAATTTTCACTATATAAATCACACGTGCAAGCTCAAGTATTCAAGCATTTAAGCAAACATCTTTTCATCAAGTATTCAATACATTCAATGATTCAAGGATCCTTTGCGGTCATTTCCTCTTCAATATCTAGCACTTTTTTGGCAATCAAGGGAGGAGATTTACATTGAGGCATTCATCATATTCTTCATTGGTTCACATTTACATCCATGGCTCCATTATGTAGTATTGGTAGATCTATTGCGTTTGTGGAGATTTCCTACATCCGTTATTCCAAATTCAACATCTACAACATACAAGCATCAAAAAATCCTTATTGACAAGGGTTTCTATAAGAAAGGTGAATACTTACATTTTTCTTGTTTCCTTTATATATTTACATTTCAATTTCAAGGTTGATTCCTCAATCTAGGGCCTGACCAAGGCAAGCCCTTATCCACCCAAACCTAAAAATAAGCTTTTTTGTGTGCATGAATAGGATATCATAATTACAACCACAGATCTGGAAACTACTTGGCAGGGAATTTTTAAAGAATTTGGGGCAACTTTTCTATGGTACAAGAACACAATGACCCAGTCAACCTGTTCCTCGAGGTTTGGGAAAAACAACATTTTCTAGGTTTTCTATCATGATCGCGAATCCGCAGTTAGGATTTCTATCACAGGTTTAGATCTGTAGTTTTTAGAGAAAAAGGGCACATTCCTCTACACATTTCAAGGTTAGTACTTTATTATTTATTTTATTTCTTAATCTAGACCTATTTTCACATCTTAATTAGGTTGATTGCTTACATATAACATCTAGATCTATCTTATTTTCCTCATTAAATTAATTAGTTCAATTATACATTTACTTTTACACATCTTTAATCAAATCCTACATTGCGCGAAAGAGGAATTTCTTGTGTACTTCCTTAATATAATTTGGGTTTAGCATTTGCATCCCTTTATCTCCTTGGTTTTTTTTAATCTAACTTGGATTATATTGAGAGTTATGTTTGGAAGCCTCTCTTTCTCTTTTATTTTGAATGTTAGTGTGGAAGTGGTTAGTTAATGAATTCATCTCACATAGTTTATATTGTTAAATTCATTAGTACCCATTTTCCCTCCTAAACATTTTGGTGAACCCAATGTGTTGTAACTTCCTTTTGATCTCAGAGTTATATTTCCCGTTGTATTATCTTGTGTGTTCACCTTCACGAAACATTTTGGTGAACCCGATGTGCTACAAATTCTTTTTTATTTTTTTGTTAGATTTCCTTTTGCATTATCTTGTGTGTTCACCTCACTAAACACTTTAGTGAACCCAACACATTCGCTCTTTCCTTATTTTTTGAGTTAGATTTAGCTATACTTGTGTGGTTAGATCTTTCTTGTTATGTTCTTTATTACATTGATAATTATGTTAGATCTCATTATAGTTTCCTTTTATGATCTCCTCTTTTATGAGATTTATTACACTAATTCCAACCTCTAGCATTCCCATTAGGAGAATTTGTATACTCATGGGCTCTTTTGATCATGATTCCTCTTTTCTTCCTAGGACCCATGATGATACTAATATTTTCCCTCAAGATCCCAATCCTATAGTGGAGAATAAATCTTCTCACTCATACCATGACGAATATGAAGTCTTTAGAGTTCCTCCTTCCCAAGTTGATAAGATCTCTCATGAGTTTGATAAATTGGAGAATTGGCTTGTGCAAGAGAACACAAATCCTGATAGTGTTGTCTCTATTGAGGATATTAAGAAGCTTATCACTCATGATGATAATAATATCTTCATTTTGTGTGGTATATCACACCTTATCAATACTCATGATACTCCTTTGACAAAATGTGCTCAAGAGTTAGGATATATTCCTCCTTCCACAACTGTTGAACCTTCTATTCCGATTTCTACCACTATTCCTATCATTCCTACCTATGTGCCACCTCTCATGATAACGTCTACACAAGTCTCTAATCCTCTTAGTGGTGGTATTCCTAATTGTTCACTTCCTTCAATTATTCATCCTACTTCCATACCTTCTTCATTACCTTCATACAATTTCATTCCTTTCACATATTCTAATCCTCTTCACGTTCCTTCTAATCCTCAACCAATATCCTTACATTTTCCTTCCACTTCCTAAAACTTTCCTAGTACATCCAATATGTCTCTACCTACTATTGCATCTTCTAATCCTACCATTAGTAGCTTGGTTCAAATTGTCACCGCTTTAAAACAACACGTGGCTCAATTTACTCAATCTAAGTACAACATCCCTACATGTGACAAAGCTAATCCTCTTTCCTTATATATCCTTCATGTTTTATCCCACAACATACTGAGATACCTCATCTTGAAACTTATATTGGTAAGGGTGATCCTATGATTCATGTTAGGACTTTCCAAACTATATGTAGTGATTTTTCTCATGACTATAGGCTCATGGCTAAGTTTTTCACATACACTTTTAGGGATAAATATTTTCAATGGTATTTCTATTTACCTCCTTATTCTATTAATTCATTTCAAATGATCACTAATACTTTCACTCAATAATTTCAAAATAATATTGGTCCACAAATTTCTTTGTCTGATTTAATGCATTGTAAGAAAAGTGTTAAAGAAAAAGTTAGTGACTATATTGGTAGATTCAAACACTAGTATGCTCAAATTTCTTATCATGTTCCTGATCATAATATTCAACAAATTTTTATTTCTAATTTGAAAAAAGACATTAGAGATAATATTCTCCTTACTAAGTACACTTCCTTTTCACATCTTTGCGTAGTGCTTCACCATTATCAATTACAAGTGAGCTAGCTTGAGATCTCTACTCCAATGACTCATGTTACTATTGATAAGAGTGGTACCTTCATGCATCAAAACAAATTCTCTAAGTCTAACAATTACATCAAGATTCACAAGTCAACCAACATAGTTGATGATCATGTGGCTACTACATCCAAATATATGACTAATTTTTCCTCTGTGTATCATCATAATCATAAGTACACTTCTTTATCTGAACCTTTACATGTGATGATGATGAATTTTATTAATGCTAACATTCTTAAACTTCCTCATATTTGTCCTATTGACACTAGAAAACCAATGCCTAAGTCTTTTGATCAAAATGCTTTTTGTCAATATCATTGTCAACCTAATCATGATACTCAAAGGTGTCATGCTTTAAAAAACTCTACTCAAGATATTATTGATTCCAATGTTATATCTGTCAATGATGAGGTTAATAGTACAAATAAATCCATAACACCTTATAATAAGAATTTGCAAATTTATACCAACCCCTTACATTCACATTCAACAAATGTCATTAATCAACCTTCTTATAATGTTACTAACATTATTTATGATGACAAGTTAGAAGAAGCTAATCATGTGATTAATCATGTTGAGTCTCAACCTCAACCTTCGATTTTACCTTCACATGAACCTAAACCTACAACTCCTATCACCTTTGATCATTACAATATGTTTAAAGAAGCTAATGGTCCTCTTTACATTACTGTTAAGGTAGCTCATATCCCTTCTCGTGGTGTTTTTATTGATCCCTCTTCCTTCATGAATGTTATCACTGAAGAAAATATTTTTAATAAAGGATTTCATAAGGATACCTATGATACATCTAGTGTTGGTATTCAAACTTGTAATGTTTTTCTTTATCATCCTCAAGGTTCTATCAATATTCTTGTGACCCTTTTTGGTAAGGTTGTTCATACTACCTTTTTTTTTATTCCTACTTCCGATCAATTTCAAGTTAAGCTTGGTATTCAATGGCTCTCTTACAGGAAATTTGTAGCCTCTCCTATTCATAAGTGCATAAAATTTTCTCATAAATGATAAGTTGTCACCATTAATTATCTTTATAAAACTTTATGTCCTCAAGCTTATGATGAGATAGATTTATTTTGGCCATCTCTCCCTCAAAAACCACCTAACCATCCTGATCATCATTATCAATCCTATCAACAATACAAGGTAGAAAATATTCTTGAGCTTAGCATTCCTAAGGTTTATACTCTTGCAGTTGTCTTACCTACCCCACCTATTCCTCCACCTATCATTCCTCAACTCGTAGTCATTCCCTATTTGGAACCTATGATTTTTTAACCTAATCCTTCAAATTTATCTTGTAAACCCATTCCTAACCAACATGCTCTTAGTGTCGCAAGAACCATCAAGCTAAGGCTAAGGCCCACACTCTTTCTTCTAAAATTTCTTCTTCATCTCAATACTTTTCTTCCTTCTATCAACCCATGCTTGAGCCTTTAAAGAAAGTGAATCAAAATAACAATAAGCAAATGGATAAACATGATGATTATGTTTGTATTTTAGATACTCTTGATGATGATGTTTCTAATGCATATTCTATTGATGATGAATATGAAAATATTGATATGGATTATGATTTTCCTAATATGATTTCTACATAGCTAACAATCACTCCTAGTGAAGAGCACAATGACTCCCCCCAAAGTCCTTTCTTGGATCTAGTGGTGGTTCCTACTGTGTTGGATGTTAGATTCCTCTTGTGAGTTTCTCACATGTCCCTTATATTTTAGACTAAGATGGGGAGGGCACGCACCACACTTGAAGTGGACTTCTCTAGCATGGTATTCTTTGTGTGGTTGTGTTGTGTTTCTCCCGTGTTGTATTCTTTGTCATATGTTTGTCTAGATTTCTTTAGACAACTCTTGTTTCTCTATTGGTACAAGATGATAAAGTAATCAAGCATTTCATGCATCTTCTTCTATGTGTACCAATCCTTCTTTGGACTATTGTTACAAGATGATAAAGTAATCAAGCATGTATCGATCCTTCTTTGGACTATTGATAGTTTGGGAAGCCTTATTGTGTTTATGATCCCTTAAGGGCACATACATCCTTATGCTTGGGTCATCTTTCAATTCTTATTTCTAGGACATGAGGTTATCTTGAGGTTGAATCCTTTTGATGAATTGAATAGCATACCACACACACTTTCTAGACCATTCAATTCATCTTCAATGGCTTTAATAGAAGTCCACACACACTTGTTAGACTATTCAATGTCATCTCTTGTTGTGGCACACCTTTTTCTTTTTCCTTTGTAGTTCACAATAAGGGACAAAAACCTTATTGGGTGACTTGGCTACACTTTCTTGTTAGTGACATCTCTCTTATTTTGGCTCTGGATATGATGAAGACTCAATTCCATTGGGGGCTTGATGGTTTCTTTGTATTCTTAGTCATGATAATATCATCTCTTACTCTTTGATCTACTATACTATGAGTTTGAGGCAACTCATACTCCTGCTAAAGTGGGGGCTAAATGTACCATCTTAAAATAGACGCACTCATTATTTAATACCTTTTAGATCCCATCCTTTATCAATTTTATGGAACATGGATGGATTTGTGCATGACCCCCTTCTTCTCTTGTTTTGTCCCATATTCTCCATTTTCAGTTGTTCAATCTCTAAGACCTCAAGGTTGGCTCCCTATGGGCCAACCTTGGAACAGGTCAACCAAGTTGACCTATTCTAGAATAGGTCAACCAAGTTGACCTATTCCAGAATAGGTTGACCAAGTTGACCTATTCCCTATGAATAGGTCGACCAAGTTGACATGTTCCCTGGGGATTTTAAAACTCAAGGCCCGTGTTGTCTCAGGGAATTAAATTGAAAAATAGGGTGCTCCATCAAGTTGCTTTATTTTACCATAGAGAAACTAGTATAAGGAAGCCTATGCACCTCATTTTGAGGAGGTACTTTCAATATAGAAATCACATGTGCAAGCTAAATTATTCAAGCATTCAAGTAAGTAGATTTTCATCAAGCATTCAAGACATTCAAAGATTCAAGGATCCTTTGTGAGCATTTACTCTTTAAGATCTAACACTTTGTTGGCCATCAAGGGAGGAGATTTACATTGAGGCATTCATAATCTTCTTCATTGGTGCACATTTACATAAATTGCTTCATGATGTGGTTTTGGTAGATCTATTACATTTGTGGATATTTCCTACATCCGTTATTGAAAATTTAACATCTACACTATACAAGCATCACAAAATCCTTATTGACAAGGTTTTATACAAGAAAGGTGAATACTTACATTTATCATGTTTCCTTTACATATTTATAGCTCAATTTCAAGGTTGATTCCTCAATCTAGGGCTTGACCCAAACCCAAAAATAAGATTTTATGTGTGCAGGAACACGATATTAGAATTACAACCACAGATCTAGAAAAAAATTTCCAAGACATTTCCAAATAATTCGGGTCAAATTTTCTATAGTATCCTAAGAACACAATAACCTGGTTGACCTATTCTAGAACACAGTGACCTATTCGACCTATTCCTGGTGGTTTGGGAAAAATAACATTTTATGGGATTTCTATCATGATCACGAATCCGCAGTCAAAAGTTCTATCACAAGTTTAGATCCATAATTTTTAAATAAAAAAGGCACATTCCTCTACACATATCAAGGTGAGTACTTTATCATTCATTTCATTTCTTAATCTAGACCTATTTTCACATCTTAATTGGGTTGATTTCTTACATTTAGCATCTAGATATATCTTATTTTCTTAGTTAAATCAATTGATTCAATTGCACATTTACTTTTAAACATCTTTCATCAAATCCTACATTGCATAAAAGAGAACTTGATTGCATACTGATTATAATATAATTTGGGTTTAGCATTTACATACCTTTATCTCCTTGGGTTTTGTTAATCTAACTAGGGTTATATTGAGAATAATTTTTGGAAGTCCCTCTTTCTCTTTTATTTTGAATGTTAGTGTGGAAGTGGTTAGTTAATGAATTCACCTCACATATTTTATATTATTAAATTCATTAGCACCCATTTTCCCCCTTAAACACATACAATTTACCAACTTCATTTCTACCATTATCTAGTAAAATATGAAACAAAATTTTTGGATAAAGGGGATCTGAACATACCTCTTTTCCTTTTTCCTTCTTATGTTTCTTCTGATGCACATTGATCACAAATTTCTCTTTATCTGAGTGACCATCAGATTCAATCTGGTCACTTGATTCATTTTCAGAATCCACAAGAACCGAATCAACTCTGGTGTTCTTTGCATTACTTGTCTTCACCTTCTTGGATGTCACAAGAGAAAAGATGATATTCTTCATTTTCCCAAAGGGAATCTCTTTTTCAATCTTTTAAATCTTTACAACTGAAGGAGAGGTATTAGTAGAAGATGTACTAGAGGGGTTATCGGTAGAGTTGCATGTAACCCTTTTAATAATAGCATGTTCTTCTTCTATAAGACATCCTTAAGCTCTAACCTCCTTCATAACTTTATCAACATTCTTGTAAATATTCTTTGCCACTTTCTTGCTATAATTTCCATTTATTTCTCTTGTGTAATGCCAAATCTTTCCATTGAGGTGTGAATAGGACCGATAAGAAGTATATTTGCATAGTTCTCAATCTATTCTTCATAAACTCCATAACCAAGCACCAATAACCATTGCATTCTTGGTTGCACCACTTGCATTATAAAATTGCTAGTCATGACAATGAAAATAATGGTATCTTTGTACTTCTCGATCACATACCTAGGGACATTATCCTTGTTGTACATTTTATGTTGTAGAACTACAAAAAATTCAATGAAACACAAAATTTTGTTAAGATCATCCTTATAGCTCCTCAACTATTTTTTAATTTGGTGAGACACCTGAGTGTTCTAAGGCCAAAGAACGCGTCCATGTCTAGGTATAGTATTAGAGAAATAAAATAGTACATAAATTACTAGGGTTTTGAATCTGAACACAAAATTATTTATGCTTGTCTTAACAAATTGTAAGTTCTCAATAAACTGATTCTTGATGAGTTTGCATAAATTGTAATTAGTACCCTTCACAACCATGTCATGATCTACAAAAACTATCATAGTAGAAATGGAATACTCTTTGTTTGAATAATAGACCAAGTATTTCCAATGACTTGAGATCATATCTTACTATCGGGTTTGGTATTAGATTAATCGCAAGTGATCTTCCATCAGAAACTGCCTTTGTAATCTCTTCAACCTCTTTCACCTTCATAGATTTTATTTTTGGCACTACACCAATATCATTCAATCCTATTATAATCTCAATTACCTACTTGGTTAACAAGTGAAAATAATCTATCCATAGGAATGTTTCATGGAATCGATTCATCACCATTCTTACGCATTTGTCTTTATCACAAAAACTAGGGAAATTGTTCCAAACATTAAAATTCTTATCGACTAAAACCCTAAATTTTGGTTTGACCTTTTCATCTTTGGTAGCTAGTTCTGTGTGCCACAATTCAACTAATTTGAAATGATCAAACTCATCCATCTTACACTTTAGGTGAATTCTTACATTTTTAGTGGGAACAACATCATAAGGAATTTGAGATAAACATTCTGTAAAATTGTTCTCAGTGGAAACTCCTTGGCAAGGTTTGAACTCAAGATGAGGTTTAGTGGATGCATCAACGAGCACTAGAGTGGATGGGCTAGCCATTGCAGTAAATGGAAGCTAATGAGAAAAATACCTCTAATACTGGTTAAAAACTCTAATTCAATACTAAAATCCCTAGCTTTTAATTGACATACTTTTCACCTTAGCTCTTGTGAGAATTCTTTTCACGTTGTGAGGTAAAATGACTTGTTAATTCTGTATTTAAAGTATAACCTCAAGAAATATGTCCTTAATTTGTTTTGCATTGTAGGCCCACTATGACCACTTTCACTGAAGAAAATATTCCTTACTTTTCTTTTTATTAAAGAACTCCATGTTGGAGTAGATCTATCATGTTCACAACTATTTCACATCTAGAAAGATAGGAGACAAACATTAGAATTTTCTCCCCCTGACAAGAAACTGTGAGACTACTAACTACCACAACATATCTTTGTAATAGAACTGGAGCAACCATCACTCTTCTTTATCCATATCTTTCTCATTTCTTCTTTGAATTCCTCTTTATTTATCCTCTTTTTTAGTTCATACTACTTAGCATCAACTTATTTCAATAATTTTTCTATATGTTTAAATTTGTTACATGTAAAGCATTGGTTGGTCTGCTTCTCTTGTCTTGAATTTCACTGGTTATCCTTGTGTCAATATGCATAACATGTATAAAAATAGCCATTAAAATTATTTCTTCTAACAGATTTCCTACATTGAATTGTCTTATGACCATAAGTATTGCAATTAAAACATCTACCAGTAAAATATCTATTATTTTGATTTGACCTATTTCTACAATTTATAGCTTTATGTCCTAACTTTTTATAATTGAAACAACAACCATTAAAAGAATGAGATTTTATACTTAACTAGAGTTTTACAAAAACCTTACCTTTATCTATATGATTTGGTGCAATATTATCTTCGCATACCAAAATTGATTCTTCCTTTTCTTTAGATTTGTTGTGAGAGAATTCATTGGTTTCGCATCTAAGTCATTTATTATCTACCAAAGATCTTTGAATGTTTAGTATTTCATCCAGCTTCTCCAAACTAGATTTTACTCTTTCTTTGACCTTCTTGGCTTCTTCTTGATTTGTCTTGAGAGACTTGAATTCTTGTTTCATATTTTCACATTCATCAAATTTTATCTTGATCACATCAATATTTCGTATATACAGATCATAATACATTTACATCATAGAAATAGACATCTATTTCAACTACTGAGATTTCCATAGTTATATACGACCTTTAGTATACCTCCCTTCCATGTTACCTGAAGCAAACAGTGTCAGTTGAGACCCAAAAGATAAAATAATGTAATCAATGAAGATGTGTGAATGTAGTTGACCTTAACAAACCACATATGGGGTTGGATCAAAATACACATACATCATAGTAAAATTGAGTAACTGTCACTAATACCATTAATTCCATTACTAGTGAACTATAGCTTTGGACCAATAGATGTAACAGTAAGAGAGCTATACTGAAACATCTACAATGCTGACATCAATGACAATTTGAAAATTAGTGTAACCTAGTAGGGTTCAATTAGGAGGTTCATCAGTCTCTAATTTGTCCTAAAATGCTTGGCATCCAATTTGAGTGGAATGGTGTGGGTCATAATAGAAGTGTCATAGGTCTTGATATCCTTGTATGCCCACACTATAGCATTGATATGTTCTTTGAGGACTTTGAGGATCTTCTCCCACTCTTTGGGGGTACATGAGGTGCCTATGAACAAGTACTTCTCTTCTACCTAATGGACAATATTGACCTTTACATATTTTCCCTTGTATGATGGTGGGGGAATTTTTTATGTAATCCTAGGATTCAAGTCAAATATCCTTTTTAGGTGACCATACCCTTAGGGATGGTGTTAGTATGGAGGTTGAGGATACCATGATATTTTCCTTGTACCTTGTCATTGTGTTATTCCTCTTCCATTACTTGATCTTCAAAGACACGTGTATTGGCCAAAAAGGAAAGGATGTGCTTGTCATCCTCAAAGAACTAGAAATGGGTAACATTATCTGGGACAACTAGAGTTGAGACCATCTCCACTGAAAACCTCCAAATCTGTGAACTTTCCATGGGCTCTAAGGTGCTAGTGGTTATAGCTAGGGTGTTAGGAATGTAATTATAATTCTAAGGGATTAGTTTGATGTTAAAGGCATAAAAATCTTCTACTAGGCTCCACATCATGTTCTGATAGGCTTCCAATCATCTATCATGGCATGTATAAAAAATTTGGATTTGTTTGATGATAAGTTGAGTCACCCAACACCTTAAGCTAGGTAATTCCTTTCCTGAGATTGAATAAGATACCTAACACTAAGGCCTCGTATTTGATTACATTGTTGGTGCATCCAAACTAGAGTTGACAGGAAGTGAGGAAAAACTTTCCTCAGGGGTTTATTAACTCAACACCTACCTCTCTCCCCTGTTTGGACCTAGATCTATCAAATTTTAGGGTCCATATCTCATTTTTGGAAAGGTCCTCACTTGGGGGATTGGTTGCAGGTACAAGAATCTTAGGAACTGAAACAAGAGCCTCCAATGTAGTTTTAAGAGGGGGAATCTATTGAGATTCCTTGGGAAATGTCTCTTCAATTTATGTTGTTGTGAGTGAGCTTGGTTCCCTGAATTGTATTTCTTCTTGATTTCCCTCTACTAAAGGGGGAAGTAAGTTGGAAAAAATTCCTAGACACACTTCACAAGTAAGCTTAGATTTTCCTTGACAATGCATCTAACACCATTGCAGTGAGAGGAGATTCACGATAGATGCATCAACACCCAACATCTAGATATCATTATTTAACTATAAGACCAAGTCTTGGGCTCTCTTGGTTTGCACAAAATCATCTAGGGGAAGGATTCCTTCCCATAAGATATCTAGAGTGAGGATCTCCTTGAATTTATAGAGGTTGTGCTCTATTTGGACAAATCCCACTTCATTCACTTGTCCATATTCATTGATTAGTTGTTTAATCTTGGGCTCACTTTCAACCTTCATATAACTAACCTCTCCTCTCCATGGTAGCCACAAGTGGAAAAATTCAATTTAAATATACCCATTCAGGTACTTGGAGTGTAGTTCTGACTTAGGATCATGTCATAGGTTTCTTGGATATCCACCACCTAGATACCAATGATACTGATGATGTGGGGTTCCAAAGTGAGTTGTATTTATACATTCTTGAGTTCTCCAACCATCTTGACCTAGGTTTTGTCAAGTTGTACCACTGTTTCATTCTTCATGTAGATCTTTAGGCTGAGAAAAAAGTGAGGGTCCTTAGTAGTACCCTTGTAGATTTCCACATTAGCATCATTAAAAGTCATGGTCTTAGTCTCATGGAGATGGGGTTCATGCTACTCAAGACAATTGATGGAATCCTTCTTCTTAGGAAAATTGTGTGCCACCTCCATGAAAGACATGATGGTACTAGTGTCCTCCACAACCTTGGTAGCATCATACCTCAATTTGGAGACCTACACAACCCTCCCATGGCTAGGCCTTGATAAGAAAAATAATTGTCCCTTAGGGGGAGGAGGATTATTGTTAGCATTAGGGTTTGATGGACTCTAATTATCCCTTTTTGGAGTTGAAATCATAAAGGAGACCTTTTTTTAGCTCTACAAGTTGTAGGGCACCTTGGTAGACTAGAAGTCTTGAGCCTCATACTCGGTTTCTTAAGGCTCATCCTCTTCTTTAGGAGTGAAGAAGAGGGTTTTATAGGTGAATGGTGTTCTTATGTTATTTTTAGGTGTTGGGGAGGATTTATTAGGGGTAGGCTAGCTATCTGACTGAGTAATCCTAATGATCTTCTCCATTTAGGCACAATTTACCTCAGAGTGAGTTGATGTATCATGTAGCCTATACCAGTTATGAAGGGGATGGAAGTATACTAGATTGATCTTGTGGGAAGTGTTTGCACTCCTTGTGGCATATTTTTGGTTGGATTTCACCCCTCTATTGTTTGGGATGGTATTCCATTTGCAGGTTTAAAGACATTGGTTATTGTTGTACCACTGTCCAAAATTTTGATAATTCCACTATCCTTGGTAATTCCCTTTGGTTATTCTGGAGAAATAAAGGCCCGAGTTTAATTTGGTTAAGCTTAGATGTGACCTAATTCAAAATCTTCTTTAGGGCATCCATCTCTATCATAATGTACTTTATTTTTTCAGAGGGTATGGGAATGATATTTGATTAGCTACTACAGCATGGGACGCAGTGGGTTGTAGTTCATCTAGAATAATCGACTAGAACAAATAATTCCCTAGAGTTGGGGGTGTCATGAGATTTCTCTATGACCAAGGATTCTTCAGCACTAGAGGTGTTTGTGCCATATGATTGGGCACATATTTGGGTGTTGAGTTCATTCTTGGGGCACCAATAAGGGAACTAGGATTAAAACCATCCATATGGTGGTAAGCCTCAGGCTTTATGTTAATAAGTATACTATTTTTAATACCTTTGGGGGTTTTGTTTCAATCCTAGTTGATCTAGAGGGCTATGATATAAACCTTGGCAAGGGTATCCTAATGTATATCCTTAGATGTTCTTTAGAGCATGACAGTGATCCAGGGATCAAGGACTTGGAGATAGGTTTGGACTGCTAGCAACTTTGGTGTGGTGAAAGGAGCCACTAAACATTTTTTGGATCATTAGAACTTGTTATTGAATATGGTAAGAGGTTCATTAGGATCCTTCCATAAGGATGTGAATTAATGGTATAGGATTTCGGGGTCGACATAGACTCAAAACTATAGGAGAGAAGTTGTTTCCATCTCCTACCAACTATGGATTGAGTTGGTAGGAAGGGAAAGGTACCATTAAAACCTATTTTTTGCTAGAGAATAGGTGAAAATCCTACATAAGCCATCCTTATTCTCAATCTGTTGATGGGAAAATGAATCCATGAAGGCTTGTAAATTTTCCTCCATGGTTTGAGAACTATTGTGTTCATATTTCAGGCAAATTATCTTGGGATTTTGTGGGAGGTCATGGATTTCACTCGCAATTTACCCTAGGGGGAATGGTTTTGGTTGAAGTAAGGCATTATAGGAGGCATGAGGACAAACTAAGTTTGTGATGTTATTCCCACACTTCTTCAGGATGAGGTATTACATTGGGGAATAGGCCTCAGACCAAAGGTTGAATCTTGTCCTTTCCTAGCAGTTCTTTTAGATCAGATGAGAGGTCCTACCTCTACAAGCTCTCCTCTATTCAAGGTAAACCTAAGGATATTTTCAAATATAATCAAGGAGAATAACTCTAAACATTGGATTTCTAAGTTGCACAGTTGTTCACAGGTGAGTCAATGGATGGCAAATCGGAGGCCTGAGGCCCTCCTTTTAGCGCCAGCTTCTATTAAGGAAACTTTTGTACAAAGGAGTCACCAATGTTTGAGATGATTCAGATGTGTGTGTTCACCAACCTACTCCACCCGAAAGAGGGGAAGGGAGAGGATTTCCATTTCCTCCCAAGAACCTAGATATTGGGTCATAATGATGTTGGACTAACTAAGTTGGGCATACATTTATTTGTTCAAGGGGCCTATTTATTTTGGTAGCTTCCAATATACATTAGATTTCCTATGAGAAAACATTAGAGAAAACCTATGAAAGAAACTTCAAAAGATGGAAAAAAGTTAGGAAATGTATGAATCTACCTATAATCACTTTACCATTTGTAAGATAAACTTTACTTAAGATAAACAGTAAACTATTAACATACATGATAATCAATCAATATATGCAAAAGGAGTTAGATTCATTCCCCAATTAGACATAGATTCATCACTTAACATCAAAGTAACCAACATTCTAGAGTAAAGGACAACATATAAAGTAAATGATACATTCTTTACCAATAGCCAAGGTGTGCTCAAAATAGTAGAGAAGTAGTTGATCTTCATTTGATTATAGATAATAAAGTCTATCCATCACTGGTTGTGCATACAAGGCTCCCAAGGAGCATGAAAGTAAAGCTAAATGTTAAAGGTACGAGAGTAGAGAAACTAGTTAACTCTATTACTATGGTGCCTCAAAATCATGAATTATACAGACCCTTGGAATGGCCCAAAACTATACATTTATAGGGATTTCACCCTATAAAACCTATCTACTACTTTTTTACATGTTTACATTCATGTACAATATGTACAGTAATTTACATTTTTGAAAGGGAGATAAAAACAAGAAGAGGGGAAAGAAAGAAGGGAATTTGGGACTCTGGATCCTAAGGGAATTTTCACTAGTATGCAAGTCTTCAACTACCAGGTGTACTTTTTCTGAACCTGAGACTTATCTCATTAATGTTGGATTAGTGGACTGTCTACTTCAACTACCTATACCCTTCCATAAAAAAGGAGTGGAGCCCAACACATGGAATAGGTAACACCCATCCATCTTTTTGCTTCTCTGACAAAGATAAATATACTTCCCTATTATTGACACTACAAATTATAGAAGTTATTTCATGGGTGGCTATATGTTGATGCTAATCTCTGACACTAACTTTTGAAAATAATAAATGAATAGATAATAAAATAATATTAGGAAATAAACTATTCAACATCCAAGATCCCAGCAAAGTTCTCCCATTGCTCTGGTGGCACCGCATTATGTAACCCCTATACCAGATCTTAACTTTCCTGCATCAGTGTGTATCCAATCTACAACTTCCCAGAATTGGCCTGCAGATACATTGCGGCAAGTAACTCACTAGTGGCAATCTGATAATGATGGTTGGGAGTCTTTCAAAGAACCAGTTCCTCCTGCTGGCTGGGATTCAACTTGTTTCAATTTAGGTGGGAACTATGAGGACATGGTGGAATAGGGGTATGTTTGGAAAATTTTGTCTGATATATGCCTCGGCCAGATTGAAGCGATGGAAATTTTTGTGAATCTCCAAATATTACCCATATGATGTGGGAATTGTAAATGGACCTATTGTAGATTTGATTTTCATAGTCCCCCTATAGGTTGCTCATGGTATATTTGCTCTTAAATCAAAGTCAGAGAATAGTTGGACTAAATATTTAGTTTTCCGATTACTATTAGGGAGATTTAGATGGTTTATCTTCGAACTCGACATATATAGTTACCTTTGAATTCAACATATGATTGTAATTATCTTTCTACTTGGTCTTAGGGTCTTTAAGGTTTTTTCTAAAATCTTACAAAGACTCCTGGTTATGTAAAAATCTACTCTATATTATTGCATGTATAGGGCTATGATCCTGGGGTTTCTTTCTGGTTCTTCCATGAGGGAGCCCTTTGAATTAGTTTATTAAATAATATATATGGTGGTTTGTCCACTTTTGTCTAAAATAATAATAATAATAATAATGGGAGGATGTGGGGTTCCATTACCCTAGATGTGGCTTGGCCTTATACTACTTAAATCTCTGGATGCAATCTTTAGTAATATCCTCATCAAACCCCTCAACCCACCATATATGAAGATTGGCTTCTTTGAGGGCTTCCTTAGTCTCATTTGCATGTTCTCCTATTCTTTTTTTAATCTTCAGAATCTCATGTGTATCCATGATGAGATTTGTACACTTTTCCATTATTTTATTTTCAAGATCTTGAGAGGGGCCAAATTTCATCTCCATGTACTCATCAAAACAATTTAATAAATAATCTATGGGTGTGGAACCATCCTTTTTGTTGGGGTGGAGACCTATCACCTCCTTTATGTAGTCCAAAAACTTTGTGACATGCTTCCGAATTAGTGGAGGAGAGTGAACGACCATCTTGTAGGACATTTTTAGGACATCACACTTGAACCCAAGATTTTGAACATTGATATCCAAGAACTCTGGACTTTCATCCCCAAGGATGTTGTTCCAATGTAATTTTTCTTTACCAAGGGCATACACATTTTTTAACGTTTTCCACTTCTTTTTATGATGGGCAATATCAACTGCTCATTCAACAATAGCTTCTTGGGTGATCCAATTGGTCCATACTACCTCAAAATAAATTAGAATGGACTCTATAAGAAAGGGTCAAACCATTTCCACCTAATCAAAGATATAATGGTCTGTTGCAAGGGATTTCCTCTTCATCATCCACAAATAATCTATCTTGTCCTGCGACACTGACTCTAGGGTAGACACTTTTTGTATCTACAATAAAATGAGAGAAGCTAACTCCCAAAAAAAGTCCTTATACTCAGCCATTGTATCCTTCAATTGCATATTCTTCTTACATTTCTTCTTAATCCTCTTACACTCTTTTTTAGTGGCATCATCGAGGTTATCAAGTTCACTTCACTTATCCTATTTCTCGAGATTGATCTCAATAGTCCAGTGATCTTACAGAGTGGCCTCAGATGTGTCCTTATCCAAAGTTTCAATAGTAAACTCAACCAAAATTTCTCCTCTATTATTCCTTCTAATGTAAACAATGGTCACATACTTTTAAGGCTTCTTCAGGACCCTGAGTCTGACCATGATTTCCTATAAATAGAGATCTTGATATGCTTTTGGCTATTTCCTTTTAAATCTCATTCTCAAGCAGTGAGGTAGAGGTGGGGTGCTAAGCTCTATTTCTACAGTATTCTAGGAGGTCAACATCGTACCTCCTTGTCCTTTTGTTTGTTTTGGAGGATAATACTTGGGATTTTTTGTCTCTTCCTATTGTGGAGGAGGAATATCAAGTTGTGGGTTCACAGTTTCTCTCAAAGGTCTAGTTTTTGCCTACATTTTGGCTTGTTCATTCATCCATTATTTCTCTTCTTCCTTCTTCTTCCTGGAAAGTTCTTCTTTCCTTCTCTTCTCTATAGCCTCAATAGCCTTACGATGAGGATCTTCCTTTTCTTTTTGTATCTTCTACTACTCTATTTCATTTTTCCTCTCTTCCTCGAGGAATTTTTTCTCAACCTCTACTCTTTTTTGGCCTCCTTGGACTCCTTTTATTCCTAAATAATTTGGTTCATGCATTCTTAGGCTACTTCTTCTTTACATAGATGTGCTTCATCTTGTCTTACCCATTCTTTATCTACTTGTTTTTCTTTGGCTAATTTATTTTCAATACATCTCTCTTCTTCAATCTTGGCTTCCTTCTATTTTTTAACCCTCTTCTCTTCCACCTATCTTTCTACTTCATCTGCTTCTTAGAAGAGGAGGTCCTTATCCTCTAGAGTGAGCATCATATTTGGGTCCTCAAGACCTGTGACATCTGGGTACAAATACTCATGAACCTACTCTAATATGGGTTCCTATGGTGGAGCTTGGGTTTCTTCAAATGGGACCTACTCTAGGAGGTCTAGGATGGAAGCACTTGCTTGCTTCTTCTTTGGCATCGCTCCAAAGGTGTTGAACCAAGAGCACTAGAGCATGTCATATTCATCTAATAGGATAGTTACTTCTTCCTCATCTACAATCACTAGCCTTATTTATGGATCTCTAGAGATGAAGGACACTAAGGGTTCCATGAATAACTTGAAAGTGACACCCTATTTTACTATGGATACTAGCTTTTGGGAGTTGTGCATTTCTCTCCTGAATTATTTCATCAAAAATTAATTGGCAAAACTCTCAAGGGGATTCAACTTTATGGAAGATGCACCCTCTTTATTCCCTTTCTTGAACCTCTCATATTTCTGAGAGGTCTATTTATTCTCAGCCTTTTGCTTTTGGCTACCTTGAAATATTTGGTGATTATAAACTTGGGTTTTGTGGGATATCATTCTTGTGGATAGGGTCATAATGTTGAAGTTGTCTAGATGATCCTAATTTATTATCAGGAGGTATTGGCCAACTATTTTATCCCTCTTAAAAGTCAAGTCCAAGAAAACTTATGTATCCTTAATATTCTTTGGGAATTCATGAAATCCAAAGTCTCACATATATTACACGGTCATCAACCTATGGTAATGGAGCCAACATCAGTCAAAATCATCCTGGTATCCCACCCAAAAATTGTCATTATGAGGTGAATGTATATTGTAGGCATTAGGGAGCATCCCATTTATTTTATGCTTGGGGTCATAGGGATTCCACTCTAGGTCAAATATCTAGAGGTTTAGGCTTTGTAGCTCTACGTTGGCTTCCTTGGTAACAATGAGTGAGAACTTGTAGTTCATGGTGGAGAAGGGTAAATCAACTCTGGTCTTATGCTTGTTTTTCATAAGTGTGTGGGTCTCCAAAATCTTCCTACAAAATTTGATCAAAATCAATCTATTTTTAAAATGTTGGGAAGGGGGGGGGAGGGGGGAGGAAGGGCCTCTCAAAAAACCTGCTACTCTTATGTATGTGCATTTTGAAATTGCAAGAACAAGCATCCCCATTTCCCTGTGAGGACCATTGCCTCCTTGGATAGGTGGTATCCTACATCTCTGGTGGACCTTATTATTCAAAAAAAAATGAATGCATCATTGCCACAACAAAAATTTGTGGTGAACTTGTCCAACTACAACTGTGGATAGTGGTGTGGGACATGTTGGATAACTTAGAGGGGGGGTGCATCATTGTTCCCACACAACTTATAATTTTTTTTCTCTATCGGTTAACTCACAAACAATAGTAATAACAACTTTAGATTTGTTTGTTAAGCACATCAGATATCCACATAAAATGTAAGCATTATGAACACATAAACATCAACACAGGAAACAATAGGATTTACATGGAAACCCAAGATGGGAAAAACCACAGAGAATATGATTCTCATGAAATGTAAAAACACTTATTAAGGTGACACCGATATGGTGACTTTTTACAATGACTCATTGCTATGTATTGCTCGTTGTAGGTACAATAAGGATTATTGTTAGAATATTAAGGATCACTTCCAATATGAGTCATTGTCGATACAATAAGGCTCACTATCAGTATATAGAGGCTTACTATCAGAAGATATGAAAAGAGATAGAATCCACAACTAAGATCAATAGACTACTCTACACGAACACACATCTCTTTCATATAGATTCATAGTCACTTCACATACACCCCACATAAGCCACTTATTACCACATCAACTGTATCACATTCACTATCACTAATACTTCAGATACAAAGAGGTTCTTTTTTATTTATATCAGTATCCCAATATTACATATGTCATCTTCACACCAAGCATGCAACAACACCAATGGAACAAATATTACATTTACATTTAATGCCAAACATTGATCCTAAATCTAAGATATAAATAAGAACCATGTTAGAATACAACCCATAGATAGGTCAGACTTAAGATATTCCAATTTGTATTACGTTTGCTAAGGCCATATGAATGCTAAAACCAAGACCAAAAGATGAAGATTGAAATTGTTACTACAAATTGAAAGATGGTGTAGCCAAAACATTGCAACTTCCTGATGAGAAACACATCAATAATCACCAAAAATCGATAGGAATAGCCAAACACCAAAACTATGAGAGAGTATTGATGTATATGGAGCACTTGATAGAATACAATACACTTGTCCTTGAATCCCTTCTTGAACATAAGAAATTCTCAACCAAAATTCTTGTTCACATATCGATGAACAACGTGATATACCCCATACTGCCAAAAACCTACTGATACTACCAGAGTTTCGGTATGAATGTCTTAACATTAATGATAATCAATGCTAGTAACAAATCAACAAGTCTAATAAGTGGCCCTAGGGGAGAGCATCGATGGGTCTATCTCCTCCTGTACCATGTGTTTCCAAACCTACATTACCCTAAGTCTGGCCACCATCTAGTATTTAAAAATATGTCATATGAAATTGTTGGGAGTCCCTTACTACAACGAGATGCTTATTTAGGGAGTCTAAGATGATGTGTGCACAATCAAAGTAGAGGTTCCCATTGTAAATCTTGATGATGAAGTAGTACATCTAGGCTTGATAATTCTTTGCATCCAACTTACTGAAGATGCAACAAGACACTACTATGATTCTCTAGATTTGTGGGAAGAAGTCAAAGCATGAGATTGTATCTGACATTTTGGATCCATCCTTCTAAGGATAAATGAGACAATTGTCATTCAGGTATCTCTTATGGTGATCTCTTCCTTGTAATATGTAGCTAAGGATGCATCTTCAATCATGGCCACCATATATATTTTATTCGGGAGGCAGAGGATGAAATGGATTGCATTTGTCCTGAACTTGGCAATATCATTCTAGTCTGACTGGGGACACCTCCTTGTGGCCACACTATAATGATAGGCCAAGGTGAAAATAAAATTTAGGGACTAGAGTGATTGTGGTCAGGAATCTTCTTGGAGGAGGCCAAAATTATTGAGTTCTTAAAAGAGGGGATCTGAGGGGAAGATTCTCCAATGAATCTTTGATAGATTTCAAGTCAATATCCCTGATGTTGATATCTATGGTGTCCTACACCTTACTTTCTAGCTTAGAGATCTTAACCTGTCCTATATAAACATATTTCATAGTGATAGGGGTCTTTTCCATTTGAAGCTCTACCTTGGACCTTTTGTCAGGAGGGGTTGGAGGGGTCAGCCTTGGCTCTGCCTCTGGTGCTTGTGCCAAATCTACCATTGCATCAAATTTTTAACCTGCATCAAGAAAGAGAACCTTAATCAATATCATATAAGCATGAAATGATCTATTTAACTATAAAGCTACCCTAGGGACTCTATTATAGGAATATAGACTTGGGGATACTCAAACCAATCTCCCCTAGAAAATAAGGATGGTCGAGAAAAGATTTCCAGGATGATATGTCTGAAGACACTTGTTTTATTGAATGGACCACGGAAAGTGGGACTAGGAATATTGAATCGAGGATCCAGTATATCCATTTGTGATTGAGGAGGTAGACTAGGGATGGGAATCCTAAACCAAAATATCTAGTATTCTATTGCAATTATAACTTCTACCATGATGATGAATTTTGGGGTCAAGGCTAAGTTAGGTGCAAACTCTAGAAATGGGGAACCATGAATCCAGGCATAGAGATAATTAACTCTAAACATTTTAATATTGGAGTGTGATAGTGATAGGTACATCTAGACCGAGAGCTCTAGATGGGGCAAATTGGAAACCAAAATTAGGAAAAAGAACTAAAAAATGGCACATGCAATCATTGAAGTGACTTGATTCTTGAATGTAATTGCAAACAATAGAACAACTCAGGGAAAAAGGGGAAACCCTCATGAATTCAAACATGAGTACAAGGTCCTAATATAACTTTCCCATATTGCCACTAGTGCAACATAGGGCATCTAATAAATATGTTAAAAGACCTAAAACCAACAAAATTAACAAAACTATGGAACTGAAGGCTCAACTCTAGTATACTAGTACACACAAAACCCTAAGAAATACAAAATTAAAAGACCTAAGATGACTTAGGAGGATGATTTCACATGGAAATGCCTTATTCTAACTACCTACTAGAAAACCCTAAGCTACAAAGGAAAAACTAGATGAAAACCTAAGGACAAAAAAATGGAAAACACAAAAGCAAAGACCTAAAAAAATCTCACAAAAATGGAGAACACCATACATGCATAAATGTTGCACAAAGAAACTAATAAATTATCTGAGAGAAACCTTAAACAAAACCAAAACCTCACAAATGAAATAAATTTACACTGTAGGAGAACTAGTTGCAAAACTGTTCTCAAATTTGCTCTTTTTAACACTTGGTAGTTTAAAATGAGTTTTCAAGAGGCTTTTTATAGTTCAGTAGGGAAAGGGCATTAAATACCTTGTACTAACACCTGATAGATGGGGATTTTATGTGTAAGGTGCAGTGAAATGAATAACTTAATTTCGTGAAGCATTATAAAACCTAGGAACATAAGATCCTAGCCAAAAACCTGGGATTTGAAGGGAACATACTCCAAAGTTTGAGACTCTAAAGGGGGAAAAATGGAAAGAAAATAAAATGGAAACACAAGAAAATATAAAGAAAGGGGGACCCAAAATTTTCCTAGGGAAAGTGTAGGGACGAGTATGCAAGGTATAACAATAGGCAATGCCAAGTAACCAATAGTATAACATATCCAATACATAAGGTCCTTATGTATACATTGTACTCTTTGTCCACATCCCCAAGACC
The DNA here is from genome assembly GCA_027943335.1 of Chamaecyparis obtusa. Classification (NCBI taxonomy): domain Eukaryota; kingdom Viridiplantae; phylum Streptophyta; class Pinopsida; order Cupressales; family Cupressaceae; genus Chamaecyparis; species Chamaecyparis obtusa. The sequence goes on from BSBK01002413.1 coordinate 111,271, forward strand.
ATCTCACCGCAAACCACTAGAAATCAATGTCCTCTCTTATTTACCACTAACACTCGTGCAACAAACACACATAATAGTCCAAAGAACCCATCGTATGAGTCAATCATCTCCTCCTATCTAACCTCATAATCCATAATACCCAATTATGCCTCTGAATGCTCAAATAGGTCACATAAATATCCCACCCATATTTGTGGCTCATATACTGCCATCACCCCACTAATTGATAACCTGAGTATCCTTCACATATCCTCCAGGGTGGTTAAGCTCAAAATGACTCAACTGATTTCTAAATGCAAGTGGCTTGGCATGATTCTCTTGTGTAATCAACATTAAGTCTACCATCTAAGCATGTAAACATGATGCAAATCAATCATAATGGCCATGCATATAAATATAAATATCAATTCATTTAAGCCCTATTGTACACTTGTATAAAATGTGCTTAATCAAACTGTACCATCTTAAAATGGATGCACTTCTCATTTGAGACCTTTTAGCTCTCATCCTTTATCAAATTTTCAGACCATGGATGGATCCATGCTCAATAACCTCTTACTCTTGTTTAGTCCCATATAATCCCTTTTCAACAATGTAGTAACTGAGACCTCAGGGTTAGCTCCCTGTGGGCCAACCTTGGAACAGGTCAACCAAGTCAAGCTATTCACTGGGGTTTGTGAGTCTTAGGCTCGATGTTTTCTCAGGGATTTAATTCTCAAAACATGTTGATCTTGTCACCTTTCTTTGTTTTCCCGTCTAAAAACTAGTGTAAAACGAAGCCTAAGAACCTCATTTTGCAAAGGCATGACACAAACAAGAAAACACAAAAGAAAGATGAAGAAAGAAAGAAGACACATTGATGATAGCAATCTCATGTTCATGAATTCAAGCATTCAAGTCTTCAAAGATTCAAGGATCCTTTGTGGAAATCTTTCCTCTTCAAGATCTATTATATTGTTGGCCATCAAGGGAGGAGATCTACATTAATGCATTTATCATCTTCTTCATTTGATGCACACTTACACCCATGGCTCCATGAAGTGATTTTGGTAGATCCATAGTATTTGTGGAGACTTTCTACATTGCAAGCTCATGATCAACATAAAAATGTTAGTTATATGTTGTCATTAGTGTCACACATACAGTTGGTAAAGGAAGAAAAGATGCTAGTTGATCAACATACCAAGAATAGATACCGAGTAGAGCACAAGGCAAAGTACTATATTAATTGAACACAATCTTGATGTAGAACTCATACCAAGCTAGATGATTATCAAGCACTGAGAATTCATATATAATGAGTGTCAGTTAATTACTGAGTGATGAATGCAGTGTATACTGAGTAAACCAAGAAATGACATAGCAGCTTGTAATGGAACAAACTACAAGGTAAATAGTTTACACCGATCTAGAAAATATTTTACCAAGATCAAGGTGAAGATTAAATGTGGATGTAATCACTTAATGATTCATGATCCCTATGTAATGATGGTTAAGATATTAATTTGGATCATTGATCTCAGGTTTTATAAGATATTTTCATAACCCCAATTATGTCAAAATCCTTTCTTATAAGAATTGAATAGATGTCATTTTGACAAGTATCACACATGAAGTGGTCACACATATAAACATCTAAAGATCAGACAGGGTTGTGAAGATAAAGTATGACAAAGCATTCAAGGATTGAATCAGATGTTAGATCAGAAGGCTACCGAGAATAATTTAGAGAAGAGATCCATCATAACAAGGTGATAACAGCTAAGTATTTATCATATCTGAAATCAGGAAAAGTTAGTTGCTATCTACAGATCAATTTCATTGTTGCATTCTAACCATTTTAGCAGACTTTAAATCTCTTAACAAAGTAGACTTAACAATCTTATGCAAAATATCTTAACCAAGTGCACACTTAATTATGTTTCTAAAATCCTCTAACTAGGTAGATCTAGCTAATCTTTTTGTTACTCCTAACAAGGTAAGATCATTAGAAGTGATCAATATCTATAGCCTTAACTGATAACTTTATTTACTGTAGTAGTGAAGCTTTTTGGGATCCATCCCCACTGCATTTTTTGCCTTATAACAAGGGTTTTTGTGATACCAGAATATAAGTGTTATGTGTATGAAGTTTCATGATTGCTTATGTGTTTAGATTAGATGTATTTACATTTCAATTATGTTATTGAATGTATGGAGATAGTAAATGCTACACTCAATTAATGCACTACTTTGTTTCAAGGATTGAGTTAAAAATTTTAAGAGTTAGTGACTCAACCCTCCCCTCTCAGTAACTCACTTTTCCATAATCCCAACAATTGGTATCAAATCTAGTTCTCTTGTTCAGGAAGTTTAATCAGTGAAGAGAAAATATCTTAAAGATGGAAAGGTATAAGCTTGATAAGACTATTGAAAATTAGAAATTGGAGATGCAGATTCTCATGGAACAATTTAAGGACACCAGAGAAAAACTAAGAGATTTACTAATGAAAAGGAAGGAATCGACATTTTGGCACAATGAGACTAATTATTAGGAAGAGGAGATAGAGGAATTATCTAAAGGATCTGGAAGCATATTTGATGCATATAAAGGAACCATATCAGATCTATCCAAAAATAATCAACACCTTACTGAACAAGTGAAAGCACTACAAATCAGTCAAGAGACTCAAATGGTAAGAATGATTGATGTCATGAACAATGCAAGATAGGCTGAACAAGAAAGGAATTTAGCTATTAAAGATAGAAGACAAATGACTGAAAAGTTGGAAGAGAAGGAATTTGAAATACTAAGGCTTATTGAACATCATTTTGAAATTTCTAATCAGATGGTTGTCATGAGTTAGGATGAAAGGCTAGAGGATGAAGTAAAGATTCAACAACAACATAATGAAATGATAAAGAAAGTTGAAGAAAGTACCAAAAGGATCAATGAATTCCTAAATAGTCAGAGAATACTTGATATTACTATAGGTTTAGGCTATACTGAGCAGGGAGAGTCATCAAGACAAGTTGAACAAATGATTGCCTATGAAAATCCAAGGCCAAAGAAACTCTCATGCTATCACTATGGAAAACTAGGTCACACATCAAATGTCTGCAGACGAAAAGAAAAAGGTATTCTTGAATCTACTCCTAAATTTGATGGTTATTGTTATAATTGTAATAAGTATGGACATCAAACACATGAGTGTAGATCAAAGTTGAATAAGTTACCTAAGAGACACTACACGGAAAAGAACTGTCACACTTGCAACATGCATGGACATATATCACAGGAATGTAGGACAAATGTGAAGCAAGTCTAGAAACTGAAAGAACAAAATAATACATATCAATCAAGAAGACAAGGTAATGCTTAAACTTGGCATTACAACACTTGGGTCAATTGCACAACATGTGGTAGATATGGACATATTACAACAAATTGTATGAGATTGTACTGGAGAGGAAAATATAGAAATTGGACAAACTCTAGAATGGCATGTTTGTACTGTCATAAGGTTAGTTATTTAAGTAAAGATTATAGAGACCGAGCACTAGAACTGAGTACTGATGCAAATGAGAACACCATTGAAAGAATCATGAGGTTAAGGAACCAAATGTGGAGAAGAGAAACAAATGACAATGGAGGAACAAGTACAATAGGTGACACCTCATCCTTTGGGTTAGGTGATTTCACCACCTCCACCTAAGCAAATCAAGTAAGTATGGGAACTAAAATTTAATCAGTTATATCTTACACCAGTTCCTTATATCTATAGTATTAATACCAAATCAACATGAAATAAGATGCACTAGGTTTTTATATGTTTTGAGCTAAAAATGTGTATAGTCGATAAAAGCATGACTGAGTGCAATTTTGTTAGTTGGTGAGAATGATAAGGTTAACCGAGTTGAAAATGAGAAAATGTTAGTGTTCACTGAGATGAAGTATCAAGGAGATAACTAATTTTTTTTGTCTTAATCGAGTTGTGGTAGGTGAAGTATTTATTGCAAAACTTTGAGCAGGAAAATAGTTTTAGGTATAAATAAGCATTGAGGCAACTCATTTCTTCACACAACAAACCAGAGAGAACCAGAGCAATTTGAGCTAGATTTGAGCAAAGTGAATCTGAGCTATTCACATTGATTTAAGAAGATCACGAGCAGTTTGAAACTGATTCCAGAAAGTTCTAAGAAAATTGAGCACTTTACATATAGTTATCATGAAGCCCTAAATTTTATGAAACAATGGCATCCTCATCTAAGACCACACAATCCAAAAATAATAATGAGAATAAGATCACATTGTTCAAGTCTGCAACCTACAAAGAACCAAAGTACAAACTACACCCCAAGGTTGCATCATAAGTTGATGAGAAAGGTGCATTTTCGAGCATATCACCTAGGGTTTTGTTGGTCCAAGACATTAGATCATACATTCACTGTAAGATAAGAAAAATAGGTGATTTCGAGATTCAATCCACATATCAGGAGCTATGCTAGAATGGGAAGCTAAATGATGAACACACACACTTGGAGATCAAGGGTTTAACTAATGTCCTTCACTTCCTAAAGGAGTCCAATACATAGTGGATTAGGGTTGTACTCAATCAATTACACGAGGGAAAAATGTGGTTGGATGAACTAGTCAAAAATACAAAATATGTTATTCACATCGTTACTAGTTATCCAATAAGTGATAAGGAAAAATCCCTAAGGCACCCACTGAGAACAAAGAATGAGAAGGTAATAGGAGCCGAGTGGAATGGCAGAGGCATGAGGATAAATACAATTATCGATCTGAAAACTAGGTTTGGAGCTTATGTCATTTCTTACAAGATATTTCAATCAAGCAGAGCCAACAGTGTCCCATATGGTGCATTCGACATTGCATACAAGGTAGTAAAGAAGGGTTTATAGCTAGACCTCACCGAGCTAATGCTGAAACAACTAGAGGAAAATATGAGGACTATCCATGTTGCTAAGACCAACACATGTAAGTTTGGCTCACTACTTGTATGTATCTTTTTCTATCTGCAAAATTCATTTCTATTAGTCGATAATTTATAATGGGATGTTAACAAACCGGTTATAATAAAAATTAGTGAATTCATAAAGAATATAAGATAAAAGTTTGAGGTAGTAATGGATGATTACTTCGGTAAATTCAAAGAGAGAATTCATAAGAGGAGAAGGATACCTACACAGTTGATGGAACAACACAAAGATAATATTTGTTTTCTAGTGGACATCAACACCACTCTCATCAAAGTAGTTGAGCCAAGGACAGCATGGTTTCTTCCCATGGACTACAAACTTGACATTAACTAAGCTTCTAGGTCAATCAAGGCATTACTTGCAGAGTCTAAAGACAAAAAGGCAACTAGGTTCAGAACCTATGAAGAAGCTAAGTTGAGAATAAAAATGGATTTAGTTGGAGTTAAAGTAAGTAGAAAATCTAAGAAAATGATGGATACTCTAGCTAAGCAATTTGGTGATGATGAAGAAGAAGCAATAGAGAAGTCAGTTGACGAAGCAACCAAAGAACAACTAGTGATCGGTAATAGTGAGCATAAAGAAGAGACTGAGTCAGATAAAGAAATTCATGTTGTATCGGTGAAGGCAAAAGGGAAGAGGAAATAGGCCAAGGCCCCTACATGACTGAGGACAAGATCCTTTGTAGGTGTTTCCCCACCTTTAAAATGTGGAATTGCAAAAATCACAAGGCCTACACCTACAAATACCTACCAAAAGAAGAAGAGAGGTACACAAGCCTCTACCGAGCCACCTAAGAAGAGGAGGAAGCTAATAAGAGGTAAAGATGATATTGATTCTAATGAAGAGGATGATAGTAGTCAATTCAATGTAGTTGTGAATAAAGGACAATAAAATGATGAACTAGTAAATAACATAAAGGAAACAGGTAGACTAGGTCACCCTAAAATGAATCAGTATGTACATATATCAACCGAGGATCAAGAAAAACTTGAGGAAGAAATCATCAACATGATGATTAAATTCAAAAGATTGTCAGTTGAATTTTCAAGTTACAATCCTAAAGAGATATATGAGAAGGTATCAACAAGATGGACTTATGCCTTGCATACCAAAAAGGAAATGAGAGAACACTCATTAATTTTGGCAATGCCTAATTCATCTATTACCGAAATTGAAGATTTGATGAGACAATATGCAAATAGATTTTTGATGAAAGGCATATCACTGAATATATTGCAAGGTAAACTTGAAGAAGTAGATGAAGATAGTAAAATTTTGTGGACAAAAATTTTGAAGTCAAAGGCTGAAGCAGACCAAACTTCACTTGCAGTTATATCCAAGCAAGATGTAAAAGGCAAAGGAGTACACGCAGATGGTGTTGATCTAACTATTTCAAAACCAACTAAACATCCTATTCATATATCTGACACTAAGTAGCCAGATGATGAAACATATGCATAAGACTTCTATCCGACTGGCTATACCGAGGAAGAAAATTAGGATACTCCCGAGAAGCTAGTTATAACCGGGAATGATGAAGTGATAATTGAAGATATCACTAATGGAGATCCTAGTGATGAGACCAAAGATGATGAAGATGTTACTGTTACTGCTATCGAGAACATGGAAGAAGACAAAAATATTGAGACATCTATAGTCAATATACCAGGTAACTTACCTATTTTGGTGCAATCCATAGAAATAGCTAATCAAGAGCAACCTAAGGAACATACACCCAAGCAAAAAATAGACACTACCGAAGGATAGGGTGAAGAAGGACATAAGGAGACCAATGATCCTAAAACAAAGAGGTAGAAAATAAAGAAGCTAAAACTAAGAGAATTGTAGATGTTTCTACAATGGGTACAAGGTCAGAAGCCCAAGGACCTCATACCGAGGGTATAATAAAAGGGAAAGACAAGGAGGAAAGTGTCTCCACCGAACAAGAAAAGTCAAATCTAGAGACTAAAGCTCTAGTTCCACATGGGAAATCCTCCACATCTAGCACACATGAGAAGAAGAAGAAGAAGAAACATGGTAAAGGTCTGGTCACCTTAGATGAAATCATTGGAATTCCTACATGTGAATCAAGAACCCTAGACCCAGAATCCCTAAGGAGATATGGATAATTGTGTACAAGGAAAGTTGCACAAGAAAAGGTAAGATAAGAGAGAAAGCACAAACAAGTCTTAGAAGATGTTAGAGATATTTTAATGCAGGTAGTACCTGATGTCAATTTTGATGATGCAACTTCCATCATTGTTCAACTTGCAACTCTAACCGGGCACATCAACTCTCCAAATGTAGATGCAAAAAAGAGAATAGAAGAAAGAGTTGAGTCAAAGATACAGATTAAGATTGCAGAGAAAATCAGAAAAGCAGTGGCAATACATAAGGTGAAATTATTTGAAACCATTAATGAGATTGAAGCTATTCTTCAATAGATAATCACCACTTTACAAAAGCTTTGCACTACCAAGTCCTTCACTGCAAAAACAAATGAAAAGCTAAAGCAATTAGATGAAGATCTACAAAAGAGTGCAAAAAGCTTCTTTACAAACCCAAATGCATTCAAAGCACATTATGCTAAAGTCAAGAATATACATGGGTTGAGAAATGAGCTGATAAGAGAAGTAGACCGAATACATGATGAAAGAATTGAGCTTCAAGAAGAGTTGTTGCCACACGTTGAGGTGATGATAAGACATGAAAAGAAATCCAAATATCTCATAGCTACTCCTGAGCTATCTATTTTATATCATATATTTGATATGCATGCACAAGTTGGTATGGAGAAAATTGCCTTCGACAGTTTGAAAGAGGAATGGAACAACCTCTTTGCCAACTTAAAGAAAACCCATCAATCTATTTTTGATAAGTTGTAAGTATATACAACTTTTGGCATTATTCCAAAAAAGGGGGAAAATATATGTATAGACACATGTATACTTACAAGGAATAAGTAAAGGGGAAAAGATATGTATATATAGTTTGTATACTTACCGAGGCACATACAAATGGGGAGTTTACAGTTTTGGGTATACTGTTTTCAAAATTTTTCTTAAGGCATACATATGTTTTTTTTGTCACTAATGCCAAAGGAGGAGAATGTTAGTTATATGTTATCATTAGTGTCACACATATAGTTGGTAAAGGAAGCAAATGTGCTAGTCAGTCAACATACCAAGAATAGATACCGAGAAGAGTACAAGGTAGAGTATTATATTAACTTAACACAATCTTGACCGAGCACTCATATCGAGCCTGATGATTATTGAGCACCGAGCACAGTTTAACCGAGCATTCATATATGTTGAGTGTTAGTTAATTACTGAGTGATGAATGCAGTGTATACCGAGTAAACCATGAAATGACATAGCAATTTGTAATGGCACAAACTATAAGGTAAATGATTTACACTAATCTAGAAAATGTTTTACCAAGATCGAGGTGGAGATTAAATGTGGATGTAATCACTTAATGATTCATGATCTCTATGTAATGATGGTTAAGATATTAATTTGGATCATTGATCTTAGGTTTTCTAAGATGTTGTCATAACCCTAATTAGGTCAAAATCCTTTATTATAAGAATTGAAAAGATGATATTTTGACAAGTATCACATATGAAGTAGGCACACATACAGACATCTGAAGATTGGATAGGGTTGTGAAGATAAAGCATGGACATAACATTCAAGGACTAAATCAGATATTAGATCATAAGGCTATCAAGCAAAATTCAGAGAAGAGATCCATCACAACAAGGTGATAACAGCTAAGTACTTATCATATCTAAAATCAGGCAAAGTTAGTTTCTATCTAAAGATCAATTTAATTATTTCATTCTAACCATTATAACAAACTTTAAATCTCTTAACAAAGTAGACTTAACAGTCTTATGTAAAATATCTTAACCGAGTGCACACTTAATTGTATTTCTAAAATCCTCTAACCAAGTAGATCTAGCTAATCTTTTTGTTACTCCTAACAAGGTAAGACCATCATAAGTGATCAATCTTTGTAGCCTTAACCGACAACTTTATTTACTACGGTAGTGAAGCTTTGTGGGTTTCATCTCCACTGCAGTTTTTACCTTCTAACAAGGGTTTCTGCAATACCAAAATACAAGTGTTATGTGTATAAAGTTTCATGATTTCTTATGTGATTAGATTAGATGTATTTACATTTTAGTTATGTTATTGGATGAATGGAGACAATAAATGCTACAATCAGTTAATGCACTATTTTGTTTCAAGGATTGAGTTAAAAGTTTTTAGGGTTACTGATTCACCCCTCCCCTCTTAGTAACTCACCTTTCCATAATCCCAATAACAAACACAACAAAATCATTATTGACAAGGGTTTCTTCAAGCAAGGTGAATATTTACATTTGTCTTATTTCATTTATACATTTACATTTCAATTCAAGGTTGATTCCTTGATCTAGGGCTTGACCAAGGAAAGCAATCCACCCCAATCCTAAAAACCTATTTTTTTGTATGCAGGAGTAGGATCTCATAATTTCAGTTATAGATCTATAAGTTGCATACAAAGATCTATCAAAAAAATCTAGGTTAACTTTAGAAAAGTTCCTTGAGAACACGGTGACATGGTTAACCTATCCCTGGTAGCCTAAGATTTTCAACATTTTTTGGGTTTTCAACCATGATTGCAGATCTGCAGTCAAAAATTCAATTAAAGGTCTAGAACAATAGTTTTTAGAGTAGAAAATCATATTCCTCTTCATACTTCAAGTTGAGTACTTCATTATCTATTTCATATCTTTGCTTAGATCTATTTTCACATATTAATTGGGTTGATTTCTTACATTTAGCACCTAGATCTCTATTGCTTATCTTGATACATCAGTAAGTTCAATTTTATAAGTGCATTTACACAACCTTAATTGAATCTCACATTTCATGAAAGAGGACTTGCTTGTGTAGTTCCTTAGTATAATTTGGGTTTAGCAAATTATCATACCCTCATCTTCTTGGGTTTTGCTAATCTAATTTAGGTTATATTGAGAGTTAGGCTTGAAAGCCCCTCTTTCACTTGAACTTTGAATGTTAGTGTGTAAATGGTTAGTTAATGAATACATCTCACAGAGTTTACATTACTAAATTCATCAACACCATTTTTCACCCTAAACATTTTGGTGAACCTGACGTCCTCTACCTCTTTCTTGGAGTTAGATATCTTGTTTTCCCTTTTTGCATTGGTCATTTACTAAATCTTTTGGTGAACCCGACGTGTTACAACTACCTCTTTAATTTGGAGTTAGATCCCTTGATCTCCTTTTCTTTTTTCCTATTGGTGAATCTTATTTTGGAGTTAGATTTAGCTATATGTGTATGGTTAGATTTTTTGTTTCTCTTTATTACATTGATAATTGTGTGGTTAGATCTCATTAGAGTTTCCTTTTGTGATCTCCTCTTTTATAAGATTTATTACACTAAGTCCAACCTCTATCATTCCTGTTAGGAGAATTCATAGATTCATGGGCTCTTTTGACCACGATTCCTCTTTCCTTCCTAGGACCCATGATGATACTAATATTTTCCCTCAAGATCTCAATCCCATAATGGAGCATAATTCTTCTCATTCCTCATGTGATGAAGATGAAGCCTTAAGAATTCCTCCTTCCCAAGTTTATAAGCTCTCCCATGAGTTTGATAATTTGGAAAATTGGCTTGTGCAAGAGAACCCAAATCCTAATAGTGTTGCTACTATTAAGGCTATTAAAAAGCTTATTACTCATGATCACATTAACATATCCATTTTGCATGGTATCTCGCACATTATTGATATGCATGCTAAGCCTTTGATGGAATGTGCTCAAGAGTTAGGATACACTCCTCCTTCCAAGTGTTGGTCTTCCTAATCCTTCACTTCCTTTGAGTGTTCCTCATACCTCCATACCTTCCTCATTACCCTGATACAATGTTGTCCCTTTCACATATTCCAATCCTCTTCTCGTTCCTTCTAATCCTCCACCAACATCCTTGCATTTTCCTTCGGCTTCCTAAAAATTTCCTAGTAGATCCAATATGTCTATGCCTACTATTGGGTCTTATAATCCTACCATTAGTAGCTTATTTCAAACTATCACTTCTTTAAAACAACAAGTAGCTCAATTCACTCAATCCAAGTACAACGTCCCTATATGTGGTATTGCTAATCCCCTTTTCTTAGATATCCTTTGTGTTGTTATCCAACAACATATGGAGATACCTCATCTTGAGACTTATAATGGTAAGGGTGATCCTATGATTCATGTTAGGAATTTCCAACCTATATGTAGTGATTTTTATCATGACTTTAGGCTCGTGACTAAGTTATTCACACATACTTTTAGAGATAAAGCTTTGCAATGGTATTTCTCTTTACATCCTTACTCAATTAATTCATTCCAAATGCTCGCTAATACCTTCATTTAACAATTTAAAAATAATATTGGTCCTCAAATTTCTTTGACTGATTTATTGCATTGTAAGCAAAATGTTAAAGAAAAAGTTAGTGACTTTATTGGTAGATTTAAATTTTTGTATGCTCAAATTTCTTATCTTGTGCCTGATCATGATTTTCATGTATTTTTATTTATAATTTGATAAAGGACATTAGAGATAAGATTCTCCTTACTGAGTATACTTCCTTTTCACATTTGTGCACATTGCTTCACCACTATCAGTTACAAGTGAGCCAATTTGAGAGATCTACTCCAATGGCTCTTATTAATGTAGATAAGAGTGATGTCATTGTTAATCAAAATAAGTTATCTAACCCTAACAACTACATAAAGATTCACAACTCAACAAACATAGTTGATGATCAAGTGGCTGCTACATCCAAAGGTACGACTAATTTTTCTTTTGTGTATCATCCTAATTGTAAGTATACTACTTTATCTAAAAATTTACATGTGGTGATGATGAAGTTAATTAATGCCAACATTCTTAAACTTCCTCCTATCTGTCCTATTGACACTACCAAACCAATGCCTAAGTCATTTGATCAAAATTCTTTTTGTCAATACCATCATCAACCTAGTTATGATACTCAAAGGTGTTATGCTTTGAAGAATGCTATTCAAGACCTTATTGATTCCAATGCTACATTTGTTGATGTTGAGGTTAATAATACAAATAGCTTGTAGCACCTCCTATCTAGAATTTGCAAATTTACACTAACCCTTTGCCTTCGCATTCAAAAAATGTCATTAATCAACCTTCTTCTCTAATTACTGACATTAGTTATGATGATAAGGTAGAAGAAGCTAATCATGTGGTTAATCATGTTGAGTCTCAACCTCAACTTTTGCCTAAACCTTCATCTCCTATCACCTTTGATGACTCTGGTATGTTTAAAGCACCTAATGGTCCTCTTTACATTAATGCTAGGGTTTCTCATATCCCTTCTTGTAGTATTTTGATTGATCCCTCTTTTTCCCTAAATGTTATCACTAAAGAACATCTTTTTAGTAAAGGATTGCATAATGATACATATGATACATCTAATGTTTGGATTCAAACTTGTAATGGTTTTCTTTATCACTCTCAAGGTTTTATTAATCTTCCTGTGAATATTTATAGTAACATTGTTTACACTACCTTTGATGTCATTCCTACTTTGGATCAATTCCAAGTTAAGCTTGGCATTATGTGGCTTTCCTCCATGCAAGCTATAGCCTCTCTTGTTCATAAGTGCATAAAGTTTCCACACAAAGGAGAAGTTATCACCATTAATTATTCCCTTTACAAACCTTCACGACCTCAAGATTGTGCTGATATAGATTTTTTTGGACATCTCTCCCTCAAAAATCACCTATCCGTCCTAATCCTCTCTTTTGATCCTATCAACAATACAAGCTAGAAAATATTATTGATCTTAGCCTTCCTAAGGTTGATACTCCTGCAAATGTCTTACCTACCCAACATATTCCTCCACCTATTATTTATCAACTTGTAGTTGTTCCCTCCCTAGAATATACGATTGTAGATTCTAATCCTTCAAGTTTATCTTGTAAAACTACTTGTAACCAACATGCTTGTCAATATCACAAGAACCTTCAAGCTAAGGCTAAGGCTCATGTCCTTTCTTCTTGCACCATGTCTGCCTCTCAAAATTTTCCTTCCTTGTATCAACCCATTTTTTAGCCTTTAAAGGAAGTTATTCATGATTTTGTTCGTATTTTAAATTCTATTAATCTTGATATGGAAGATACTCTTGATGATGATTCTAATGCACATGTTAGTGATGATGTATGAAAATATTGATATGGATTATGATTTTCCTAACATGCTTTCTACATAACTTACAATCACTCCTAGTGAAGAGCATAGTGACTCCCACCAGAGTCCTTACTTGGATTTGGCAGTGGTTCCTACTATGTTGGATGTTTGATGCAGAAGCATGTAGGGTCTTTGGTCTACCCTATTCTAATTTTGGCTTGTAGGTGACCTTGGCCAAGTCACTAATTAATAAGGAATAAATAAGAGTCCCAAGTGTGTAAGTGTATCTTAGAAAGTCCTTAGGGTGTGTGGGAAAGTGTTTTCCAAAGTCTACCTAGGACTTGTCTTAGTTTTGTCTTTCTTGTTAAAAGTTGTCAGCATAGTCTCTAATTGGTCAAAGGTCAAGTTGACCTCCTAATATGTGGAAATGAAGTAGTAAAAGGTTAAATGAGTTTATATATACTCATGTGATCAATTTAGACTCTTTAGGGTGGTCTAGGAGGAGTTGACAACAAAAATTGTAAAAGTTGTCAATGACAACTTTGCAACTTTTCAAAGTTGTCATGACAAGATCGACCAGTTTGCTCAAAGTTGAAAAGAATCAGTTGAGGGTCAGTTTGGGGAGTTTTTGCTCAAATTTTGGACCTATTTAAGCCCAATCCCAATCAGTGATCAAGGTTGGCATCTCTATATAGTCATTTTTCAAGTTTAATAGATTAGTTATTTCTCTGTAAACCTGGTAACAATGAATAGAACTCAATCATCCAAGTAATCATGGATTGATTTGAGAAAGATATTTGCATGTTTTGATAGTTTTTTGTTTATAATTCATTCTATGTGAAAACTCAGGTTTAGATCTTTTGTTTTATTAGCATTAATAAAAAACTTTCCTCTATGATTGGTTCACTGGTTCATATAGAGTTGAGAGTCTTAAAATGGCTCTAGCATGAGTTCCATTGGTGAGTTATGTACAACCTTGTGGAATATGATAGGGAAATGTATATACATTATAAATATGGAGTCTTATCCCAAAATATGTAGGTTGCCTAATTTTAACATCAAGCCCTAGGTGAGACCTAGTGTACCCGACTAGGTGGCTTGACTATTGCAGAAAAGAGATGGAGGGTTTTAAGGATTGGAAAACATAATACAAGGCCATGGAAGTGAGGGAAAAATAACAAAGATTCTAGATGATGGAGGAGAAGAGGTGGTGAAGTCTTCTGAGGTGTCTTTGAATCCAATTTGCCATTGTAATCAGAAATAGCTTGTAGTCCTTAAAAATAGGCCTAAATATAGAAAAGTGGTGTACAGACAGATTGAGACTTGGAGATCTTAAAAATCCTTGAGATTTTTGAAAAGGGTATTTGGGACACAAATTGTTTTGGGGCACAAATTGTTTTGGGGCCTTACTTGGAAAGTTGCAGAGTTCTTGTTCGAGAGGAGTGTTGGGAGACCTAATTAGGCCTAAAAGGCTACTAGTCCATTTTGGCTAAGTTTGAGGAGATTGATTACTAAACCTTGAAGGTTGGAAGCAAGACCACCTCTAAACTAGTGGAATTGAATAGTTATGAATCCTTCCATCTTATTTGCGGTAGAAATTGTTTTGGTGGTGTATGGAGATGGACTTAGTGAGTTGAGTCTATGAAGGGTTAATGGAGATAGAGTTGAATTTTCACTTGGTAGTGAGGTCTTGGTGAAAGGAGTTATTAAGGGAACAGTTCTTCTAGTGTAGGGTCTTAAAAACAACACTAGAAAGGTCACGAGAAAGATCTTTACGGAGTCCTAAGGAGTTAGGAATCAGGAAGAAAGAGACCTCCCTATCAGATTTCTATCAAACCCTAAAAAGTTTTGGACAAAGCATATGTCAATATCAGTGGGAGAGTCAGCCATGGTGACAAATGCTGAGTTGGCTAGGGAAGTAACAAAACAAAGAGAGGAGAATAGGATACTCCAGGAAGAATTGGAAGCTCTTGGAGGAAATACAGGAGAGGTGGAAGAAAATATTGAATTGGTGAGTGAGAGGTTGAAAGAAGATGGAGACAAGGGTAAGGCAATGGATGAAGATGATGAAGTTTCCAAACTTGATCTACCTATGCAAGAAGAACAATTCCTCAAAGCCATAAAAGACATTGGAGGCAAAGCTCTTGAAGATGTACCTTTATTTAGTCAAAATATGGATCCTGAATTGGTGATGGAATGGATAAAGGGAATGGAGAACCATTTTGTGTGTGAAGGAATTAGTGAGGCTCAAAAAGTGAAGGTGGCCTAATCTAGGATGAGGGGACTAGCATTAACTCGGTGGAAGTTCCTTCAAACTGAAAGAGAAAAGATGGGCAAGAATCCAATAGCTACTTGGAAAGCTATGGTAACTAAGATCAAGGAGAACTGCTTTCTAGAAGATTTTGAGATCCAATTGCATAAGAAGAGACAAAACCTTAGGTAAAGGGAATTGGATGTTGCAGCCTATACTGAGGAATTTCAAAAGCTATGTTTGAGATCCAAGATTCAAGAGGAAGAAAGTGTCAAGGTAGATAGGTATTTGAATGGAATTAGGTGGAGCATCCAAGAGGAGATCAACCTATTAATCCCCACTACTGCTCATAGATGTTATTAGTTGGCTATAAAAGTAGAAGAGAAAGGAAAAAAGAAGAAAGAAACTATTTCAAGAGGCAGAGGAAGAGGAAGAGACTCAAGAGGGAGTCATAGAGGCAATTTTAGTGGCAGAGGTAATGAAGCAAATAACCAAGGTGAAGCCAACCTAAATGAACTACATAGTGAGTTAAGTAACAGAGGTAACTTCAGTAGGGGAAGATGGTTCAATAGTTGTGGAAGAGGTAGATTTGGCAGTTTTGGTAGAGGTTCTCACTTTGCAAGCATGAAATGTTATTATTGTGGTTAGTTAGGCCACCCTTCTTATAGATGTCCTAATAAGGCATCAAGCTCACAAGGAGAGAAGAATATTTCTTATACTCAAGAAGAGGTTGGAAGTTTTAGAGCTCCAAAAGTGAATCTTGATTCATAAAATGGAGAGAATCCCATGTTTACGAGAGTTTTGCTCAAGGAACCAATCAAAGAGGAACCCAAATAGAAAAGGGAACTATTTAGGATTAAGTGCAAGATCCTTGGTAAGGTGTGTAAAGTAATTATTGACTCAGGATCCACACATAATATCATTTCAGAGGAGGCATTTCAAAAATTGAAACTCGCTAGGATACCTCACAACAATCCCTATAAGGTTACTTGACTCAATAAAGGGCAGAATGTTCTTGTTAATGAACAAGTGTGGGTTGAATTTTCTATAGGAGACTATCAAGACAATATTATTTGTGATATTTTTCCAATGGATTATTTCCATCTATTGTTAGGCTTACCATGACAATATGACCGAGATGCAGTCCATCATGGGAAGAGGAATTTGTATACCTTCAAGAAGAATGAGGTCACTTATAAAATTCAGTCACTTGTTGAAGAAGGATCAATCAATTTAGGGGACTCAAATGTACTTCTCATGAGTGGTAAAGAGTTCTTGCATGAACTTAAAGAGGAAGAAGGAGTTGGTATGGCCATTGTTGTAAAGCCTAAAGAAGAAGATAAATCAAAGCAAGCACGTGTACCTGCAAAAGTGAAGCAGTTATTAGAATAGTTCAAGGACATCATTAGTGATGGAACACCAACTACCCTACCTCCTCAAAGATAAATTAGTCACCAAATAGACTTCATACCAGGGGAGTCCTTACCTAACAAAGCAGCCTACAAGATGACACCAGACCAAAACAAGGAGATAGCAAGACAAGTTCAAGAGTTGCTTGATCAAGGACTAATCAGAAAGAGCACAAGTCCATGTGTTGTTCAAGTGGTATTGGCACCCAAGAAAGGGGGTAAGTGGAGATTGTGTACTGATTCTAGGGCCATAAATAGGATGCCAGTCAAATATAGGTTTCCCATCCCTAGAATTGAAGATCTAATGGATTGTCTTGGAGGGTCTAGGTACTTCACTAAGATTGACCTTAAGAGTGGGTACCATAAAATTAGGATGAAAGAGGGGGATGAATGGAAGTAAGATTTCAAAACTACAGAGTGTATATATGAATGGTTAGTTATGTCGTTTGGGCTTACAAATGCACCTAGTACATTTATGAGACTAATGAATGAAGTCTTGAAGGATTACATAGGTAGATTTGTAGTGGTGTATTTAGATGATATTCTCATCTTTAGAAAGTCAAAAGAAGAACATGTGAAGCATATAGAGGCTATGTTAAGAAGATTGCATGAAGAGAAGCTAGCCATCAACCTAGAAAAGAGTGATTTCTTGAAACAATACCTAGTTTACCTAGGTTTTGTAGTCTCTTAAGGTGATTTTAAAATGGATCCAAGTAAGGTAGAAGTTATCCTTAATTGTGTTAGAATAACTAAGAGGGGGGCTAAATCACTTAAATCAGTTATCCTATAGTCCCAAACTCCCAAATGTACTTTACAAACCTATTTCAATAATTTATGTAGCTCGGTAACATAAAATATAAATCTATCTCTTCACTTTACCGAATACCAGTAATTATCCAAATTGTGATTACTGATTAAATCAACTATGCAGTATGTAAAGTATGATAGCAAAAAAATCATAACAAATAACACATAACACAATGATTTAACGTGGAAACCCTACTAAGGGAAAACCACCTGCGATCGGTAACCCAAAATAATTCACTCTTCTAAAGTGAGCTCGATTAGGAGCCAACCCTGTTAAAGGTTACAATGCACACTATTAGGTGTGACTTGGTTAGAGGATTTATCACTAACATTTAACTCTTGACCAACATTCACTATGGGGTCAACAAGATAACAATTAACATTCCTTGAATGTCATATGGAAATACAATAAGACTGTTAAGTCCACTCGGTTAGGAGATTTTACTGAATCAATGGTTAAACGGATACAGTTATGATCTGATTCAAATACAACTCAATTGGAAATATTCAGATCTATGCTATGCTCATAAAATCCTCTGATCATTAATCAATTCACTTCCTTAATATTTCTCAACTTACTTCACTCGGTAAATAGTTCTCTAACACTCTGTTCTTTCTATAACCAGTTTGATCAGGAATGCATGAATAAAATCTTCATGTGAAATCTCTGCAATATCTATTTGTCTAGCATGTTTCAACAATGAAACTCATGTCTCTTAAATAGACAAGTAAACCATTTTCATATCAGCCATCAAATTTTGCCTCTTAATCTCCTTCATCCATTTTGCCGCTTAAACCTACCTCGGCAAATGTGTCCTTAACACATTTCAATCTCATCATTTAGATCATCTCTAAATTATGTCAGTCGTGGATCTCATAACTAACTTCATCCTTTACCTCAAAATCATAACAATATCTAGCTCATCAATTTTAGTCAGTTGTTCTTAGCATTTAATGTTTTCATCCATACTCGGTCAATACTAAATGTGTTGGTGATAACTAACTCGGTTATTACTGTCACTTGGTATACACTACACGGGCTCGGTGTATACATAAGTCTTCAATTACCGACCACATTGACTTATTCAATTCAAATCTCTTCTTCATAATAGATTAGTGTAACATGCTCAAGTCAACAATATAAAGCCATAGACTCATCAATAAGTTACCCAATGTTTACCTTATCATTATCTATCATATCCATCTTTTCCTTATGTAGATATCTCATTTCTTCATCTTTTCTTCCTTCTACAGATATTTAGATGTTTGTAACTATCATGATAATTATTGACAAAACTAGTTGACATCAATGACAACATATTGACTGATTTAATCATCTTACATATCACTTAAGTAGCTCAGTGATCTCTAATCATTGTTCCTTCAGTTCATCTAGATATTCAATCAGTTGTAGATCATCAATCTCTCCATTTGGCATTGATGGCAACACAAACAATATAAAATATGCCATACACATACCAAACATGTATTCTACAGCTATGTAGGTAAATGTTGTAGCTCGGTAAGCTCTCCCTAGCTTGATATTTAATATGTTTAATCACTACAAAACAAACAACATTCCATGCAGACTCTCCCTGCGGATTTGATCTTTTTCAATTCTTTGATTCTTTCTCCCATATATGTTCTCAACAATAGATATTTCATGTGAATTTCCTCTCCCTTTGACAACAATGCTAAAGAAAATAAACAGCTCTGCAGTAGCCAAATTCTCCTCTATTGTTTGGTCGAGATCAAGTACCTTCATGTACTGATAAACAATTCTCTGTTCCAGTTTCTACAATCTTTCACAACCTTAGAAAACCTAAAGTATGAGCTATGTGCATCAACATGAATGATTTTCTGATAAATTATAGGTTGATGCAACCCCCTGATCACTTTAGTGACTGATATATAGGAGATGGACCCCTAGTCTAGTCGTCAAATACTCAAATGTGTCCTTTGGTAAGGGCTTGGTAAAGATATCAACAAGTTGGTCTTTAGATTTTACAAATTCTAGTTTCACCTGCTTCTCTTGAACTTGTTCCCTTAAGTAGTGATACTTAATAGATATATGCTTTGTTTTTTAATGCATCACTGAATTATTGAAAATATTTATAGCACTAGTGTTGTCACAATATATAATCACCAGGTCAGTGATTACCTCATTCATTCATTCCAACACTTATTTTATCCAAGCAATATTTGAACAATTTGTAGCAGCAACAACATAGTCTACTTCACCAATAGACTGAGAAATGCATGCTTGTTTCTTGATTATCCAAGTCACAAGCCTTTCTCCTAAAAAGAATACTCCACTAGTTGTGCTCTTCTAGTCATCAATGTTTCCAACCCAATCTGCATTAGTATAAACTCAGAGTTCAAATTTTCCTTCCTTTGCATACCATAAACCATAGTCTTCAGTCTTCTTCAAGTATCTCAAAATTATTTTAACAACAACCACATGTGAATCTTTAGGATTGGCAAAAAATCTTGCCACAATACCAATTGCATGTGCTATATCAAAACTACTGTGTACCACATACATCATCTTTCCAATCATTGATCTGTACAGTGTCTAATTTACCTCTGTAGATTCATCATCCTTTGTCAACTTACATCCTGTTACCATCGGTGTTCCTACCAGTTTTGAATCTTCCATGCTAAAAGTCTTTAACACTTATTTAATGTATTTTGATTGAGTGATGAAAATTCCATCATTATATTGTATAATCTGCAAACCTATAAAGAATTTAATCTCTCCAAACATTGACATCTCAAATTCCTTTCTCATTTCATCAAAAAAATATTTGCAAATCAAATCATGTCCACCAAAGATTATATCATCAACAAAAATTTCAGCAATCAAAATATTATCATCAGATTCTCCTTTCATGTACAAATTACTATTTTCACTAGTCCTTACAAAGCCAATATTGATAAGATAAGAATGTAGTCTTTCATACCATGCTCTCAGTGCTTGCTTTAGTCCATACAAAGCTTTGTGCAGTCTACATACCATGTTATTCTGATTTGGATCAACAAAACCTTCTGGTTGTTCTATGTAGACCTCCTCCTCAAGAATTCCATTAAGAAAAGCTAATTTCACATCCATTTGATATACTCTGAATTCCTTATGTGCAACATATGTAAGTAATATACAGAATCCTTCAAGTCTAGCCACTGGTGCAAAAGTTTCACCATAATCTATACCTTCTTCTTGTGCATATCCCTTGCATACAAGTCTTGCCTTATTCCTAGTGACCTCACCATTTTCATTTAACTTGTTTCTGAAAATCCACTTAGTACCAATTACATTTTTATCTTTCGGTCTGGGTACTAATGTCCATGTCTTATTCTTCTCAATTTGTTCAATTTCCTCATTTATAGCCTTAATCCATTCCTCATTTTCAAGTGCATCCCTAACATTCTTAGGTTCAAACTCACAAACTAAGCATGTGTTTTGTCTTAACTTACTTTGGGTCATCATGCTAGCTTGCTTATCTCCAATGATTTGATTCTGCGAATGGCATCTTTTGAAAAATCTTGCTAGCTCTTGTTCTCTTCTTTTGTGAAGAACCTGATTGGCTCCTTCTGATTTCTTCCTCTTAACTTATAATATTTGCAATTTTAATTTTCAAGGAAAACTCTTAAAGAAACACATCTTTCAATGATAATTTCTCATCATAATATAAATATAGCAGATAAGATTAAATTGAATTTTTCTTCCTTAAGAGAACTTATAGAATTTTATTGCAAAAAACAAATGACATAGCAATAGCTTAATCATTCAAATTCGGCACCTGGTATTCAGTGGTTGATTGTAATTTGCAATTAATCCCAAGAACTCTTGACGCAACAAACTCAAAATTAATATAGTTACCACTATGATGATCCCAAAATCTGCTATGCTGGCACGTGCTTCCCTGAATTCCAACCGCAGGCCTTGTATATTATGAAACAACTTCCTAAAGAGGTCGTCTTAACTGTTGAAGAGGAAACATAGCCTCTGCACTCATGTCCACCTTGTAGAACCTTTACACAACATTGACGTAATGATAGTGAAACATCATGCTAAGTTTGCAACACCACCTTGAACGCAACTTAAGGTAATTTTGATTTCCCTAGTCAATTTGGTAAGCCACAACAAATTCAAAATTCCACAACCAATTGATAAATCACAACAATTCCCCAAGAAACTTAAAAAATCCTCAGCATACAGACAATTTGAATTCCCTGAGAGTAAATCTTTCACTTGTAGAATAAACTTCATACATATCCAGTATACCTCAGCACTGGATTCAATTCAGAATCAGAATGAGCTCTCTCCTGGAAGAAGACCAAACTCAACAAATCTCAGAAGAACTCTCTCTAAAAAATGAAGACCAAGCTCCAAAAACCCTAGCTTTTCCAAGCCAAGAAAAATTCTCACATAAACAATTTATCAAATCAACAATTGGTAAATGAAAGTGCTTTTTCGAGTTGTACTTATAGCTTTTTTGAAAAAAAATACAATTTCACTTTTTTCATATAAAAGGCTTTTAAATGATAATTTCACTTTATAACATTAAAGTTATAAAGTACTAAAGTTATTAAATTAAAATACTTTAATTTAATAACGATAACTTTAAAAACAAAGCCACTGAATTCTGCTGACTGAAATAAACTCATTTCTGACACCAGAGCCCAAACGCCAATTGCCCTGCCGAAAATAACGCTCTGCCAAAAATAGCCACTGCTAAAAATAGACTTACTATAAATAGTAAGTCTCTCAAATTAGAGATTCCCTGAAGCTTGATCCTGAAACATCTGACACTCTATGTAGACACCCTGCTAATCCTGTCCATACCCAAAATACCACTTACTAAAAATAGTAGGTCGACCAAATTGACCTGAGCGAAGAGAAGACCTGGTAAACTGAATCTCTAGAATGGAATCCCAACACTGGCTCCTCAATTTGACCCCCTCTGACCACCTGATTAGCTTGCAAGGATCGAAAAACCAAGCTAATCCTAGAAGACAGAAAATTAGGGACATTACATCTTTGTTGATCATTCAGTTTAGGTTAATTTTCTTGCTCGGTAGCTTCTTCCTGGTTCTCGATTTGCATTTGCTGATTCTTGGTGGCATTTTCCTGATGCTTGGTAGACTCATCTTGTGGCTTCGATAGATAGCCTAAATGCTCAACATATGTAAACCTACCATAGTCTTCCAATTCCTTCATGCTTTCTTCATCATTCTTTTCAGCAAACTCATCAACTTTTACATTAGCACTTTCTACCATTTTATCAATAGCCTTTTTCAAACATTTATAAGCTTTACTCTCAGTATAATATCCTAAAAATAAATTCCTTCATCACCTTTAGAGTCAAATTTACCATTCCTATCATCTTTCAGAATATAACACCTACTTCCAAAGATTCTGAAATAACTTACATTTGGTGTACAACCAAATCATAACTCATAATGTGTCTTGTTTGCGTATTTCTTTAGTTGAACTCAGTTCAAGGTGTATATAGCAGTGCTAACTACTTCTCTCCAATACATTTGTGCAATATTTTTCTCAATCATCAATGTTCTGGCACAATCAACAATAAATCGGTTCCTCCTTTCAGCAATCCCATTCTGCTGCGATGTCCTAGTTGTAGAAACTTGTCTTTTGATTCCATGCTCATTACATAAATTAGCGAATTCATCAGAAATAAACTCACCTCCTCTATCAAATCTTAAGAATTTTAATTCTTTCCCGGTTTCTTTTTCAACTTTAGCCTTATACCATTTAAACAATTTGAATGCCTCGGATTTCTCTTTTAAGAACATGCCTATCATCATCCTAGAGTAGTCATCAATAAATAAAATAAAATATTTGTCACCATAGTAGCTTTGAGTTCTCATAGGACCACATAAGTCGGTATGTACCAACTCCAAAATACCTTAATATGAATAGTCTTTACTTTTAAAACTAGATTTGGTCATCTTTCCTTTCTGACATTGATTACACATAACATGATCAGGTTTGGTTAGACTCGATAGACCTCTAAATCTTCTCTTTCGATTGATCTTAATCATGTTATCAAAGTTCACATGACATATCCTCTTATGCCATAACCATACATCTTCATTCTTCACTAGTTAACAAGAAGTTTCAACATTGTCAAGATAGAATAAATTACCTTTTGATTATCCTCTAGTACCGACAAGCTTTCCATTTTCATCATAGATTTTCACCTTCTTGCTTTCAAATGCAACTCAGTGACCTGAGTAATTTAGTTGTGCTACACTCAACAAATTGTAGTTAATTCCTTTTACCCAGTATGCATTATCACATCTAATCCTATCATTCAATAAGATATACCCTTTTCCTTTCACTTGATAAGGTGTATCATTTCCCATTTTCACTGATCCTCCATTATAGTGCTCAAGATGTTCAAATTTATCTTCATCACCAGTCATGTGATGTGTAAAACCACTATCAATGATCCATGTATCATTCTTACTAACTTTAGAAATAAGGGTTGTTTCTACATACCTTTCCTCTTCTTCCAAATCATCTTTCATTGCAACAAATACCACTTCAATTTCATCATTAGTGTCGGTGTCAGTGTCATCTTTATTTTCTCCAACAAGGTAACATGCCTTCTTTCCTTTGTCTTTGTAATCTCGGTTATCTCTATTGTAGTGTCAGTTTCCTCTATTATTCCTTCTGCCAAACATTCCATCACCAAATTGGTCATTGTCTTTATCTTCTTATTTCCTGTTAGGACATCTAGTAGCAATATGGCCAATCTCTTTACAATTAAAACAAGCTAAAGGTAAATTTCCCTTATACCTTCCTTTACCTTTTTGAAGTCTCCAGGCCATAAGTGCTTCAAGCTCATCAAGATGATCTTCGCTGTCACTGTCACTTTCATTATTTATATTATGCTTATTGCTAGATTTACCAATCTTTAGAGATGACATAAAAGAAGACTCAACACTTGGTACAACACTATTGTCATAATTATTCAGCTCAAAAGTAGTTAACTTTCCAATTAGACTATCAAGGGTAAGAGTGTTGTTAGGTGCAGACCTCATTTCATGAATTGCAGATATTCTAATTGCATAGATAGGCAGTAAGGTTCTTAGTATCTTACTTACCACAATATCTTCTGAAATAATACCTCCTTCTCCTCGAATAGCATTGAATATCTCTTTGATTCGGTTAGAGTTTTGTGTGATGTTCTCACCTTCCTTCATCTTCATGTCATCAAATATGCCTCTCAAGATTTTAGCTCTAGCTCTCATTACATTTACATTACCACCATAAAATAGAGCAATTTTATCCCACATTTTCTTTATTGTAGTGCATGCTTTGACATCTTCAAACTCAACATTAGATAGAGCAACATCAATCTCTATCATAGTAATATTATGTTCATGTCTATCTCTCAACTAATCAACTGTCAAAGGTCCAATAGCCAGTTGTATGTAGCCATGGTCTAGTAGATGTATAGCAGATTCTCCAAATCCAGATATGTGAAGCCTCATCCCACTTTTCCATGTGGAGAATTTATCTTTGTTCATCTTAGGCACTTCCCTCTTATACATCTTGTGATCTTTTTGCTCAAGTCCTTAAAAATTTCCTCCAACCAACCAATATGCTCTGATACCAATTGTTAGAAAGAGGGGGGGTGAATCAGTTAAATCAGTTATCCTACAGTCCCAAACTCCCATATGTACTTTAAAAACCTATTTCAACAATTTTCAACTCGGTAACATAAAATATAAATCTGTCTGTTCACTTTATCGAATACTAGTAATTATCCAAACTGTGATTATCGATTAAATCAACTATGAAATATGTAAAGTATGATAGCAAAAATATCATAACAAATAACACATAACACAATGATTTAACGTGGAAACCTTGCTAAGGGAACAACCACTTAGGACCGATAACCCAAAATAATTCACTCTTCTAAAGTGAGCTCAGTTAGGAGCCAACCCTGTTAAAGGTTATAATGCACACTGTTAGGTGTGACCTGGTTAGAGGATTTATCACTAACATTTATCTCTTGACCAACATTCACTATGGGGTCAACAAGATAACAATTAACATTTCTTGAATGTCATATGGAAATATAATAAGATTGTTAAGTCCACTTGGTTAAGAGATTTTACTGAATCAATGGTTAAACTGATACAGTTCTAATTTGATTCAAATACAACTCAATTGTAAATATTCAGATCTATGCTATTCTCATAAAATCCTCTGATTATTAATCAATTCACTTCCTCAATATTTCTCAACTTACTTCACTCGGTAAATAGTTCTCTAACGCTCGATAATGTCTGCAACTCGGTTCTTTCTGTAACCAGTTTGATCATGAATGCATGAATAAAATCTTCACATGAAATCTCCGCAGTATCTATTTGTCTGGCATGTTTCAATAATAAAACTCATGTCTCTTAAATAGACAAGTAAACTATTTTCATATCAGCCATTGGATTTTGCCTCTTAATCTCCTTCGTCCATTTTTCCACTTAAACCTACCTCGACAGATGTGTCCTCAACATGTTTCAATCTCATCCTTTAGATCATCTTTGAATTATGTCAGCCATGGATCTCATAACTAACTTCACCCTTTACCTCAAAATCATAACAATATCTAGCTCATCAATTTCAATCAGTTATTCTTAGCATTTAATGTTTACATCCATACTTGGTCAATACTGAATGCGTCGGTGATAACTAACTCGATTATTATTGTCACTCAGTCTACACTGCACGGGCTCGGTGTATACAAAAGTCTTCAATTATTGACCACATTGACTTGTTCAATTCAAATCTCTTCTTCACAATAGATTAATGTAACATGCTCAAGTCAACAATATAAAGCCATAAACTCATCAATAAGTTACCCAATGTTTACCTTATCCTTATCTGTCATATCCATCTTTTCCTTATGTAGATATCTTATTTCTTTATCTTTTCTTCCTTCTACAGATGTTCATATATTTGTAACTATCATGATAAGTATTGTCAAAACTAGTTGACATCAATGATAACATATTGATTGATTTAATCATCTTACATATCACTTAAGTAGCTTGGTGATCTCTAATCACTATTCCTTCAGTTCATCTAGATATTCACTTAGTTATAAATCATCAAATTGGCCCACTCCCAAAATAGGGACTGATGTAAGGAGTTTACATAGGTTGGCTTAGTTTTATAGAAAGTTCATTATAGGATGTAGTGAGATATTTGCACCTATACTTGATACCATCAAAGCTGGAGTAAAAAATAGGTTCAAATGGACAAATGAGGCTAATGAAGGATTTGAGAAGTTGAAACAAAAGGTGTCTACACAACCCATCCTAGTGTTGCCAAGTTTTGATAATTTATTTATTGTGGAATGTGATACAAGTAACATAGCTATGGGAGAAGTCCTAAACCAAGAAGGAAGACCTATGGAATTTTTCAATGAAAGGTTGAATGAAGCTAAGTTAAGGTATTTATATTATGATCTAGAGATTTGTGCATTGATTCAAGCTCTTAGGAAGTGGAGGCACTACATTTTACCCAAGGAGTTTGTACTCTACACTGATAATCAAGCTTTAAGATACATAAACATACAAGAAAATTTAAGTCATAGGAACATTAAGTGGATGGATTTTCTCCAAGCCTATACTTTCACCATCAAGCACAAGAAGGTCTTAGACAATAAAGTTGCAGATGCACTTAGATGGAGGTTTCTCATTGTTCAATAAATTCAGTTACAAAGCATTGGTATTGAAGGGTTCAAAGATCTCTATGAGGGTGATGAAGACTTTTCAGAAGCCTATAAGGTATGTGTTGACTTTAAGAATCACTTTCATAGTAAGTTTGTTGACTACACATTGCAAAATGGTTTATTGTTTAGGGGTAACCAGTTATGTGTACCCAAGGGGTCTATGGGGGAAAACCCCATATAAGAGAAGCATAATGGCAACCTCAGTGGGCATTTTGGCTTAAACAAAACATTAGACTTGTTCCAAATGTTCTATTATTGGCCAAAGATGCCAAGGGATGTAAGGAGGTATGTGGAACGATACTTAGTTTTCTAAAAAGCTAAGGGAACATCTTCAAATGTAGGACTACACCAGCCTTTACCTACTCCAACTAGGCCATGAGAGTACCTTAGTATGGATTTCATAGTAGGTTTACCAAGAACAATTACTGGTTTTGACAATGTTTTTGTAGTAGTTGACAGATTTAGCAAAATGAGCCATTTTATACCTTGTAAAACAAATCATGATGCCACCTATATTGCTCATCTCTTCTTCAAAGAGGTGGTGAGGATTCATGGCCTACCTATCAACATAGTATTAGATAGGGATGTGAAATATATGGGGCATTTCTGCAAAACTTTGTGGAAAAGATTAGGCACAAACCTAGCATTTGGTTCAACATACCATCCCCAAATGGATGGCCAAACATAGGTGATCAATAGGGTACTTGGGAATCATCTTAGGTGTCTCACAAAGGAGTATGGAGAAATGTGGGACCAAGTATTTCCCCAAGCTGGATTTTCCTATAATGACAACGTAAATAGGTCTATCAGTAAGATCCCATTTGAAATAGTCTATGGCATCTATCCAAGGGGAGTATGTGAACTCAGAGAGTTAGGGAGTCATGGAGAGGTTAGTGGACATGTTGAAAACTTTTCCCAGTCAATGAAACAAGTACATGAACAGGTAAGAAGGACTCTAGTGGAAGCCAATCACAAACTCAAGACTAAAGTGGATGAGAGGAGGAAGGATCTATAGTTTTAAGTAGGAGATTGGGTGATGGCACACCTAAACAAAGATAGACTTCAAAAAGGTATTCCCAATAAGTTACAAATGAGGAGAGTATAACCATGTAAAGTCCTATCCAAGTATGGGCAAAATGCTTATAAGATAGGCCTTCCCAAGGAACTACCCATATCTCCTATCTTCAATGTGCAAGATCTAGTCAAGTATAAGGGACCTGATGTAACAAAGAAAGAACACATCACTGATGTTAATGAAGATGCAAAAAGGATCAAGATCCCTATCCGAATGAAACCACCAGCTAAAAGGATCCTCGATTCAAGGGTTAAGAAAAAGACAAGGCAGGGTGTTTACATGGAACACCTCATTAAATGGAAACATCAACTAGAATCTGAAACTACTTGGATATTAGAGAATAGTTTTAAAAAGATGGGCATCAGTTTGGACTTCCTATCTCTAGGGGCGACACAACTTCCTTTTTATAGGGGAGAATGGTGCAGGAGCACCTAGGGTCTTTGGTCTACCCTATTCTAATTTTGGTTTGTAGGTTACCTTGGCCAAGTCACTAATCAATATAGACTAAATAAGAGTCCCAAGTGTGTAAGTGTATCTTAGAAATTCCTTAGGGTGTATGGACAAATATTTGCCAAAGTTTACCTAGGGCTTGTCTTAGTTTTGTCTTCCCTTTTAAAAGTTGTCAGCATAGTCTCTAATTGGTCAAAGGTTAAGTTGACCTCCTAATAAGTGGAAATGAAGTAGAAAAAGGTTAAATGAGTTTAGATATACTCATGTGATCAATTTAGACTCTTTAGAGTGTCCTAGGAGGAGTTGACACCAAAAATTGTAAAAGTTGTCAATGACAACTTTACAACTTTTCAAAGTTGTCATGACAAGATCGACTAGTTTGCTCAAAGTTGAAAAGCATCAGTTGAGGGTTAGTTTGGGCAGTTTTTGCTCAAATTTTGGGCCTATTTAAGCCCAATCCCAATCAGTGATCAAGGTTGGCATCTTTGTATAGTCATTTTTCAAGTTTAATAGATTGGTTATTTCTCTGCAAACCCGGTAACAATGAATAGAACTCAATCATCCAAGCAATCATGGATTGATTTGAGAAAGATCTTTGCATGTTTTGATATTGTTTTGTTTATAATTCTTTCTATGTGAAAACTCAAGTTTAGATCTTTTTTTTACTGGCATTAATAAAAAGCTTTCCTCTATGATTGGTTCACTGGTTCATATAGAGTTGAGAGTCTTAAAATGGCTCTAGCATGAGCTCCACTGGTGAGTTCTATATGACCTTGTGGAATATGATAGGGAAATGTATATACATTATATATATGGAGTCTTATCCCAAAATATGTAGGTTACCTAATTTTAACATCAAGCCCTAGGCGAGACCCAATGTACCCAACCAGGTGGCTTGATTGTTGCATAAAAGAGATGGAGGGTTTTAAGGATTGGAAAACATAATACAAGGCCATGGAAGTGAGGAAAAAAGACCAAAGATTCTTGATGATGGAGGAGAAGAGGTGGTGAAGTCTTCGAAGGTGTCTTTGAATCCAAATTTCCATTATAATCAGAAAAAGCTTATAGTCCTTAAAAATAGGCCTAAATATAGAAAAGTGGTGTACAGATAGATTGAAACTTGGAGATCTTGAAAATCCTTGAAATTTTTGAAAAGGGTATTTGGGACACAAATTGTTTTGGGGCCTTACTTGGCAAGTTGCATAGTTCTTGTCCGAGAGGAGTGTTGGGAGACTTAATTAGGCCTAAAAGGCTACTAGTCCTTTTTGGCTAAGTTTGAGGAGATTGATATCTAAACCTTGAAGGTTGGAAGAAAGACCACCTCTAAACTAGTGGAATTGAATAGTTAGGAAGTCTTCCATTTTATTTGCAGTAGAATAAATTTTGGTGGTGTATGAAGATAGACTTAGCGAGTTGATTCCATGAAGGGTTAATGGAGATAGATTTGAATTTGCACTTGGTAGTGAGGTCTTGGTGAAAGGAGTTATTAAGGAAAGAGTTCCTCTAGTGAAGGGTCTTAGAAAGAACCCTAAAAAGGTTAGGAGAAAGACCTTGAAGGAGTCCTAAGGAGTTAGGACTTAAAAGAGACCTCCCTATCAATGTTGTTCTTCTTACGAGTTGTTCACCCCTCCCTAACATTTCAGATTGAGATAGGAGGGGGGGCCATGCGACATGCTTGATGTGGACTTCTCTAGCATGGTAGTTTTTGTTGTGTTTCCCCCGTGTTGTGCTTTTTGTTATATGTTTTGTCTAGATTGGTTTAGATGATTCTTGACTGCTCTGTTAGTAGAAGATGATAAAGTAGTTGAACATGTTGTTTGGTTATTCTATTTGTATATCTTTCCTTCTATTTTGTCATTACATGGTGTGTTGTATATGTGCTATTATTCATAAATGTGCCCTTGTGTAGTCTACTTGGATGCTTGTGACATAGTAGTACTGATTCTGTTTGGTCTCTATGTTTTAGGCCCAAAAAGACTCTTCTTCATATATCTCACATGTTTTTCCTCCATTATGTTGTAGTTATACTTCCTTTGGAGAATGATAACATTTCATACTTGTTTTAATATTATATATTATCATATGATTATACTGACCCAAATTTAGTGGATCTCTTTGTGTTGTCTCTTTTGTTATGTGTTCATTTCCCTTGGAATGTTCTCTCTCGGGGGTATTTAATTATGGAAACATTCTTCCTGGATGCATGCACACTTCCATTAAATCTATTCCTCCCATTGAGGCATTTTCAATCACTTTAACATGAGGACATGCACTCCACTCAATTTTTGCACACACACACGTTGGCAATTTTGTCTTCTTTATAAAACTATTGACAGTTCTTGGGGACTCTTTGCTTATTTGGATCTCTCTTTGGATTACTGACAACTTGAGAGCTTTGATCCTTGTTTTTTGACCCTTCTTGGGAATATTGACAGTCTGGAAAGACTGATCTCCTTTTGATCCCTTAAGGACACACACATCCTTATGCCTAGGTCATTTTTTATTCTTCTTTTTTGGGACATGGAGTTTCCCTTGAAGCAGAATCCTTTGATGAGTTGACTAGCATGCCAAACACACTTTCTAGACCATTAAATTCATCTTCGATGGGTTGACTAGCATTCCACACACACTTGCTAGACCATTCAATGCCATCTTTTGTTGCCCCTTTTTCCTTTTCTTTTGTTTCGTGTAGTTCACTTGACTATAGTTTATTTATAGTGACACCTCTCTTATTTTTTGGCTTTAGATGTGATGAAGAATCAAGTCTCTTGGGGGCTTGATGATTTCTTTATCTCCTTAGTCATGATAAGATCAACTCATTCTTTTCAATCTACTTTACCGTGAGTTTGAGGTAACTCATACTCTCGCTAAAGTGGGGGCTAAATGTAGCATTTTAAAATGGATACGCTTCTTATTTAAGACCTTTTAGCTCTCATCCTTTATTGACTTTTCAGACTATGAATGGATTTGTGCTCAATCACCTTTTTCTCCTATTTAGTTCCATATTCTCCCTTTTCAACAATGCAATATTTGAGAACTCATGGTTAGCTCCCCATGGGCCAACCCTGGAACAAGTCGACCAAGTTGACCTTTTCCTTGGGAATATGTCAACCAAGTCAACTTGTTCCCTGGGGTTTGTGAGCCTCGGGCCTAGTGTTGTCTCGGGGATTTAATTCTCCAAATATGGTGATCCCGTCGGCTTGCTTTGTTTTCATGCTTGAAAACTAGTATAAAAGGAATCCTAGGCACCTCATTTGGAAAAGACATGAGACACACAAGTAAGTACAAAAGCAAGAAGACACATTTATGATAGAAATCTCATGTTGAAGCATTCATGCTTTCAAAGATTCAAGGATCCTTGTGGGCAACTTTCCTCTTCAAGATCTAGCATATTGTTGGTCATCAAGGGAGGAGATCTACATTGAGGCATTCATCATCTTCTTCATTTGATGCACACTTACATCCATGACTCCATGAAGTGATTTTGGTAGATCCATAGCATTTGTGAAAATTTCCCACATTGCAAGTTCATGATCAAAATGCGAACATAAATTCTAGTGTTTGGTTGGCTATGCCTAATTTTTTTTTAATAAAAATTTGCTAAAATTGAGCAATAAATGAATGAAACAATAAGGTATTTACTGTTGGCCCTACACACTTTGTCTAACAGTATGTCCTAACCCGCTCGCCTAGGTGATCCTCGCGTTTGATGCCCACCATCACTCTCCAAATAAACTAAAAGAACTCATTTTCTCCTTCAAATTATAAAAATTTAAATGTGCACAATGACTTTAAAAATGACCTGTTTGGCCCTATTCATACCCCCCAACCCTCCTCAATGGACATGCAACCATTAGAATTTGTATTGGTTGAGTACAAAATTGCCTTATGTAGCCCATAAATTTTGCCAATCAAATCCATTTTTTGATCTATTCACTTTGTTGGAGTCGTGGTCACTTTGTCGACAAATTGAGCTCCTATTTATATTTTTTGCTCAATTTTTTGAGGGGGCAACATATTACCTAGTCACTACTGTGATTTTACTAGGGCAAGGTTTTTGGTAATTATTCTTTAAAACAATGCCTGAAAACACACTGTCTCAAAGAGGGGCAAAATGTAGACACTAAAATTGTCTTGTCACTTGCTAATGACATTGTTACTAATGTTCATCTTAATTATTTAAAAAAATATTTTATTTTTTAATTAATTTATGTCTTTCTTCCAAATTCAAATTTTAAATTGTCATTTCCCTCTAGTTTCTTATGATTGAATAATTTTAATAAGTTATTTAATTATTTAACATTTATTTAACATTCGTCTAATATTTTCATAATTGAATAATTTGAATTATTTAATTTGCTAACTATTCTTCTAAAATTAATTAAATGGTTTTTTTAATTGATTCCTTTTTTCAAATTTAATTAAGTAATATTTAGTATTTAATTAAATTAATTCTTCTTAATTTTGTTATCACAATTAGATAATTATTCTAATTATTAAATTTACCAATAGTTCCTTCTATATTAAATAAATTATTTAATTATTTATTTCACAAAGCTAACTAAATGTTAAAAATAAATAAAATATTTATTTTATTTATTCTTTCTTATGCACAATTAAATATTTTTAAATTATTCAATGTTAATTATATTATTCAACTCACCTCCTTAATTCCTACTCAATCAAGTCAATCTTCTATGTCATGCAATCAATTACATATTTAGTCTTCACTCATGCAACTAGTTATTTTGTCGAATCAATTTAGTCCCAATTAACCTGACCATTCATTATCACTCAACACCCCTCAATCTGAATCATACATTAGAATTCAAAATTCTGTAAAAGAAGGTGATTCGTCACAATTTCTTTAACCACAATTCTTGAGCTTTCATGTTGTCACATTGGAGCAAATTTGAGAGTTCACATTGAATGAAAAAGAGAGAAACAAGGGAGAAGTATTGTTGAAATTATGTGCATTAATTATATTGATTATTTGATGATTTGTGCATGATTTATTTATTTATCTCTCTTGAATAGGTGTAAGAGTTTATGCAATTAGATTGGATCTTTGTAGTAAAAATGTGGTGTAAGACTGGATAATATATTCACTAATGACCTCACGACTATTGGACCGCTCACAACTATTAGTCCCTCTCCCCTAACAATCTTATTGTAGGTTTATAAATTCTAAATTTTTTTTTAGTGCGCACACACATAAGAAAATATTCATTTTAAGAAATAACACTCTAAACAAGGACGCAAAGCGTCAAAGTTCCTGCCCAAGTTAAATTTAATTTGTTAAAAGCTAATTAGTAGAAATGATAAACTTCAAGCTAAGGATACACAAATTTATAAATTAGAAGAAAAAAGTTATGTTGTTGTGTGTAGGTTAATTATATAACAAATTTGACAATATGACATTAAATAACATTAAATGTTTATGAAGCATGTACAACAAATTTTCCAAGATAGATTAGGTATAATATATATTTAGCATTAAAGTTGTTGCCAAAGTTTAGTGTAATTTGTTACAAACTTATGAGTGAGAAATTGTAGAAATAATTGTTTAAATAGGATGTTAAGCGATCATGAGAAGTAAACATTGAAAATTATTAAAATAAGAAACAAATCTGATATCTATTTATGAAGTATACATATAAATTTTTTAAATATTAAAAAGAAATAAAAGAATATTAATATCAATGTATTAATCAATATCTATCAAAATATTTTATATGCATTTATGAAATATAAATAAACAAATAGACAATAAGATAAAATATACAAACATAAATATATCTTTTTATTTTAAGATTGAGATCTCAATCAAATATAGTAGTCCACTCTATTAAAGGTGGGTGTGGCATATGTCAAAATCTATGACATGCAATAGTGGACTTGCCATCCAAAAAATTAATATATTTGACATTTTATCTAATGAATTAAAATATTGATTCTCATGTGTATTTTTTTCTTGATTTTATTTTATTTTTTTATGTTTAATAGATAGAATAGTATTCAAAAATAAATGGGAATGGTGTTTTAAATAAATGAGTATGGGATAGATGCAATAAATGGGTAGGGGGTCTCTTTAATAAGCATGGGTAGTTTGACTTCCATGTGTATTTTTTATAACATATATAAATGTGACTTGAAAAACATAAATTCTATTATCTTGATTTTGAGTAGTGACTATTCACTCTCTGAACCAATCACATGTTTGCAAAATGATATATATAGAAATATAGAAAATAAAAAATAAATATAGACTACATACTTTTTCTGAAAAATATTAAATTCAACATGCTGATTGGTAGAATTAATAATATAAAAAAAAAAGACATGAATGCATAAGTATTCCCGCCCATGACAGAAACTAATAAAAAATATGATAATATGTCATTCAATTTATCAAATTAAAAAAATATTTTAAAGCATAAATGACAACTCTAAGTTAAAATTCGTCTTTCTGGCTTCTAATCATTAATACATCTCCATCATAAATTGGATGTACTTTGCTAAAGAAATTCAAATTTCCCCATTACAAACTATCGCCTACAAAACAATTCCAGATTAATAATTTCATGCTCCTGAATCCCAATGTAGTACGGGATTGAATATCCTAGGAACGATGGAACCATGAGTTCGCCATCTAAAAACTCACGCCAAACATGCGGAATAATTAACATAGCTTTCGTACAATGTTTGAAAACGACCCAATTCATTAAAAAATCAGTTCTCGACATCTAGCAGACCTCCTATCTGACGCTGACGTTCTGTTTACAGAGCCAGTTATTTCCCTAAATATAAGCATGGATCGGTTAACCCTTTCGTATATCGAATAACCTGCAGCGGACGGGTTTCGAACTGCGGTTGATTAGTTCCGGAGGGTTGCAACAATATAAACACCCAATTGCAAAGAAATCAGAGGAGTCCAGTTGTCAGAACACTTCTAAGCTTGACTGTGTTTACGGATAAAGAGTCTCCGAGGCGGGTCGACTCTTGCTGCTGACAAAGTCTATTCCAGGAAAGAGAGTCAAGGAAGGAAAAGGACACGAGGGAAAAAATAAGGAATGAGGATAGTGGACAGTATGATGTTTGGCGGACTGTCGTCGTCTGCCGGCAGATTTCTAGGGGAAGAGGACATACGCTTTGGAAGTTTTTGGTGGTGCGTGGATGCAGGCATTTCTGCTTTTCTCGTTGTGTTTGCAGGGATTATGTCCGGCTTGACTTTAGGATTGATGTCCCTCGGCCTTGTGGATTTGGAGGTACTTCAGAGGAGTGGCACTCCTACAGAGAAGAAACAGGCAGGTGCGTGA
This sequence comes from Chamaecyparis obtusa, assembly GCA_027943335.1. Taxonomy (NCBI): domain Eukaryota; kingdom Viridiplantae; phylum Streptophyta; class Pinopsida; order Cupressales; family Cupressaceae; genus Chamaecyparis; species Chamaecyparis obtusa. The sequence goes on from BSBK01002413.1 coordinate 147,572, forward strand.
CTTTTTTTCCACCTAATTGTGATATTCTAGTCATGATTATTCTTAATCATTTTGTTGTTCCCATGTTAATACACATTCATAATGCAAATTGAGAATATGTTTCGGGTTGCGACTTCTCAGTTTTAAAGATCGTCCTTGAGTACATTGTTAGATTTCCCAATCTGTCATCGATATGCATCGAATTGACTGGACGTTTTGGTTGCCACTTCTCAATCTGTAATCAGTTGTGTTTGAGCATGAAGTTTGTATGGTTCTCTAAATATTGTGACTTCCCAGTTACGATCAAACACACGTCAAATGACGAGATGTCCTGAGTATTCCTTCTTAATTTATCATCAAACATACATCAAATTAATGAGATGTTCAGAGGTGCGAGTTTTCAATATGTAATAAGCTGTGAGTTAATTATAAAATTTATTATTAAATTGGTTCACTCTCCCAAATACTGTGATCCTATGATCAGAATAAATTTGTGGTACACATTTGATAAGTCATTTTGGGTTTTGACTTCTGTATCTATGACCGTTTGTGACTCGAGTATGAAATTGATTTGCTTCCTATAATATTGTGACTTCTAGTCCTCAGCCTATGATTAACAGAGGTTCTTGATAAAAATTGATGAGATATTATGGTTTATGAATTCTCAATCTTTGATTGGTTGTGACTATGGTACGAATTTGATTTGTTTCCTGAAATATTGTGATCCTATTATTAACATGTTCTTGGTATAAATTTGTAAGACGTTTTGAATTTTCTCAATAAAAATTTCAGGTGTAAGCAGTGCTCTCTGGGGATGCGCTCTGTTACCTCATCCCCTTTAAGGGATGTTTTAGGGATGTTTTAGGGATGCCTAGGAAACACCGCCACCCCCCCACCCCCCCACCTCTTTTTGTCAAAATTTAGGAAACACCCCTGGGATGTCAAAATTTTTGTAAGGTACATTAGGGGATGGCTAGTCGTCCCCAGGATGGCTAGATGACGTTTAGATGTCCCTCATCTGTCTAGAGGACTGCTAGCCATCCCCTAACACACTCAAGAACATTTTAGTTACTTTGTAATAGGCAGGTGTGTGACTTTTTTTCCCTAATCACAGTGATCTAGTCATGATTATTCTTAATCGTTTTGTTGTTCACATGTTAATACACATTCACAATGCAAATTGAGAATATGTTTCGGGTTACGACTGTTCATTTTTAAAGATCGTCCATGGGTAGATTGTCCGATCCCCAATTTGTCATCGATATACATCTAATTAACTGGATGTTTTGGTTGCCACTTTTCAATCTGTGATCAGTTGTGTTTGGTTCCCTAAATATTGTGACTTCTCAGTTACGATCAAACACATGCCAACTGACGAGATGTCCTGAGTTTTCTATCTTAATTTATCATCAAACATACATCAAATTAATGAGATGTTCAGAGGTGTGACCTTTCAATAAGTAATAAGCTGTGAGCTGATTATAAAATTGGTTTACTTTCCCAAATATATTGATCCTATGATCAGAAAAAATCTGTGGTACATATTTGACAAGTCATTTTGGGTTGTCACTTCTGTATCTGTCACCGTTTGTGAGTCGAGTGTGAAATTGATTTGCTTCCTATAATATTGTGACTTATAGTCCTCAGCCTATGATTAACAGAGGTTCTTGATAAAAATTGATGAGATATTATGGTCTATGAATTCTCAATCTTTTGATTGGTTGTGACTATGGTACGAATTTGATTTGCTTCCTGAAATATTGTGATCCTACTATTAACATGCTCTATGATCAGCTGTGAATCGATTATAAAATTGATTTTCTTACTGAAATATTATGGTCCTATGACCAACATGCATTCTTGGTGCAAATTGATGAGATGTTTTGGATTTGAGTGTGATAAGAAACATTCTTGTGAAAAATCCATCCATAGTTTCAGCAAGAAACACTCTTAAGCACAATCATGGATTGGAAATATCATGTCTCTTAAAGATGTTTTTAGATTATGAATTCTCAATCTACGAAAGTTGTGAGTTGAGTATTAAATTGACTTGCTTCACTAAATATTATTGCTTCTGACATAGCTTCTCATACAAATTGGCAAGACGGTTCAGACTGTGACCACTTTTATCAATATATGAGCTTTAAGAATAACCCATTATATTCCAAAAACAAGATGTTTGGGGCTGTCACATCTGAGTCTACTATTAGTTGTCAGTGAAGTATGGACTTGATTTGCTTTCATACACATCATTTTTGGCTGAATGATTGGTTCTTGAAGTCATATTTATTCTAAGAGTTTAACACCTTCTCTTTGGTGAAAATCAAGTTCCCAAGAAACTCTTCTATGCCAAAACTATTCTTGAGAACCTCATAAATGTTGAGGCAAGTGTTTGGAGCATTAGTTCTGTGTGGAGGCAATTTCATTGATAGAGAATTTTGGCAAATTGAATGGTTCCAAAAATCATGTGAGTTCTCAATGGTATGGTAATGGCCAAAATTGTCAAATCGTCAGACAAAAGAACACTCCTTTTTAATTAATTGAGTTGTTCTTGGCACCTTGATTTTAGTCAACAAGGTAGTACCAAGAACCCTACTAGTTCCCAAACAGATATACTTTGCCAAAATAGGATGGCATGGTGCATTCATTGATGTTTTAGTGGTTCTTGAGCACCTATTTGGTGCAAAAATACTTTAAAAGCTCTTAAGTTACGTGTTTCAGCATTATGCCAATTTCCAAGAATTCCTTTGGCTCCAAGACAAGTGGTTGGAACATCTTTGGTTCTCAATGTGTGATGTCAACTTCCTAATTTGCCCTAATATCACAATTGCAATAAATTAGGGTTAGGGTTACATCTTACCTTACAAATCTTTCCTCAATAACACGATCTTGGATTTGGATCTTGCAATCAGAACATAAAAAACATATGCAAAATACATGCATACATATACATATACATATAGTTAATCGTTTGGGTTAATCAAGCCTCATTATTTTATATATATACATATACATATTTATATACATATACATATACATATGCATATGCATAGACATGTACATGTACATATACATACATATATAGTTAATCAAGCCTCATTATATTCATAGAGTATAAACACATTAGGGGAGGAGACATGATGGGTTTGTTCGAAGCCATTTCTACAACAAGCCTAAGAGTGGTTGTTTACCACAATCCTTTGCTTAGTGGCTTGTACCTACTTTCCCCAACCACGTCTCGTCTCCCAACATATAGTTGCCATCTTGTTGAGTTGGGAGGAGGTTGTAAGGGGTTACTTGACTCTGTAAGTGCCCTCGTTGTCCTAGGTCACAATCGAATGCCTGTGATATCTTCTATCCTCAAATTTTCACGGGGAAATAAGACAAACGGGTTTTTGCTCCAGGGGGCATGATAGTTCTCCATTCCCAAGGTTGCTTGTCTTTAAGGAATGTGGATTTTAATTTTGTCAAGGTGAGTCACCTGCTGATATGAGGATCCCTAAACTAATCCTTAGATCCTCTTTGTGGTATAATTAGCTTACACTACGCAACTTTGATATTATCTTATGACATATATCTCTATCCCTAATCCACTGTGTAATGTCCCCTTCCTAGCTAGCATCAACCAATTAGGGTTAGTCTATTGCTAGGTCCTCTCGTAGACTAACACGATGGACATAGGATCCATGTTGGATTGATTCTCTCAGGGCTCAGACAACATAATTGAGTGGATTAGGAGGTGTCAGAGTATTATTTTATGATATTGCAAAAGGATTGTTAAGTTAAATTAATGTTTAGCTCTAATCACGGACATCAAAGTGAACTTTATGATACAAGTCACTTAATATCTTAGAGAGAGAGTATGGACGCTTTAGGAGAGAGAAAGTGAAGTTGAAAATAATAAAAATTGACTTAACTTGGTGTGATGTCCCCAAATTTTTAATAAAGCGACCTAATTAAATTAATTAATTAAGTGGTTCCAAAATTTAATTAATATTATAAAGAACCTTTAATTAATTAATAAAAGGGGCCCAAAATAATAATATAATAAATAAAGTATGTCGGCCTATTTGTAACCCTTTGGGAAACTTCTTGGAGCCCTTTATAAAGGCCATGTTGGCATTGTAGGAAGATGTCGTGAATTTTACTTATGTATTTGCGATTCTAGTTGGAATTCAACATCGTTTGCAGCTTTGAAGGTGCAAGACCCTCCCTATTCTGTATTTATAGTTTCGGTGGGAGTCCTTCCTTACCCTAGTCTGCTGTTGAAGATATTGCTTTAGATATTTCACTTTGTACTACATTGTCAAATTGTGAAGTCTTCTTGCAAAGAGAAATTTGTGCATTTGGATATAATTCGAGAATATAAGTCTCCAATTGATAACATTTCACTTTCTGTGGTTTGCTTATGCCTTGATCTATGTTCTATTGTGTTACCTTGGATTATAATAATAGCCATTCTTATTCCTGAATAGGTCGAGTATAATATTCAATCGTCAGGTACAAGTGCCGAAGGTGTCGGGTGCCAAAGGGAGCTGAAGGGTGTTGATGGGTGTCGAGTGCCAAAGGGTGCCAAATTGCAGCATGCGGTGCGCGGTAGTGCTGACTGGTACGGTGGTAGTGCTGACTAGTACAGTGGTGATGTTGATTGGTACGTTGGCAGTGTCGACTAGCACAATGGCAATGTTGACTGGTATGGGGGCAATATTGACTGGTACGGTGGCAATGTGCTATTGGTACGGTGGAAGTGTGTAGGAAGTGTGTTGATTGGTACAATGGAAGTGTGCCATCTGGTATGGTGAAAGTGTTCGTACAGTGGCAGTGTGCTAAGTGGTAGGGTGGAAGTGTGTCATCTGGTACAGTGAAAGTGTTTGTATGGCTGGGATGTGCCTTCGGCACATCACAATGCTCAATTTGTGATGTCCCCAACTTTTTAATAAAGCGAATTAATTAAGTGGTCCCAAAATTTAAATAATATCATAAAGGACCTTTAATTAATTAATAAAAGGGGGCCAAAATAATAATATAATAAATAAAGTATGTCGGCCTATTTGTAACCCTTGGGAAACTTCCCGGAGCCCTTTATAAGGTCGTGTTGGCATTGTTGGAAGATGTCGTGGATTTTATGTTTATTATGTATTTGCGATTCCAGTTGGAATTCGACATTGTTTGCAGTTTCGGAGGTGCAAGACCCTCCCTATTCAGTATTTGCAATTTCGGTGGGAGTCATTCCTCACCCTAGTCCTCTGTTGGAGATATCGCTTTAGATATTTCACTTTGTACTTCATTGTCCATGTTCTTTGTGTTTTCCTCTTGGAGGTTTTTCTCCTTTCAACACAACCATTATACATAAATTGTAAGGAGAATTTGTGCTCCATTTTTGAAGAAATTGGAAGGATTGAACTTTGTGTTCATTATTTCTCCTTGATTGCAGGTTTTTTTGTATATTTGATTTGTAATTGTTCTTTGTATTTTTCTCATATTTTTGACTGCATGGTAAAAGGACTTAGGCTTTCTCCTCTGATTTGAAGGAACAAGAAGAGCATTTCAGAGCTTTGCCTCTTTATGTTTTTCATTTATTACAGATTATTTGTATATCTAATGTGTGATTGATTTCTCTTGTTTTCTTGATATGTTGGAGGGGTAGGCCCTAAAGTATCCTCTTTCTTTTGCCAATGTTGTATGCATGAATCAAAAGATTTTGTGCCTCTGATAGTTACTACTTCATTTTTTCTTCTCTCCCTTTTGTTCTTTCTTTCTTTTGAGGAGTCCCACACAGCGTATTGTATATGCCTGTCTAGGATTTCCCTGCCTTATTTTTCTTTTTCTCTTTTGTACTTTTTTTAGAAGTACAGAAAAAGGTCCAAAACCCCAATCATATGGAGGAGTTACCCCTCTTAAAAGTAGAGATAATTTGCCAATCCAATGGTGATTTCTCCAACTGTTGTGAATGTTCATTTCTGCCAATTGGATGAGTCCAGCTAATTGCAGCAAAATATTGCATGACAAATCTGCTTACCAACAATGTAAAAATTTAGAGGGTGAGGGCAAGCAACTAGCGATCCAAAAATTGCCCTAGCTAGATATGATGAAAATTTTTACAAATTGGATTGGGTCCCAAACATGATAGTGCTTTTATTCTGTTGGATTATTTTCTGCCAACATCCCTGCTGGATTACAGTTTGCCAGACTTGCTTATTTCTCTTTCATATTTTGTAGGAATGCTTTCTGGAAAGAAAGAGGATCAATAACTATTTAAGTAATTTTCAACCCCAATAGTAGTGTAGTCAGCTTTTATTGCCTAACAATGAAAATCAGTAATTAAAAGTTAATGCTTCAACGTACCTCAAAGTAAGAAATTGTTGAGTATTGCTTCAGGCAATGTTGGAGACACTCAACCATACACCGTCCTATGGCCAACACAACAAAAAGTAAAGGCCACAGATTAACGTAAATACAACAACAGAAAGATCAACACAAGAGAATGCCCAAACCACTAGTAAATGCATTAGCAAATTCAATGTGGGTCAGATTTCATGGTCAATGCCATGGCTGAGGTCAACAAATTTGACTCTCTTTCTCTTGTCTTCTATCTTGGGAGGACCCATCACTTGTGAAAGTAGAAAATCAAAAGATAATGGAAGAAGAATATTTACTTACAGAAAGGAGATTGGCCTGAATGGATCATGGAAAGTAAGTTTAATGTAAGCTTACTGGGAAACTTTTCTAATCTCTATTAAAAATTATGTAAGTTGAAACCTATGTTGCATGGGTACTCGTACCCATACCCCTGGGACGCGTATCGGGTACTGGTACATGTACCCAAGTACCGGGTACTTGGTGGGTACTTAGTGGAGAGCATTGTTTGCTCGTTGGGGTAAACTTAGTATTGCACAGACATAGTACAGGAAATATAATAAACACAGAATATATCAGAGAATAATAGATGCTTTCATTAACCATTCCAACATATGAGTACATTCATACCATAATCATAATAATTCCTTCACTCGTAGGTGGTACATATTTATCTACTCGAAGGGGTGTGACCAAACGTCACCACCTGACCCAACTGCCCTTTTGTAATAACTAATTCCCGTCTGGACAACATAACTAATACATGACATAACATAAAGTAGTCTTTCCGGCTAACATCATCCCCCCCAAAAAGGAAAGTCGTCTCCGGCAACTCACAACAAAAGGGAGATGAAATACACTACATAGAATAAGAAAATCACTGAGAAGAAGGGTGGATTGGCGTCCCTGAAGAAGCTGGAGTGCCACCTTCCCATCACATTCCTATGTCTACACCAAACTTGTCGCCAAAACTCACTTTTCAGCGGTAGCCTCCACTAACTCTTGTTCAAACAATACTGTCTCCTGAGCCAATCTGACCTCGATAGCCACCCGTGCCGCCTTCTCCACTTCCAACTCTTGGGTACGTTGAGCCAAGTGGCGCTCTACTGCCTCCAACCGGGTGGTCAGCTCCTCCCGAGCTCTCTATGCATCCACCAAGACAGCCTCACGTCCAACCAAAACCTACTCTGAGTGCCTCAAGTGTAATACGCCTCTAGAAAGACTTGCTCTAGTGCTCTCTACCTCTGGCATGCAGACACTCCATGCCTGCAGCATCTCCGGGTCTCATCAACTGGGCACACTACCCAAAGGCTGATAATTGAACTGAATAATTTTCTCGTGTCGTTCCGATGCCCCAACTCACAATTGTAGTGTACCTCAAAAATAAAATGGAGGTCTAGGGGGCAACGCCCCCGCGGGGTCTTGGGGCAGCGCCCTAGGCGCCCTCCCTTCAAGACCAAATTAGCACCTTCAAACCCACACAGAACTCCATGGGGCACACCATTTTTGTGACTTTCTTCCGATCCCATACTCTTTTTGCTAACCGCTTATGTTTTCCTCACTACCTGCCAAAGAAACGAGAATCGGAATCGGATCGGAATTGGCAAGGCTGAATCGAATCGTGAATCGACCATGAATCGGAATCAAATTGGCCACGAATTGACAAATTTAAAAAACCTTTGAAATTTAGAGATTTTAACAATTTAAAACTTATTTCATGCACCCTTTATTAAATATAACTTAAACACACTATAACATCATCAAATAGAAGCTAATATACATAAACAAAGAACATAAATGATAAATCCATCACATACATTACATGTAAAATGTAAATTGTAGCTAAAGTAAATAGAAATCATAGGATCGTAACGACTCAAATCATAGAATGTATGTAAGATGAAGATCCATAAGACATCAAATCATAAATGTATGTGAGATGAAGATCCATGAAACATATGTCTATCAGTATCTGTAAGATCCATAAAAACTAAATCGTTTCATATTATGAATCTGTGATGCTTGATCATTGATCAATGCCAAATGTCAAAGTCTTCATAACTAGATCTTAGTTAGTCTTTGTTGGTGGCTGTTTTCAAGTCCCTAGGTCCGGCAAATGAGGTTTGAATGATTTTGGCTTGTTGAGAAGTCATGTCTGTCTGGGATTTGGGTGAGAGCTAAGCTAAGTTTGTCATAGAGATGGGGTCGACACCAAGTGATTTATGATAAAACGAGTTAAAACCCTTTGAGAATCCTTTTGCCAGCTTCAGTTTGACCTTAGAAAGCCACGATGGATTGTGGGAGGTAACCCTGCTAAAGGCTTGCTGAATCTTGAAATTTGGTGAAGTCTGGAATTTTTCGAAAACCCCCAAAATCTAGAATCTGCATCTTAACTCCTATGAAGTTGGAACCTATCTCAAACATCCTGGAAGTATTTATATTTGCATAATTTATACAAATATAACTTAAAGTATAAGAAATTAAATAAATCAAACTTATACTTAAATGTTATATTTGTATAAACTTACAACAAATAGGAAAGGCAAAAAAAACATTGAAAATATTTGTGTTTTTTTAAAATTTGACTTGACTTTTTAGCAATCCGCCGATTCATGCCGATTTCCCGAGCCGATTCAGGCGATTTTATGTCATGAATCACCGATTTGGCGATTCATGGCAAAAAATTGTTTGAAACGATTTTCAATTAAAAAAAAACCGTTTGCCATGAACTGAATCGCCAAACCGGCGATTCACGCGGTTCAATGGCGATTCTCAGATCTCTGCTACCTGCTTATGTCCTTCCCTTCCGTACCATACGTTATTCACTGTGAACTGTTTTTATTTGTCGTCATTTTTAAAAAAATATTTGGAATCATCTTGGCTATTGCCATTCCTTATTCCTCCTTTCACCCGCAGTCTGATCACCTCAATTCTTTGCCGTTTGGTGCCTTCATTGTTCAGTGACTTCACCGTTCGGTGACAGCCACCGTTCGGTGGCATCTGACTTCCCTTCGTTTTTTTTCCCCCACCGTACGGTCGTTCGGACCTTATTAGCCGTACGGTGTGTTTTTTTTTTTCTAATAAATTCTTAGTCTAGTTACCTTCCGGATGCTTCTCCGGTCGCCCATCTAGACGGCTCTCGGGTTGCCTGCCTGACCTCTCGAGTCCCTTTCCATTGTACTTCAGCACCAGCTGGCCAGGGGAGGAACACATCTTTTGTAGGTGCTTATCGTGCCAACATTTTCTTTGTTGTTGTGCGACTGCCGTTGCCCATCGTGCTATCATTCCGCTTTCATCTAATTTATTGAGAGTGTGCAGCCGCTCCCTCAAGCTTTCCCTGTCGCTGAGCCTATTTTCAATGGCCATCCAAAGGCTTGGAACCATAAATTCTACAGGGACCACGGTCTCTTGCCTGTACATAAGGAGAATAAGGATTTTGAAGGTTGCGGTCTTCCACCCAGGATTCCAATCGTCGTTGACACGAATGATCTTAGGTTCCTCTTCCTTGCCCAGATTCATTGGTTTGACAGACGACTCCTTATACTTCATGGGATTTTGCTCATCAATTTTATGTGTCCGGACTTTGCTTACTTTCGCATCCCCTTCCATGTATTCACCGTACTTTGGGGGAATGTTTTTTGGCTCTTCCTCAATACTTAGTATATTGCATGTTGGTCGGAAGAGTTCGTAATCCTCTATTTGTCAGTGGAAGAGACTGTTCAGTGAATCTGCATCATCCTCTGAGTATTCCCCCAACCTTAGCACACCTTCACTATTCGGTTCCATTCCGTCCCTTCCTTCATCCCTTCGATCGTTTTCATTGTCAGATTCTGAGTCTGAAGAAGAGGCTATCTCTTCGCTCACCATCTAGGTGCGAAGGTCGATGGTGAACTTCCTCCCCCCATTCTCCATCGAGAGGGTGTTTTTCTTCCAATTGTGGTTTACCTTCGCCGTTACCAGCCATCCTCGACCCAGAATGGCGTAACCCTTCTTTTTCAAAGGTATCACCACAAAGTCTAGTACAAATGGTTGCGAGCCAATGGTGACCTGTTGTGCCATCAGCGTTCTGAGGGGTTTGATACCCTGTTGATCAGCGCCCAATAAGTTGAAGGTTGGGGGCCACAAGGTTGGCTTGCCCAATTTCTTCCATGTCTCCTGCGGAAGGACATTCACTCCTGACCCTCCGTCCACTATAGTGTCTATTAGGATGGAGCCAAGGATGCCCATCTTGACGACTGCCAGGTACCTTCCACTGTTTACCACAAGTATCATCGGGTCAGTTGCAAACCCTCCGAGAATGTTCGTACGTGTGGTATTTGACTGTGTGGCTAAGTTCCCCAACAGTGTCGTTCCCAAGTGAGGCATGGTGTGAAGGAGGTCCTCGAGTTTCACCGGTACCTCTAATTGTAACATTTGTCTTAGAATGTTTTGTTCTGCATCCCTCTGGCTCGAGGTGGTGGCCATCTCCCATGTTTCTTTTTGTGCTTTCATCGTCTTCTCTATTTCTTCCTTACCCTCCCGTGTCCTTTGTTTTGCTTGTGATCGTGTGATGGTTAGTACCCCCTCGTCACTTCTCGTTCCCTTGATGTTGAGCAAGTTGACCCCAGATTTTGGGCAGTTGGCATCCTCGTGGTTGCTAGGACCACACCAACGGCATAGCTTCTGTGGGGTGCTGCCCTTGTCGCAGTCCCTTGCAAAGTGGCCCCACTGATTGCAAGCTCGGCACTGGATCGGCCGACCCTTGGAGTCGTATTGTATTTGACTCCTTGTGTTGGTGTTGTTGGTATTGCCCCTTTCGCCGCCGCATTGGTTGCCTCTGTACCCACCCGAGGATGCATTATTGTTAGTCTCTTCCCCTGATATAGATGGTTGCTCTTGGGTAAATATCATTTGTTGATTCCTCACCTTCATATTGTATGGGCATTCCTTGGTGGAATGGCCCATGATCTGACAAATGTCACAAAATGCCATTTTGGGACATGACAACTTTGTATGGCCGCTCGCCTTGTAGTCCATACACCATATGTCAACTTCCCCCTTGCTGGTACCCCCCCTTTCATGGTCTTGAACTCCTTCATCATTCTCTCCATGTCCTTTTGGAGTGCCATGACTTTTTTCTTCGACTCGCCATCATTGCCATTGTCATCGTCCAAAGTGTCATCTTCGTCGAAAGAGGACTTGCTTCTTTTCTTCTTGGAGGTCTTCTGTTCGCTCTCAAAGTCCATTGCCCGGTTATAGGCATCTATGTATGAGGTGGGGGGCACTATCTTCATTTTCCTCCGTAGGTTAGATTTTAGGCCCTCCACGAACCATCTTTTCTTCAAGCCATCCGATGGTTGGCTATCCATTTTTCCGACTAACTCCTTCAGTCGGCGATTGTAAGCCCGCACAGTCTCTTTTTTCCCTTGCTTGGTTCCATATATTTCAGAGACGATTTCATTGTCGTCTCGCTGGAGCCTAAACTCCTTTTCGAATGCCTTCTTCAATAAGTCCCAGGTGGTCACTCCGCTTTTGTCTAAGTTAGAGTACCAATCAATTGCTACCCCTCGGAGGGTTGCTGGAAACTGTTTCATCCATTCCGCTTGGTCAGCGACTCCATTCGCGGACCAAATTGTCTCACATGTGTGGCAATGCCGAACAGAGTTTTCTTTTCCATCGCCATGGAACTTGGGTAACTTCTCCTTGTCAGTCGCCATATTCACCCTCGGGGGTGGGACAGTGGTATGTACCACCTGTTGCATTGCCGGTTGGGTCGCCAAAAGTATTTGCTGTGTTGGTTGTACGATAGGTTGGGATGGTCCTGCCGGCGTCGGTACCTCGAAAATGTTTGGTACCGTACCACTTGATGTCCCCGAACTACTAGAACTGTCCAAGCCTGGTGGGCTATTGTGATCCCTGTGCCCCTCTATCACTTCGATACTCTCGGCGGCAGCGGTATCCTGAGCCTCCCTTTGTGCAGCTTCCTCTTCTTCCTTCCTTCGGGCTTCTCTTGCTTTTGTCCGTGGGGTTAAGGTTAAGGACCTGAACAAGCTCCTTGTTTCCTCCAGGTGGTCCTCGTCACTTCCTCCGGCCTCCTGGTTAGATTCCTCCAGACACTCGCCTTCACTTACTCCCTTCGGTAGTCTTTCGACGCGTCTTCTGAATCTCTCCCTTCGCTCGGCTTGCTGCTGTGCGAGTACAACAATTCTAGTTGCTTGTTCTTCTTCGAGTTCCTTCTTTAAATTTCTATTTTTATTCAATTGATTAGGCATAAATTCTATTCAATCATCAATTGTCAGAGCATGCTCTTCTTCAAAAACTGCTGTGATTCTGTCCTCATTCGTCCTCACATTGATATTCTCCTCCAATGGTATTCCCATCCGTCCACTCATTTTGTCACTTGCCAGATTCGTTTGGCAACGGCGCCAAATGTTAGCCCGCTGGGGTAAACTTAGTATTGCACAGACATAGTACAAGAAATATAATAAACACAGAATATATCAGAGAATAATAGATGCTTTCATTAACCATTCCAATGTATGAGTACATTCATACCATAATCATAATAATTCCTTCACCCGTAGGTGGTACATATTTATCTACCCGAAGGGGTGTGACCAAACGTCACCACCCGACCTAACTGCCCTTCGGTAATAATTAATTCCCGTCCGGACAACATAACTAATACATGACATAACATAAAGTAGTCTTTCCGGCTAATAAGCATCATAGGTAAGGACCTTGATTAAGATTTCTGATTTTTGTTTGCGTATCAGCTTGTTGTTTATCAAGCTTAATTCAGTATGTAATCAGTTCGAAACTTTGATACAATACTGATTAATAGGAAACCCTATCACTGTTCAAGTCAGAAGTTTAACATTTGCAATATGTTGTGATATGATTTATGATCTTCTTCTTCATGTTTAAAGTTTGCCTTCTCTGTTATGCATCTAAACATTTAGTATATATTATTAGTACAACCATATTGCAAATCTGAAACTGAAAACAATACATTACATCTACAAACATCATCACTGTTCTTGTTTTGAAAACTCATTGTCATGACTCATATTTTCAGATTTTTTATAAAGTATTAAGTTGTATTGAAAAAAAAAATGACATACCCAGGTACCCCTGTCCCCAATTTTGAAAAATAGCCGTACCTGTACCCATACCCGTACGTGTACCCGAAGTACCCAAGTTCCACCGTCCCTGTGAAACCTTGGTTGAAACACTTTCAAGAGCCAATATACTCCTAGTATGTTGATTCTTAGAATGATCAAAGTATGCAAGTCTGTATAAGAGTCTACAAATGTTGCAGGTGTTTTTGAGGTGATACAAAGACCTTGGAGTCAAATAGAGCTGAAGCAGGTTTTTGAGAAATAAAGCAGAAGCAGGGTATAGCTTTGTCCATGACAAAACTGCTAAAGATAATAGGTTGGTTGGTTGACCAATGTCATTGTGGTTTCACTAGTGTCTTGGCAATTTTGGAATTGTCATGGCAGTTGCAGAAATGTCATGTTGGTTACAGAAGTGTCGTGGTGGTTTTAAATGTGTTGTGGCATTGCTGAAGTGTCATGCCTTGCCCATATGGATGTGGTGATTTTTCCTAGGTTGAACAAAAAAGAAGAGTAGCTTTTGGATACAATACCTTTTATACATCTGATGAGTTTCTTATGTTGGATTCTTATCACCTGAAATTATAGAAATACACCCTTAAGGGGTTGTATAAAGAAATTCTTAAATGATATTATTTCATATCTCTCTTTTTTATGCAAGAAAATGAGGTTCCTTTTTGATATTGTGCTAGGGAGTTATGTGTAGCTGATAATTTATATATGTAGCAAGTTGTAGAGTAATTAGAATGTAAGAGACTATAAATGTGTCTTTGAAGGTCTTGGAAGACTGTGAGCTTGTAAGAATTGCAAAGAGATAGTGCAAGAGAAGGCGACTACTTTGCTCTTTCTTCCCAATTGGGTTCTCTAGGGTGATCTCTTGTGTCATGCTTTGTCCCTGTGATGTTTTTAGTTCATGTTTAGTTGCAATTCACACATACAATAATTCTTTTCCATCACTTAAATAATTCATTTCTATGCAAAAATTCATTATTTCCTTTAGTAAATTGAAAGAAGGACAATTATAGTGTCAAGTAACGTCTCATGAGAAAATTTTGAAATCGATGAATTGCTTATGGAATTTTTATACTGGTTACTTGGAATTGTGCATTTTTTGTGGTATGACCATTTTGTAGATTGATGTCCATTGCTAGAACTATTGTAAGCATATTAACAGTTTATTTACATGGCACTGACACAGCATGTTAAAAGTTTAAATAGAATTCAATTGCCTGGGTTTAAAACACAAGAAGCCTAGCAAGAACTTGGGAACCTAACGATGATATAATAATCATAAAAATAAAAAATATCTTTTGTTATGTCTTATAGATATAGTGCATAGAGATTAGAAATAAACATGGCACATTAAAAACATCCAGTTATAAAAGAAGATTATGGTTTAAAAAAATGCTATTTCACTCACTTGAGAGGGTTTATGTAAAAACAAAAGGCTGTCCCTAAAATAATAAATGCTAATCATCATAGACCATCATTAATGAAAGCAAATGAGGTAAGAAAGCAACTTCAATCTTTGTTATATCAAAGCGTGATCTGTCCTGCCACTTCTCCATGTGGCACCCTTATTGTTATGTAGGAACCCCAACAGGTTCTAACTTCACCTTTGTAATATCCCTTGCGTTTCTACTTTTAAATTTTCAGTTTTGTATCAACTGCATTTTGTCAAACATTGGTGTGCAAAGTATGATCTGAATTTTCTAATCTTTCTTGTGCCAAATCTTGTTATAAAACATAAGCACTTAGCAAAGTAATTCCGTCAAACACTTGGCAGTCATAGTATTCTGGAAATATATCAGACTTCATAGTGACATTAAGACAAACAATTAGCATGAAATAACATTTATAGCAGTAGTCAGATAATCCAACCATTTACTAGGTAATTCTGTCAGACAATTGGCAGACTTCTTCTCAGAACTAAACGCTTGGGCAAACCAAACATCTAGATTTCCTTATTCTATACAAAGCTATTTATAATGAAATGTATTTGCAAATATCTACTCTAAAAAACCATTTAACATATAATAGAAAACCTGGTATTCCAATGCAGCTGTCCAAATTTACCAGCGTTCAACAATATAACTCCATACTTTGCATTAATAGCACCATATGCATAAGACTGCATGAGAAGGGAGCCCCCAATTGCTAATTCGAACCTTCTTATGACCAAACACCACCCTCACAAGCCTCACGTGGGAGCAAGAGAATTACGTCTGGCAAAAGTAAAGGTGCAACTGCTATTAATGAAGCACAATTCTGATCTAAGACAAATATTTCAAAGGCTGGACACTTATTATTGAAATCTATTGCTAATCTTCTCAAAATCTGAACCCACAATCAACCAAACCCTTTGAATTGGGGTCCATTTCCCAATTGCACAATATCGTTGGATCTTTCACCAACTCAAAGTGCTGAAGCTGTGAAGAATTTCCAATTCTCCAAGCAATGCTGAAACCCTTGTCTCACACAACTCACAAATTCACCAAACATCACAATGCATAATAGAATCCTTTTTTCCCTTGCATTGAATGCATTTATAATTCTCATGCAAATCGGCTGGATGCTTCTTGGTCACACTTTTCGTAACTTAAAGCATACTTAAGCATTTAAAAATATTTGCTTTTGTTGCCATGTTTGAAATATAATAGATTATTATATTCCCCTTTAAATTGGCAGCTTACATTATTCCTCATATGCACTTTATAATTTGACTTTATAATTATTAAATAATCCTTTTAATAATAAAGTTGAATAACATTTAATGATGTGCACATTTTAATTAATTATTAATAAAGTATTACTTCATTAATAATTAAAATGTCATAACTCCAAAGATACTCATTATTTCTCGATTCTGTTAGAACTAGGAGATCCGCCATTGTTCCCATTCCGCATCCAACTGCCTTACTAAAAATAGTAAGTGTCCACCTCTATGAATCCCTGATTTGCTATAAGTAGCAAATCTTTGAATACTTGATCAACAAAGATGCCAAGGGCCATCACTGCAACTAAGGCCAGTCCAGGTGTCCTACCAAATATAGAAATGCTGGATAAATGACTTTCTATAAATAGTAAATGTACCAAACTGACCCAAACAAAGAGCAATCCCAAACACCTCTGACCTATGGAAGGGAATTGGCCCATTGAATTGCCTAGTAGGACCTTCTAACCAACTGACTTAGCCTACGAGGGCCACTGATAGGCTAATCCAAACCACCAACCATGGTGAGCTAAAAAGGGGACATTACAATTTATGTGATAAATGTATTGATTGTAAGGGCCTTATATAAGATAATTATCAACAAGAGTTACCCTCTTCCAAGAATTGATAATTAATTGGACCAATTTCAATATGCTAAAGTACCTCATTTGAAAACATAGTATTTGGAGGAAGATGTGTGGGAAATGACATTCCCAACAAACTTATAATGAGCATCTGATCCAATTGAAGCAAGTTTTTCTTGGGGCTGAGAGTGCAGATCTTGAGGCCAACAAAGATTACTAACTTCAACAAGCTTGTTCTACAAGCTGGTAGATCAGTTGTTCCTAAAGATTGAAGAATTCAATTAATGAGGGAGGCCCATAGTTGCCAAGAAACTCCACTATAGGAATATGAACTGCATATCCATACCTCTACCCACAATTCTTGGTGACTACATTACATAGAATAAGCTATCTCCTCATTCACTTACTCACATACCCTGATTTGATCAACGTCTTTATCCTGATTTCAATGCTTGAACCCCTATGTTTTTTGGTAACCATGTGAGGTCCATCCTTCAGAGATTGCAAGGCCTTTGCACATTTGCAAAGTTATGTGGAATGAGCAAATGTGCAAGTTGATTTTGCCAAATTTGTAAAGGAATATTAATTGTGTGTCTCAAGCAAGCGTAGTAACAAAAAGTTGGGATTCTATTTGCTTCTTCTATACCATGGGGGAGCACCACTAAGAATTGCATAGAAGGCTTACCTTCATCAAGGAAGTTGTTTGGTTACTTGGTTGCTTAAGTAGAATAGTTCAGTAAATGTGTATTGTTGTTCGATACAAAAGAGGTCTTGTTGATGTGAGTTTTGTTCCACTACAACATGCATAATCAAATACTCAATGTTTCAGAGTGAAACATCAAACACTCAATCCTCTCTTGAATAAATTCATCTCTCATGCTAAGCTTGCAACGTAAGATCATGAAATGACTTCAAGGTTCCCTTTACTGTGGATACTTACTCAGTGAAATAATGTGATTTGCTGGTAATCACTTAGGGGACTTATGCTATTGATTCAATGAATATCAACTAATTGCACTTCTAAAGGTTTGATCTTCAAACCTCCACTTCAATTTAAACATAAACTTGCTAACTTCGACTACTTCTCTTAACTATGAATGCAAGGAATCATGGATGACTTGGACTGTACTAGATGCAACTTAATCAATGATGCCACCCCTCTAGTGCAAGCTTCTAAGGAACACTAGAATGGTTTTCAAATCAATATTTCCTCTTCAATCCCATCAAATGGATGCAAACTAAAGATTTGAATATTAATTGAAGTTAAGTACCTTTAATCATCAGCTAACCATACTAGGCACACTTACAATCAACAAGAGGCTAGTGGCCCAGATTTGTTGAGTCAAGCAAGTAAACATCCACAATTACTTTCATTCAACTAAATTACTTCAACATGAAAAGAAATCTACTCCAAGTGAAAGATTGAGGAAACCATGGAACACTTCAAAGCAACATTAAGTAATTCACCATGAAGAACCAACAATGAATTATCCATTACTTCAAAAGCATCATAGCAACAATTTGATCAAGTCTCTCCCTTAGCCAACCTACTCTAATATCCTAATCTAATGCTTCTCTTCTAATCTAATGAATCTAACTTTCTAACCCTTTACAAATGAGAAGGCCTTGGCCTTTTATAGTTGTTCTATTAAAGTGAAGGGCCAAGATTGATTGAAGATCAAGGGCCAAGATTTAACCCTTCAAACCCTAATTAGGGTTGCCAAATTTACAACCAATTACATGAGGGGGCCAATTCATGGGCCACTAAGAAAATTACAATGATTTTTACAACCAGTGAGAAAATAGGACCCTTGTCATGCTGTGATTGCTTGTACTTGAATCTGGAATTTTCTAATTGGAGGAGACAACTCAGTGCCACATCCTTATCTTGTAAATCTATTTAAGAGCATGTGCTTTGGATCTTGGCTTGTAGAAGGTGTTTGTTAAAACTGCAAATATTTCTTGCTCGATTGTTAGAAAGTAACTTTGATTAACTCCTCAACTCCTTGAGGATGATTATGATGGCTCATGTTCTCCAAATTGCCTCATCTTTATGACCTTCTCCATTCACTGAAAATCTTCCTCATGGCATTGATTTGAATTGGCATGCTTGAACTTATATTTCGATCTGATTTGAACTTGATTGAAGATGTACTCCTATGATTGGACTTGTCCTTTTGAACTTGATCCTGCATCCCCCCTTGATCTCAGTCTGAAATTTCTCGGATGATCCTTGATGTTGAATTCTCCTTCTTAGTTTCAGTCCTTCAAGCACGAAACCTTGTTTGAAATCTTGAGCTTGAGCAACCTTGAGGTCTTGATTACCACCTTGCCTTCCTCTTCAATTAACCTTGCAAAAGCAAGACAAAAGATGCATTAAGTTTGTGGGATGATGAGAAGAGACAAAATTCTTCTAGATCTCACCTCCTTCCTTCGATGTAAACCCCCTAGCCTTAATGCAGCCCTAGATTGGATTTCCTAACTTGTTTCAACTAATCTCCAAATTTAGACTCAAGCACTATGCAATAAGAAAATTTAACAAATCTTCTCTTCTTTGCACATGAAATGGAAAAGACCGAATCTGGAAGTGTGACTTGAGAATTACTTTAATGGTACTCCTATTACTCTGAAAGGGAGATTAAAATCTGGGAAAAAAAAAAATCAAGTCAATCCACTCTCAATGAGAGTTTGGGGATTGCAAGGCAACTCCAGCCCATCTTCAAAAACATGAAACTCATTTGAACCTACCTTCAGAGCAGTGATTAACTTCACACTCTTACCTTCTTCCAATCTGGACTACCCCTCACAAGACCCTATCGATCTGCCAATACTTCTGGGAAGATTAGCTGCTAAATGAGCTCAATTCGCTGCCCGATACTGCAGAGATATTACCCAGTCAAACTGGGATGATTCGTTGCCAACTTTGTATAGAATTTGCTGCTAAAAACTGATGGAATTCAGTGATGTACATAGCAGAAAACTGATTTTATTTGATAATAAAATGAACTTGTTTTACTCTCTTATATAGGCGCTTGGAGAGATGAAAGGGGCTCAGTCCCCTAAGAGGCTGACTTGGATATGAACATCCAATGATAATTCATTTTAAATAACCGTTGTAACTGCCTGGGCCGACCTTGTGCATGCAATGGGGAGGCAGGACTTAGTTTTTTGGAGGATTTTGAGATTGGCGGAGATTCCTTTGACAAAGGAATTTCCGCCCAGCATTTATGCACCTGAGCTGACTCAAAGTTACCCTTGATCCCCTCTTTCAAAGTCAAATTACGTCCCAAATCCCATGACGACCATCCAAACTTGTGAAGAATTTTCCATAGAGGAGGGCAGAAATTTTAGTTTGTGAGGAATTATGAGGGCGGAATTCCTCTAATCAGATGAATTCCGCCAACTTTAGCTTGGCCTCCTTGATTTTTTAAACTAGAAAACTCGCTCCACTAGCCTCCTTTTAGCCACTTCTTTGTCAATTCTTTCACTTTCAGCATCTTGTTATTGGAGTTTGCATCAAAACTTTCTCTCGTTGTGAAGGCGGAATTCTTAAGTCTCGAGGAATAATGATGGTTGGCGAAATTCCTGAGATTAGAGGAATTCCGCCACTCTCTTTCCATGCTCAATCTTGGCTTAATTTGTTTGTAATTTACCTTTTGTTTATCAACTTCCTTGCAATTTGGGCGTAGACTTCATAGAAGGAGACAATTTCCTAGGTGGAATACTTGGCTTTTGAGGAATTTCAAGGGCGGAAATCCTGAGATTAGAGGAATTCCGCCACCTCTTGCACTCTTTTTCCAGACTTACAAATATAACATTTAAGTATAAATACTTTAAGTTATATTTGTATAAACTATAAAACTTGTTAGGATGTTTGAGATAGGTTTCAGCTTCATAGGAGTAAAAACAAAGATTCTAGATTTTGGGGGTTTTCAAAAAATTCCAGACTAGGCCAAATTTCAGGATTCAACACGCCTTCAACATTCTAACCTCCCACAACCGTTCCTAACTTTCTAAGGTCAAATTGAAGCTGGAACAAGAATTTTCTAAAGGTTTTAACTCATTTCATCCCAAAACCTTTGATTTCGACCCCATATCCCTGATAGACTTAGCCCAACTCCCATTTACACCTAGACATACTTGATTACCCCAGCAGGCCAAAATTGCCCAAACTCATCTTCGGACTTGGAGACTTGAAAATGTTGCCAACTAAAACCACCTAAGACCACTACAACTATTGCTAAAGCAAAAAGAGGGGGTTCCCATTTGCAATGGGGTGATGGTGTGAAAACCTTACGACAGGTCTTAAAGAGAAATATGGATTGATTTGTTTTTCACTAATGTTTGGGTTTACTTGTGCCTTGTTATATCATTTTAGACATGGATGGTAGGTATGTGGAATTTATTTGACTACATTGTGAGAGGTGGATACAAATTGAAGAGATCAACTATCTTACATCTAGAAAGAATGGTTAAACCAATATGGTTGCTAGAACATTGGTTTAGCTCTTGTGGGGGTATAGTAGAAAGTATTTGTACAACAAAACTTGATGAAAATTTGTTATGTATTTAACATTCATGAAACAAGGCATTCATTCTTTTACAAATCAATTTCATTTGAGGTTGTCTCCATTATGTAACTCTAGCCCTTTTGATTCACTGATGGGACAATCACAAAGAAGGCAGAAAATTTGTATTTAAAAAACCACATGGTCATGATCTTTATTGGGAATACAAGGCAAACACATCTTTAAGTGCATGAGAGATTGAAGTAGTTTTCAACCAAGTACAAAGCGAGATATGATCAACATAAATTTGAGCATGAGTTCCAAGTTGAGGACAAGCATGATTTGAGTTGAGCAAAGAAATATTCCAAGTTAAAGCAAAGAAGTGGACACCACTATGGCATGGTCTATTTGAGATTCTTGAACAAGTGTGCAAAAGTACCGTTTAGATTCGACTTGCTTGTGCATATGAAGTCATATGCAGTTGTGAACGTTGTAAGAAATTATGCATCTTTTAGATCTCTGGGTATATGATGAAGAAGCATTTTTGTTAGCTTGATTTAATACCTTGTGCCTACTCTTAAGAAGAGTTGGACAAGGATGTTTTATTGCAGAAGAAGTTAAGCGCATCAAAGATCACAGAGTATGAAAGTTGGTAAGCGGGGTTGAAAGGACAATTCCCAAGCAAAGTTGAGCATTATTTGAAGGAGTAAGGGGGGGAATTTTTTCTTCATATACTAAGACTCAAAAGCTTATGCACTGGGGAGGTGTGATCTCAATTGGACCATAAAAAGAAAGTTTAACTTAAATCTCTAGTCAAAATGAATAAGTTATTGATTTAAAACACTTACAAGACAATCCTTGTTCATCTATTGTTGGCAAGATTAAAATATGCGATTTTATACAGTTTGCATATAAATAATCTCTTATTAACTGACCCCGCAATCAATTTAAATATTTCATCTGCTCTAACATATTTAAAATATTAATTTTTTCCTAAGATTTGTCTTTAGAGGAATGCATCATCAATTCAAACACTTTTAAGGACAAAGCATTCAAATGTAGTAGTTCATGCAGTTCACAACTCTTCTGCCTACAGTTTAAAACTGGTTTGGTTGGAATTGTACATTAGTTGAAGAATTTTGTGCCAAGTTTTGTTTGTGAGCTTAATTATTTCCTCTTCAGTTAACTCTTCATATATCTTGCAAGAATAGGTGCATCTTGAGGGTATTGGGAGCTAATAAATCAGTTATTCAGCTTACGTGGCATGTTCTGTGTGTTCAACGTTGTTAATTTTAGCTTTGAAGGAATCAAATTCATTTTCTTAAAGCTGTCAAGTTCTAAAGATGCACTGTGATATCAGATACAGAGGAGTATCTATGTGGTAGTAAATACAGTGAATAGTTTGTTTCTTTCACTTTTGAAGCCTTAGCAAGCTGTCTTAGATATTTTTGTCAATCAAGTCTGAGTTTGCGGAATCTGATGATTATTGAAGATCCATGTTATATTGTGAACAGATAAAAATGGTATTGATTTCAGGTTGTTCGACTTGTTGAGCACTCTAATTGTTTACTGTCTTTTGTACTATTTCCAGCTACTATTTTTCCTGTCGTTCAGAGACAACATCAGCTTCTTGTCACCTTACTTCTTTGTAATGCTGCAGCCATGGAGGTACCTTGATTGTCACTTTTTCTTTAGTCTATGAATAACTGTTGGATTACTCATTGGAAAATATATTCTTTGAAGGAACTATTTTTCGAAGGGATAGAGGTGGTTTGAAAACAATCTGTAGCTGTACTTTTGTTATATAATATGAATAACTGTTCTAATTAATTAATTTTATTTACACACTCTGAAGAAATGAAAGGCATATTCATGTTTTGACAATCAAGAAAACCCTTGATTTACAACACCACCTCCTCCAAAGTTTACCTTGCAATATGACTTTAAAGCATGAACTGATTGTCATATGAACTCTGAGCCACAGTCAGTTGATAACTTGATAACGACAATGATCTTGACTGATGATTACAGCAATAAAAAATATGGATCTGTTTGTCCAATTATTTGGCCTTATTTGTAAAGAGCCCAGCTAGCTCTCTATTGTGAATTGGCTTTTCACTCAAATTTAATTGCAATTTTACAGAGATCCGAAGATTTATAATTTAATTGCAATTTTCAATTTAGAAATCAGAAATGAAATTTCAAAGAATTTGTCAGCATGAGCAAAATAACAACAATTTAAATAAGTTTTGAATGTCCACTAAATTGTTTCTTTAATCATCCCAATCCACGTTTCACATTAAATATTAACCATAACAAAAATTGCAATGCGAAATTGAGCACCTTATAATGACGTGACTGACTGTTAATGAAATTAGCAGCATAAAAGATGATATTCAGCTTGGTATTGTTGACGCCAGCCCTGTCTTGTTGCTTCTTTGCCAATGAAGCTTCAAATCTTTCCTTCTAACCCTTAACACACACTACACCAGCTATCACAGCCAGCACCAGCAAACTCGGCAGGTATAATTCCAGTCATTTCCGTACGGTACTGCAATTGGTACGGCATTGATTAAAGTTCCAGCTCTGCGATTTTTCAAGAGCATTCGAATATATCAGAAATCATGCAATGACAAGCTCTCAAACAAGTAATTTAACATTCAATTACTCTCATCAAATCTGGTAGCTGAATTCGGCGTTTTCTCCAATGTGCTGAAGACCAAACACATAATTCTACATGAAATTCGATTCCCTCTTTTAAACCAGATTTCCACATAAATAATCATTAAATGCCAATGAAATTCCAAACCCCATGAAGTCACTGCAAATCTGAAGAAGCATTAACGTTTTCTCCACTGAAGAAGACCAAACTCTAGCTTCCTTGTAAATTTCGAAAATCCTCCTCAAGCACACTTTTCAATAATTCAATCAAAATGACATAAGCTGTTAAGAATGGCTTTTTCAAGTTATATTTATAAGCTTCCACTTCACACTTTTCACTAATGTGGCTTCTTCAACACACCAACGTTTTATAACATTAAAGTAATAAAGTTATTAAATTAACATAACTTAATTTAATAACCACATTTAAAACATGAAGCCACTGAAATTTCCTGACAAAAAATAAATCAACTTCTAACAACAGAGCCCCGAGCTCACACTACCCTGCCAGAAATAGCCATCTGATCAAAATAGACTTACTATAAATAGTAAGTCTCTCAAACTGGAGATTTTGCAGAAGAAACTCTGAAACATTTGGAACTCTTGCGCATGCGCCCTGCTAAACATAGCCATACCCCAAATACCACTTACTATAAATAGTAAGTCATCCGATCTGACCCAAACAAAGAGCAGACCTGGCAATCAGAACCTCCAGAATGGAATCCAACCACTAGCTCTGCCAACTGACCCCCTGTGATCACCTGATTAGCTTACGAGGGTCACCAAACTAAGCTAATCCCAAGAGTCTGCAAAACGGGGACATTACATTATTCCTACATGCTTCCTTACTAGATTCTATATGAAGCAACTTATTGGGAACCATTTGTAAAAATGTTATACTTTGCTTAGTATTTGTTCTTCTGAAAAACACCATTTGTGGAAACAAATGTGTTCAATAAGCTCTACAGGATACAGTAAGAAGAAAAACTTAATGCGAGGTACTTAGCCTCCAAAATATATCTTTCAAGAATATTAAATATATGATATATGCTATGTTAAACACACTCAAACATTCTATGCACTATAAAGAAACTTGAGAATAAGGCTGATAATTATTGTTATATAATTATTAAAATATATTGTTCATACTTCATAGGTTGATTGCAATACTCACCTACTATCAGATAAATACAAGGAACATACCATCAAGCTGTGAGCACCAATTTTCTTAGATGCCATGTCCAATTTGTGTCTTTTCTGCCAAAATTTGCTTGGAACTTTCACCGAGCCTTGTCTATATGGTGTGGCTTATCGTGGCCACATTTTCATGAGAACCATGCCAGCAAGGCTTGAACCCAACTAATCATCAAAACACTTTCTCTAGTTTGTTTACCGCCTACGGTAAATTGGGTTCAATGCATATTGCTGAAGGAAATGATTACATATAACAAATGCACAACAATATCAGAGAACTGCGAGTCTTCATTAATAATAACCATGTACATAACATAATCATTCCGTTCCATCTCTTTCCTTTGAGAGGATACATATACTACCCGAAGGGGTGCAACTGAACCATTGCGACATAACAAATTGCCCTTCGGTTACTAACAACTTCCTAACAACATGTTTAAGTTTACCTATTACCGAAAGATACAATTCTACGGACAACATCATCCCCCCCAAAAAGAAAGTCGTCTCTAGACAACGTACAACAAAATGGAGATGCTTTTGACCATATACATATCACAGAAGAAGAAAAAACAAAAACTAAGGTTGAGGGAGCGTCCTTGAAGGTGCTACTTGTGATGCCACTGAAGGAGTCAATTGTGCCCGCAACTCATACACTTGCTGGGTCCTCACCTTTAAATCTCGTTCTGCCTGCATCTGTGTCTCCAAGGCTATTGTTAAGATCACTGCAATATTGACTAGCTCGGTCTCCTTCACCCCAGACTCCTTCGCCTAAGTCAACTGAGTTTCTAATAGGCACTTTTCCTCCTTTGATGCCTCCAACTAAACCATGAACTTCGCTTTCTCTTTCTCCCAGGTCGACTGCTAGCTAGCTAAGTCCCCCTCCACTGCTACTAATTGGGTAGCCGTCTCCTCCCGAGCCCGCTCTGCTGCTACCTGATCTGCCTCACTCCGCCTCCGAGCATAGTAGGTGTCTCTGTACACCTGCGCTATCTCATGGGTAAGGGTCTCTACTCAGCTCTCTACTACCGATTCCCCAACATTCCAACCCTCGAACATCTTTGGAGCCTCCGTATCTGGCCATCCTAGTGCCTCAAAGAAAGTGGTGAAGGCAGTGGGGCACCCTACCCTCATAAACGACAACATGTGCTCCAACTCCCGAACCACAACCTCTAAAGCTCGAGCCTGAGCCGAGACCACCACCTCACGTCCTCGGGCTACAATATCCCCTAGGTATGCCTCCACCGCCTGGCAACCTCGAATCACCATATCTGCTAGGTACGCCTCTACAGCCTCACCAAGTATGTCTCCGGATGGCTCTATAGCTGGCTGCTCTTGTGCCCTCGGTGCTGGAGATTGGATGGTCTCCACCATAGTCTGAGAAGACTCTATCGCCGGTAATCTGTCCTCCATCTCAACTGTATGATGCTCTCCATCCTCTGCATCAACTACTACAACAAGTATGACTGCTACCATAGGCTCTCCTCCTCCTGTGCCCTCTAACTCCACAACCTTGGAAGGAGGTGCATCTCTCATAGGTGAAAGTATAGTAGACCCAAAAGTGACTGGTGTGAGGTTGAACCGTTGGCTCAACCAAGCACTCATACCCTCCATTGAGCGTGTTTGTCTTGGTACCACTCCAACCACAAAAGTCTCTCCTGCTGGCTCAGCTAACAATGCGGCATCCACCGTCACCACTGCATCAAACCCCACTACCTCCAAGTGAACTTGAGGCTCCTTTGCTACCTCCTTGCACTGTATCTCCAGTGTCTGATCTGGTATCTCCATTGCCTCCTCAGAGATGGCTCTGTATGGTGATATTTGGGACTCTATCACTCCTCCCTCTAGAACCACTACCATTGCCTCAGGGGTCACTGTCTTTGAAACTTTCGCTGGTGCCACCACTATTGATGGAGACATGTCAATCGGTGTCCTAATCTGTCCGAAAGCAGGGATAGCAGCTGTGGTAACAGTCAATTGTGCCGTGGTAGGAAAAGAGGTCATGCAAATAAGACTGGTGTCGAAGTGACCACCTCTACCTCATCCTCCTCGACCAGTTGAGTGCTATCTCCCTCATTCCCTCATCCAAGTCACTGCCACTCTCTGAAGTATCTTGCCGACCACTATTAGTCTCTCTGTGCTTAGATCCCGAATTTGCCTCTTGCCCGCGCCGCTTCTATCCTGTGACAACCTTCTATCTTGCAGGTGTATCCAAGTGATGCGAATGCATGATTGGGGGCTCTCCTAGTGCCAAGGGTCCTTGTTTAATCTCAAGTATATCTACTAGAATTTTTCTGAGCGTAGCATCTAGAAATAATCCAATAGCATAATGTGGCATGTAAAAAGTCTTGTGCTGTAATGTCATGAATTCGTACATCCGCTCAGATAGTAACCCAACCCAATCCAAATCCTTACCATTCATCAACCCATTCATGAGTACAATCTGAGGAAAAGCAATGTCTGAAGCATGGCTTGACCCTGTAAGCTTTCTTTTTACTACATCCATGAGGAAGCACCAATGTCCCTCTCTGATGAAGGATTTCTTTACACACCTTCCTTTGGAGGCCTTCACGAGAGAATCTGTTGCCGCTTGAGTGAGGTCCCTACATATCAATTTGATGTAAAATTCCTTCATTTCTTGCTTCATTTTCTTGGCCTTTAAGTTAATCTTTTGTCCTTTCCTCGGTATACGAAACACTAGTGTGAATCAGCTGTAGTGAAAGAAATCTCCAAATCACGATCAAGGTAGGAAACGGTACTAGTCTTTGATGGCTCATTGAAAGTCTCAATCATCTCGTGTAGGGGACCTTCAAATTCTTTGATACAAAAAACAGGCATTTGGATTGCCCACTGTACTTGTGCTCTCCTCAGACTATCTTTTATGGGATCCTTCTCAGGTGTCTCCCGCCACCATTTCCGACATTCCAATCCGTTCAAACACTCGAAAAGTATAGTCTGGGGTGTGATGTAATCTTTTGACGAGATTGTAGCTGTCATTTGTACCTTCGGTCTTGTCTTCTTCTTGCCAGTATCAATGCATCTTGCAACTCGCGCTCCAGAATGCAAAACTTGTGTATTTCGATTCATATTGCTACTGGAACTTGCTTGCGTCTATAATTTCATTTTCCAACTTATCTTTTCCGCTAAGTCCATAATGGTTTCTTGTCTTGTCGTTGTGTGTAGAAAATGGTTAGGGCTTCTTGCTATTACGACGTCTAAATTCTATACCTTCAGCCGCGCCTTGCATTTTCCATCTCTGTACAACGTTAGTTTCCTCCCTATAGTTTCCTCCTTGCTTGCACGTGTGGCTTCTTCCTCTCTTTCTTCTGTGTTGTTCTTTCCCAAGCTGTACGACTTTCAATCCTTTTGTTTCCACTATTTTCCCAGTGATCATACGGACGTACAGACTATACCTCCATTTACATTTCTTGTCTTCCCTGCATTGCTATCTCAACCTACCGTACAGTTTCCACTTGTGCGTATTATATATTTTGTTTTTCCCTTCTCTGTACAACTATATTGTGCATTGTGTGTTTTCCGTGTTTTTTTCCTTTTCTCCGTGGCATATGATATCGTACGGTGTTTTTTTTATCACTCGTGCCTTCTCATGGTGTATAGACATGAACCTTACAACCTTTAAATGCCGTACGACCTTCCTGCTTTTTTTCCCCTTTGTGCGACTAATTGCCGTATGGTCTTGTCTTTTCGGGCTGTACGATGTTCTCTATTTTTTTTTTTTTGTTAATTTTTACTTAAGTCTAAATGATCCTATCTACCAGGGTTACCTCTCTGTTCGTTGTGCCTTTCGTGGTAGATATTTAGTTTCGAGCTGTTGACGGGATCTGCTATCTCCTTTCCGTCCAAAGTCCACAGCTTAATTGCTCCATTGTCACCAACTTCGCACACCTTTTATCGCCCAAGCCACTTTACTTTAAATTTGCCTGGCTTGATTTCATTGCGTCCATTATATTTCAAAACTAATTGCCCGGGTGCAAATCTTGTTTTCGTAAGGTACTTGTCATGCCATGCCTTCCATCGCTGTTGTGCTATTTCGGTTGTCCATTGTGCTGTGAGACGTTCATCCAATTTGTTGAGATTATACAGTCTCTCCCTTAGACTCTCCATATCTCCCAACTTGTTCTCAATAGAAATCCTCAAACTAGGTACCATGAACTCAGCTGGTATGACAACCTTCTATCCGTACATCAATTGAAAGGGTGTGTGTCTTGTAGTGACCTTGTAAGTGGTGCGATAAGCCCACAATACAGATGGCAACCTTACTTCCCAATCCTCCTTCTCGATTCCGCATGACTTGTATATCATGAACACCGATATCTTCTTGGTGGCTTCAGCTTGGCCATTAGCTCTTGGGTAGTAAGGGCTTGAAAGAGAATGGAAAATCTTGAATTCTGTAGTGAGCAGTTTTATCACATGGTTGAAGAAATGTCTCCCTCGATCACTCGTAATCTGGATGGATATGCCGTATTGTGTGATTATTTGCTCATATATAAATCTTGCTGTACTCAAGGCTGAGTTATCCGGAAGGAATCCTGCCTTAACCCATTTTGTAAGGTATTCCGTCGCTACGACGATGTACCTACACTGTCATGCTCTACTTGCCTTGAGTGGCCCCACAAAATCCAGTCCCCATCTTTCAAACAATTCTTGTGCATTGGAGGGGTTCAGAGGCATGGAGTCTCTCTTGAGGGGCTTCCCTGCTCTTTGGCATGTATCACAGCTCACCACCCATTCCCTCGCGTCGTTGTAAACTATTGGCCACCATAATCCTGCCAGTAATATTTTTCGTGCCGTCGGATTTGGTCCCATGTGTCCTCTTGTAGTACCTTCATGTGCTTCCCTCAGTGCACTCGGGACTTCCTCCTCCATAACACATCGATGAAGGACTTGGTTAGGCCCCATCTTGTATAACAATCCATTAATCAGCTACAACGTTTTGCTCCTCAATTCTAGCTTCCTTCGCCCACTCGATTGCATCTCACGAGGGAACTGTCTAGTTGAGAGGTATTCTCCGATACTTGTACACCAGGACGATAGCACTGCAATTCTAAATAGGTGTGCATCCAGGAAGTCATCATTGACACCTTCGGGTGGTTCTCCGGATTTGATTCTTGATGAATGGTCTGCATATACATGGCTCTTCCTGGGTCATACTATAATGTTGAATGTAAACTCCTGCAGTAGTAGCCATCTACTTACCCGCCCTTGAATGATCGGTTTGTTAACTAGGTACATCAGAGCTTGGGGATCCACATAAAAAACAAATGGAGTCGCTAATAGATAATGGCTAAATTTTTACACGGCATAGACCATCCCCAGGGCTTCCCTCTCTATGGTGCTATAATTCTTCTCCACTTTCGACAGGAGTCTTCTCGCAAAGTAAATAGGGTGATCCAACCCACGATCTCCTGTTTGTGCTAGGGTTGCCCCGATGACAAAGTTAGATGCATCCACATGGACATGGAATTCCTTGTCCTAGTTAGGGTACGCGAGGATAGGAGCTCCCACTAGCCTTGACTTGAGCTCCTCGAATGCCTTCTCCTGCTTTGCTTCCTAGGTGTAGGGCTCTCCCTTTCGGGTTAGGCTGTCCAATGGGTAGGACACTTGGGCAAAGTTCTTAATGAATCTCCTATAGTACCCAATGTGCCCCAAGAATGATTTCACCCCGGTCACATCCATAGGAGGTTCCATCTCCAGAATTACCCGCACCTTGTCTGGACCTGTCTTCAATCTGGCTTTGCATACGATGTGTCCCAATAGTTTCCCTTGAGGCACCATAAATCTGCACTTTTTAAGATTGAGTGTCAATCTAGCCCGTTGGCACCTCTCCATACATTCTTGGAGGGCTACCATGTGCGTGTCTTCAGCACTAAAAATTGACCAATCATCGAGGAAAGCTTTGAAG
Source organism: Chamaecyparis obtusa (assembly GCA_027943335.1). Lineage (NCBI taxonomy): Eukaryota > Viridiplantae > Streptophyta > Pinopsida > Cupressales > Cupressaceae > Chamaecyparis > Chamaecyparis obtusa. The sequence goes on from BSBK01002413.1 coordinate 178,585, forward strand.
TTCCCAATAGACATATTGTCGAAAATATGCAGGATGATCCTTTGGAACGTTGCCAGAGCGTTATGGAGTCCGAAGGGCATTCGGTTGTACGCATACACTCTGTCTTCCACTATGAAAGTGGTTTTAAGTTTATCTTCTTTTGCGATGGATATCTGGTTGTACCTAGAAAATCTAGCCATGAATGAATAAATCTCGTGTCTTGCAACTTCCTCTAGAATACTGTCCGTAAAAGGTATTGGGAATGGATCTTTGATAGTGACTGCATTCAAACACCTGAAGTCCACACATATTCTGATTTGATTGGCGTCCTTCAACAAAATCACGATTAGGGACACCTACTCCCTCGTCTACACCCGAAATATGATGCCTGCATCAAGCATCCTTTCAATTTCTTCATTTACCCAAGTTGCGTAGTTTTTATTCATCCTGTATGGACGCTTCCATACGGGTACAACTCCTTGTACTAGTGGAATCCGACGAACACATAGTTCTGGCAGCACCCCTTTTAAATCCTTATAGGTCCAAGCGAATACATCTTTGTATTCCATAAAAATTTTAAATGCGGCTGCCTTCAGAGCGGGGTTCCAGTCATCACCTACAAAAATATTCTTCGAATTTGCTTCGTCCCCCAAGTTCATAATCTTCACTGAAGGCTCTTCATACTTTATTGGTTTTTCCTTGTCAAATTGGTGTGTAGGGGTTTCCATTATCCGGACCTCTCCTTTATATTCTCCGTACTGTGAAGGGAATGTAGGCTTTTCTTCCCCTTCATCCACCTGTAACATGTTGCAGTGGAACAATTCATAATCTTCCATTTGCCAATGGAAGAGTCCATTCAGTGAGTCCAGATCATCGTCAGAACATCCCTCTATTTCCAAAACTCCTTCCTTGTTTGGCTCCATCCGTCGCTTCCCTTCGTCCATTTCTTCCTCAGCTTCGAACTTGGACGATGACGCAATGTCCTCGCTCACCATCTATGTGCGTAGATCGATTGTGAATTTTCGACCACCTTTTTCCATGGAGAGAGTGTTCCTCTTCCAGTTGTGGTTTACCTTTGCCTACACCAACCAACCTCTTCCAAGGATAGCATCGTGCCCTTTTCTTTTTAGTGGTATCACCACAAAATCCAAGATGAAGGATTGTATTCCAATCATTACTCGCTATGCCATTAGGGTCCCAATGGGTTTGATGTCGTGCTGATCGACACCTACGAGTTGGAATGTTGGCGGCCACAACGTAGGTCATCCCAATCTTCTCCATGTTTCCTTCGGTACTACATTGACACCGGAACCTTTGTCCACAATAGTGTTTGTTAAGATGGTTCCCAAAATGCCCATTTCTACCACCGCTGAGTGTCTTCTAGTGTTTACCGCGAGTAACATGGGATCTTCCACGGTCTCGAGAGGATTCTCCTTCCTGAGAGAGTTTTCACCTTCACTGTGGGTTCCCTTCGCCTATGTCCCACTTGACACCTTCGGGGATGGTGTCTTATTTAATAGAGTTGTTCTCAATTGTGGCATAGCAACAAGGTCTTTTAGCTTGATGGGAATTTTGGTTTGCAACACGTGCCGTATGATATTTTGTTCTGCCTGACCCCTTAGAGAGGTGTTGGCGGTGTCGTTTGTCTCCCTTCTTTCTGCCATCATTTATTTCTCAATATTTGCCTTCGCTTCCTGCATTCTCTTTTTCTCAACTTCGGGGTTTGGGTAGGTAGCCTTCTTTGCCTGCGCTGGGGTGACAGTGAGGACCTCCTCCTAGTTAGCTTTAATGTTCAAAAGATTTACTCTAGGCTTTGGACACTTCGCGTCATCGTGATCTTCGGGACCACACCACTTGCATAGAAACTGCGACACTTCTCCCCTCGTGTAGTCTCTCCCTTACAGGTACGACACTGTATCATTGGCCGTCCACTTGCATCATATTGGATATGGCTACGGCCCCCGTTATTGTTATTGTTGTTTCCGTTATTTCCACCTCTTCTTCCACACCGGTTATTTCTAAAACTGACAGACGATGCTGTATTGGTGTTTGTGTTTTCCGCCCCCGCTGTTGAGGTAGAAGTTTCCTGTGTCATTAAGATTTGTTGAGGCCCTCTTGTTTTCATGTTGTATGGACATTCCTTAGTGCAATGCTCGATAATTTGATAGATGTCGCAAAATTGCTTCTTCGGAGAAGAGCCCTTCATGTGACCTTCCTTGCAGTCTGTACACCATAAGTCCCCTTCGTCATTTCAAGTGGGGTTGCTCTTCATGGTTTTGAATTCCTTCATCATACTGAGTATATCTTTTTGGAGAGCCTGTATTTTCTTGCTCGACTCTTCACTGCTACTCTCTTCGTGAGAATCGTCGTCATCGTCATTTGATGATTTGCTCTTCTTTTTCTTTGCCGTTTTGCTCTCACTCTCCAGATCCATTGCTCTATTGTAAGCATCGTTATATGATGCTGCGGGCACTATCTTCATTTTTCTCCGAAGAGCAGGCTTTAGGCCCTCGATGAACCATCTTTTCTTCAATCCATCCGCTAGAAGGCTCTCCATTTTTCCTACCAATTCTTTGAGTCGTCGTCCGTATCCACGAAATGTTTCATCTTTTGCTTTCTTTGTATTATAGATCTCAGCTACTATTTCATTGTCATCTCTGAGTAGTCAGAATTCTACTTGAAACTCCTTTAGGTCCGTGCATATGGCTACCTTTGTTTTATCGACATCAGAAAACTAGTAAATGGCTACTCCCCTCAAGGTTGCTGGGATTTGCTTTACCCAGTCATCTTGATCTGTCAGCCCATTGGCTGTCCAGATCGTCTTGCAGGTTTTGTAGTGTTGCACGAGATCTTCTTTCTTGTTACCTGTGAACTTGGGTAGTTTTTGCTTCTGCCCCGCCATGGTGGCTGGTGTAGGTGGTTGTGTTGGTACGGTCGGCTATGTTGGTACCGCGGAATGTGTTGACACCATAGTTACAGGGCTTTGCTTGCAGAGTGTTTTGGGCTCTGCCAGCTGACTCGGCTGAGTCCTGACGAGTCCTTCCAGGACTTGCAGAGTCCAAGGACTCTGCTGACTCGGCGAGTCCTGTCAGTAGGACTCTTCCGCATCCAACCAATGAAATAAAGGAAAAAATAACAATTTTTTATCGTTTTTAATTATTTTTGTGTTATATTGCCATTACAAGTTTAATATCAGACAGGTGATTACTTCAGATCGATGAGCAGTAGTAAACTTGCATATATTTTGCAAAATATATCAGGGATGGCAGATGCTCGCAGCATAGTAGTAATCTCATTGCACATTCCAAAAATAATATCAGAAACAACACTATTCCTTACACTTTTCAATCAATAACACTCATTCCTATACTGTTTGATATTTAGACAAGATAAGAATCATAACATCTGCAGACATCATCTACTTGAGATCATAATCGCTAAGAAGATACTAGACATAGCAACTCATACTTGATTGATATAATACATTTATTTAGCCATCCATATTGAAGCCATCTAGATCAAAGTTTTTTTGAATAAGGTTATTTAGTATTATATATGATCTTATTGTTCAAGACATTTGGATATAGGAATAATCATTGCAATCCAAAGATCATTTCCATCATTTATTATCATTGTATTAGTAATAAGGAAATTGATATTTGCAATTAGCAAATTTTAACTATCTAGCTGCTGCTCTTTAGTCTTTTCTACCTCCTTTCTTAGGGAAACAATTTCCAAGTCAAGCTTCTCACATTCCAAGATTTTCCCTTTTAGATGAATTTTCAAAACATCTTCAATGCATTTGGCTTCTTCAGGTTGAGTCTTCAAATCCATACTAGTTTAACAGTTAACATATTTCCTTAAAAAATTCACACTTATACTTATGTGATCAATGTAAACTTGTGTATGTGTGCAAAGTAGCTTCTATATATCTCAATTATTGTGTCTTTGATGTTAATTGACTGAATGATGCATGAAAAGAGTTTTAAATCCTTAAAAAATCTTCAATGCATTTGGCTTCTTTAGGTTGAGTCTTCAAATCCATACTAGTTTATCAGTTAACATATTTCCTTCAAAAATTTGCACTTATACTTATGTGATCAATGTAAACTTGTGTATGTGTGCAAAGTAGCTTCTATATATCTCAATTATTGTGTCTTTGATGTTAATTGACTGAATGATGCATGAAAAGAGTTTTAAATCCTTAAAAAATTTTCAATGCATTTGGCTTCTTCAAGTTGAGTCTTCAAATCCATACTACTTTAACAGTTAACATATTTCCTTCAAAAATTCGCACTTATACTTATGTGATCAATGTAAACTTGTGTATGTGTGCAAAGTAGCTTCTATATATCTCAATTATTGTGTCTTTGATGTTAATTGACTGAATGATGCATGAAAAGAGTTTTAAATCCTTAAAAATCTTTGAATATCTTAGGTTTTTCAATTTTTCGAGTCCTTGCCGAGTTCGGATGCCAAGTCTGAGTCCGAGCTCGAATCTAGCTTGTCGAGTCCGAGTCTTGTAACTATGGTTGACACCGTAGGCTATGTTGGTACCGTCAAACTCAGTGTCTCGGTATTCGAAGTGTTTTGTACTCGTTCACTTGGCGTCTCCGAACTACTGAGAGTGTCTAAGCCTAGTAGGCTGCCTTGATCCCTGTGCCCCTTTGTCACTTCAATACTCATGGTGGCACTAGTATCCTCTGCTTCTCTACCCTCCGCTTCTTCTCTCTCCCTCCTTCGGGCCTCCTTTGCCTCCATATGTGGAGTTAAGGTTAGGTTTCCATGTAAACTTCTGGTTTCTTCAATGGAATCCTCCCAATTCCGTTCTTTAACGACCTCACCCTCAACCTCTTCTGATTGTCCTTCCGCGATCCTCCAGAATCTTTGCCTTCTTTCTGCTTGTTGCTGCAATAGTACGGCTCTCCTAATAGCCTCTCACTCCTCTTCTTCCTTTTTTCGTATTCCTATTCTTATTCAATTGGTTTGGCATAAATGTTTCACTTATTTATCTAGAAGAAAGTTACAACTCATGATAAAATTTAAAGAACACTTTTTATTTATTTAAATTTTTTCCATACTTTATGTCACTTAGGACATAATCATAATGTGTTCTCTTTATTCATTCTCCCCTCCCAAGATTTATTTCATTTTCCCCTTACGACAGGATTCATCTCGTTCTTCCTCCCTTCGGTGATAATAGTCACTCAGAATTTGTTGTTGTCTGGTTTCACGACGCACCTCCTCATGTTGGCTCTGAAGGGCAAGGAAGGTTTGCGCCAATAACCCAGGAAGATGAGACAGTAATCGGTCTACTACGTGATTCATGTGAAGGGCATCCCACACCGCACCCTCTGGTACATCTTCTCGTTCATCTTCCTTTTGAATGTGTGTCTCGATGGATGCCTCTAGCAGTGAGACGAAATTGGTAGTTATAGCACGTTCCCCTTCGAAGAGTTCCCCGTTCTAGTCGTCCTCTACTTGGCTACTTTCTATCATCTGACCTATTGTTTTCCTTCCGCCATTCACGCTTCGTTACTATCTCCCAGAATCCTTTGAGGGCAATGGCGCCAAATGTTTGCCGCCTACGGTAAACTTGGTTCAATGCATATTGCTAAAGGAAATGATAACATATAACAAATGCACAATGATATCAAAGAATTGCTAGAGCCTTCATTAATAATAACCACGTACATAACATAATCATTTTGTTCCATCTCTTTCCTCTGAGAGGATACATATACTACCCAAAGGGGTGCGACTGAACTATCGCGACAAAACAGATTGCCCTTCGGTTACTAAGAACTTCCTAACAACATGTTTAACTATTACCGAGAGATACAATTCTACGGACAACATGGTTTCCAACTAATTGTCATTTCATTATTAATGACTGCATCTAGGAGCCAAAGTGGGGTACTGTTCGTAAGTAGATATGTCACTACAAATGTTTCCTGTTTGCTCCACGAGTTGTGGTGAAATTTTACAACAGCTGGAGAGATCGTTGTAGAATGTCGATCTTCCTCTGCGTTTGAGAGGGGAAGCTCCCTCATATTATAAATGTATTCTGATTTTTTGGAGTATTTACTTGGAACGCTTAAAGAAAGTATCAATGTTAAATGGGGAAATGTAAACTAACTTTTGAACTTCAACATATTCGAGTCAAGATACCAAGAACATGATATGTTTGTCACTATTCTTATTTGCATACGATACTCAGGAAAACGAAGGTTATTATTAATGATACACACTGTGCATCAACAATAGAACATAGGAAACAATTTGAATGCACATCGGAAACTTTTTTTTCTATCACTTTGCTTGAACAATACTATTCAAGATCCTGTATACAATATCTCATGTGAAGAGTTGGAACCCCTCTTACAACATCTTAGAGCATATAGATAGGTTTAGGTTGGATAACCACTCGGATTTACTACCATAACCACTTCTGTTACCACTTTTCATAACTACATAAGTAATCACTTTTCTTAGCCACCTAAGTAATTACTTTTCGTAACTACTTTTTGGGAACAAGTTAGGATTTACCTAACTTTTCTAGAAATCAAGTCCAAATTTTAACTTCTATTACAATAAGTGACACAAGTCACTTTTACAAAAAGGGAAGTAGAAACCCATAAATCTTGAGTTATTGATGTAGTAGGATCCACTGTAATCCTTGGCCAACCATCTTTGGTCTTCTTCTCTATAATAATTTTACAAGCGAATAAAGACATTTTACTCTTTATTTGGTATGCACTGTCATCTTTATTATTACTTCATATATTTAATTTATCAAATATAGCACTGTCTTCCAATGCGAGGGAGAGTCACACCTCTTCATCATGTCTGCCCTTTGCAGTTGTCACAACCTTTGCAATTGCCACCCTCCGAAAGAGTCACAACCCTTCATCATTTCTGCCCTTTGAGAGTGTCCCTACCTTTTTATAATTGCTGCTCTTTGAAAGAGTCACAATCCTTCACCATTGCTGCCCTTTGAGAGTCACAACCTTTCACAATCTCCACCCTTCGAAACAGTCACAAACCTTCTCATTTCTGCCCTTTGAGGGAGTCATAACCTTTCATAATCGCCTCCCTTTGAAAGAGTCACAACCCTTCAACATTTCTGCCCTTTGAGAGAGTCACAACCTTCCATAATTACCACCCTTTGAAAGAGTTGCAACCCTTCATGATTGCTGCCCTTTGAAAGAGTCACTTCCGTACTTTCTTCCCATTCCTTCTTCTATTAATCCTTGGTTAATTCCTATGCTCCATTCTTTCTCCCTTCCTCCCTGTCTCCTTTCAAATGAAGTTCTCTTTTCCCTTTTATAACTTATGTTTGAGTGAGTCACAACTTTTCATTTCATGCCTTTTGACCAATCATTAAACTTAACTAAATTTTAATTGTGTTAAATTTTGATTTTTGTCCTTTTATATTTTTAATTCTTTTATATTTTAATTTTATTAAACCTATATAAAAAAGGCCACATTACATTGATGAATGTGTTGAACAATGAAATTTGAACCCCTCTCTTAACGCTCACACAGCCAATGAGAACTTGTTAGATGCTCTCACGTTTGTAGCATACTGTTGCAATTTGTAGCTTTGCTCAATGCTGTTGTAACTTGATAGTGATTTGGAATGAGGCTGGGATCTTACTTTATAGCTTTTTGTGAATGCTTAGGGTGTGGGTGAGGCCCATAATCTACGGAACACTAGTTAAGTCTTTCAGTGTTCCTACAGTTACATCAATTTGTTTGGAAAACTGAAGAAAAGTTGAGATCACCTCCAATTCTATTTCTCACCCACTCAGCTGTGTTGAAATGATCCCCAATCACCCATACAAGATCAAGGAGGGATTAAAACATTTAATCACACAACTGCACTCTACATAGAGAAGATAAAAAATCCCTAAACCTTATGGCCAATTATGATTGCTGACATCTGGTCTAGACATCTTCCTGTAATAAGAAATGAGAGTAGCTAACCAAGGGGATCTGTTAGATTCTTGCTCGAAAGGTTGATGTTTCTAGTGGCAGAAATAGTCTTTCTAAACATTTGGTGATTCAACGGACACACAAAAATATTAGATCAGGGTAAGCTATATCAGTCCTATTTGATACATGAAGCTAAGCTATTTGCAAAAAAAATAATCCTCCAAGCAACTAGTTACGTATGTATAGTTGTGTGAATCTTGAATCAGATATTTGTGTTGTTCTTATTTGTATGTATTCTGGTATTTATAATTGCATAGCGAAGGTCAATTATTATGTTTATTAAATCATATTGGTGATGTTGAAATTTTTCATATTTTGATCTCTTTCTGTGTTCTTTCATCTCCTTTTCCTCTCTGTGCTACTTTTGTTCTCAATCAAGAAAGGATGGTAATAAATCATTGATGTATTTGTTATTGCAGGCTCTACCAATATATTTGGATAAGATGTTCCACCCTGTTGTTGCAGTGATTCTCTCTGTTACCTTTGTCCTTGCATTTGGTGAGGTAAAATATAACTCTATATTACATATATTTTTTGGTATTATCAATAGAAAAGATAGATTCCTTTTTTTGCAGATGTAGTTACCTATGTAAAGCATTTATTTATATGGTAAGCACTTTGTAATATTATGATACTGTTTGTACTTAGTAGAGTTAGTGATGGTATCCTTGGCTTCCAAGGCATACTTGTTTAAACAAAATTATTGAATCTATGGAACTCTTTTCTATTTGGTTACTGGAATGACTTTAAGCATTCATGTGTGCTTGCATTATTTTGCAGGTTATCCCACAAGCAATATGTTCGCGGTATGGCCTTGCTGTTGGTGCAAATTTTGTTTGGCTTGTACGCGTTCTTATGATTGTTTGTTATCCAATCGCCTATCCTGTCGGGAAGGTAATCAATATTTATGATGTTACACTGACTCAGACATAAGAATTAGAAAATAATTGTTTGGTCATAGTTTGTTTTATAATGTTAGGTCACAACTTAAAACAAAATTAGTAAAGAGCTTTACAAAAGTTTTATAATGTTAGGTCACAATTTAAAACAAAATTAGTAAAGAGCTTTACAAAATTGCAGAAGTAAAGACCATTCAGATCTCGGACCCAGTGCAGAAACTCAACACTTATTTAAACGAAGACTAGATCTGTAAATGCAATTTTCACTCTGTACATTGGAGAAATTATTACAAATGTAAGTTTCATCCATCATGATGGATTGTATAGAATCGAACAGGATGCTTGTCCTTTGATTGAGTACTTATGCAGGCTGTGCTTGAAGAGGGGAGTCTGCAAGTTATTGCTTTATGTTGAGGATACACTTTCATGTGTGAAGGAAGGAACCTGAAATTGGTTCTTAAGATTTGTACTTCGTTAATAAGTTAGGGGATACTTCCAGTTCTGAAACTCGTGAATCTAGAGATCACTTTGTCTTGAGATAAAAGATCTTACCTGAATGTGGTTGAGCTGTGAGGAATTGTTGACAAAATGTAATAAGCTGCTTGTGTTGGGCCACTAACTTTTCATGTTGGTAAGATGACATTTTGAGTGTGATGATAAATTCTCAGGTTGAGCATTGCTTGGCTATTATGAGTGATAATTCTGGCAAAATTCCCATTGATTACATTGTGAGTGTGGTGTTGGTTGAATTGGTGGCAGGGCCAAGTAATAACTGTGGGTGGGATTATGGAAGGGGCAATTGTAGATACTGGTATTGAAAGGGATAGGATAAAAAGTGGAGCCAGGTGCAGCAGTGGACGGCTGATGAAATGGGAAAGCAATGGAGGTTGTATAGTGAGTTTGTGCTATAATTTGTAGGGCTTTAGCCTCTGTTTCACTAGTGGGTTGAATGGTATGCACATGTTGATGGCATGTTTCTGCTGAACTGGGTAAGGAGAGGGACTGTTTACTTGCTATCTAGATATGCAATGATTTTGTTTAAGAATAGTAAATTGAATTGGTTCACATGAGAATAACAGATTATTTCAGAAGATATAACAGCTGTTTCTTTATCATTCAATGCTCCAATGCTCTTATACAATAATGGGGAAGGGAATGATTTTCCAACTTCATGTTCCCTTTTCTCGACCATAGAAGTATATAAACTTGCCGACGGTTACCAAGGAATACAACCATCAGAAATACCCAAAATTAATTAAATTCCTAATTAGGAGATATATTCCACAACAAGTCAAATTATGATATTGCTATCACCATTCAACTGTGTAGTTTTTGAGTCAAACTCATTGACCCATGTTTCATGAGCAGTGGTTCACAAGAATCCATCTCTCATGAGAATGAATGGAACACTTAACACTCATTGCATCTAAGTGATGCTCATATGGGTGAAACATCGGACCTTCCCGGGAGGTCACCCATCCCAGTATTGCTCCAACTTAGCTTGCTACCCCATTTGCAAAACCTTTAACAAGTGTTGTGCCTTATGAACCATTCACTGTAGAGCTCTTTTAGCTCATCAATTGATAAGTATGACCTAAAGGGGCTCTATAATGAATGGTTCATAAGGCACAACACTTGCTGAAAGTTTTGCAAATGGGGTAGCAAGCTAAATGGACTTAACCTTGGAGGGGATTATTGGCAACTCAGCATTTGAAGCAAAAAAGAGAGGAAGTCTACAAATTGTGCACAACTGCTTCTCAACACTTGACTCCTTCCACTTTAGCATTTACACTGTCAGAGATGTCTTCTCACTCAACCCCTCAGTGGTATTTTTGTCCACATTTTGTCATTTGGAAGACAATTTTTTATTTTGGAGGAGCTGATGTAGATAGAGTAAAATGTAGATTAGTTATTAGTTATGTTGTAATTTTGGTTGGTCAGCAAGAGTCTCATTGATGAATTTAATTAGATTGTGATATTGCTATTAGGATTCAATTGTGCAGCTTTTAAATCAACTCATTGACCCATGTTTCATGAGTCGTGGTTCACAAGAACCCATCTCTCATAAGAATGAATGCAACACAGCACTCATTGCATCTAGGTGATGCTCATAGGGGTGAAGCATCGGGCCTTCTTGGGAGGTCACCCATCCCAATTTCGCTCCAACTCAAGTGTGCTTAACCATGGAGTTTCCTCCAAGGTTAAGTCCACATAGCTTGCTACCCCATTTGCAAAAGCTTCAGCAAGTGTTGTGCCTTATGAACCATTTATTATAGAGCCCCTTTAGCTCATCAATTGATGAGTAGGAGATTTTTCTGCAGCAAGTCAAATTGTGATATTGCTATTAGGATTCAACTGTGTAGTTTTTGAGTCAAACTCATTGACCCATGTTTCATGAGTAGGGGTTCACAAGAACCCATCTCTCATGAGAATGAATGGAACACTTAGCACTCATTGCATCTAGGCGACGCTCATAGGGGTGAAGCATTGGGCCTTCCCGGGAGGTCACCCATCCCAATATTGCTCCAACTCGAGTGCGCTTAACCATGAAGTTTTCTCCAAGGTTAAGTTCAATTGGCTTGCTGCCCCATTTGCAAAACCTTCAACTAGTGTTGTGCCTTGTGAACAATTCACTATAGAGCTCCTTTAGCTCATTAATTGATAAGTATGAGTTAATTTGTGCTCCAATTGTGCATTGTGTTGCCATTTTAGTTTGGAGCATGAGGTACAAATACAAATCTATTTTCAATAAAATATAATAGTTCCAAAACCTTGCCATCTGAACCACCAAAAGTAGGCATTTGAATAGGATTGATACTTCATTATAGGTGTCTTTGTGGTAGGCCATCCATGAGAGAGATTTTAATGAACTCTTCTTGGCAATCATCTTGGACAAAGTGTTGAATTTGTTGAGCCTTCGGTAGGACCAAGGGAGAGTGAGTACTATGCAACTTTTGTGCAATATCAACCTCACACATATATTGCTGAATGGTACTATAAAGTACCCTAACCCAGATCAAGTATAAGGAAGGAGAAACTAAATAAATAATTTAATATTTTTAATAATAGGAAATATTAAATAATTAATAAATTGACTAAAGTTTAATTAATAAAGTCACTTTAAATAAAGGAACTGACGGAACTGTTGTACGGGAAATTCATGTTATAAGAATCGTCTCGGGAATTGTGAAGGGTATGTCTGGAATAATTAATTCTTTTGATTTGTGAAATTCACAAATTGTTCTCAGGATTGGAGCTGGGAGTCCATTTTTGTCAGTGGGACATCTGCCTAGATGGAAATTGTAGGATTCACTCAGAATCTTCAGTCAGAGCATTAATGGAGATTGAAATAATCGTTTAATCAGAAAATGTCGGGCTTGAGTTGAAGTAAATGTTTGTCATAATCTTAATATATAGTGGCTTTGTTATCCATCATTATGGTTTGCGTGGTTTTTTCTGATAGTTGTTTATTGTTGATCTGTTGCAATAAGAGAAACCCGATATTGGGTTTGGGTGGTGATTTTTTGTTTCTCTGTCGTTTTCGGGCCTGGGTGTACTGCGAATCTTGTTGGAGACTCTTTATTTGCAAAGGTCCAACATTTGTTATCATGTTAAACCAATTTCAGTTTGCGGATTGACAATAGTGATATTGGGTGCACTGTCTAACCGTACAGTTATCGGATGTTTCAGTAGCTGTAACCACACATTAGATTGGTAACTTGTGAGTCCCGTGAATGCTGAAAGAAGATCATTCCTGTTACATTTATGTCTCATTGGTTGAAACACGAGTTAACCAGCATGGGAGTTTGGAATTAATAGCAATAATGAATATATGGCCTGATCAACATAAATACATAGCTTGGTGTATCATCCTTGGGGTGGTTCTCCACTAGGCTCGCCTTGGGTCCGTAACCTAGGAAAACCTAGGGGGACCTTCCTTAATTACAATGAGGGGATGACGAGGAATTGTGTAATGTCCCCTTTTTGGATTGCCCTAATTTTTGCCCTAAAATCACAAATTCAAAAATTCCATTAAAATAGGAATTAAAAGACGGTTATGGATAAAACCTTACCAATAAAAATGCCTTTTACAAGGTAAATCACTTCAAATAAATCACTTCAAATACTAAGTACAGATAAAAAAACTAAAGAATATTTTTGTCTGAGACCTCTGTGGTAGCCTGCATAAACAGTAGGACTGATATTTGTCATACTTATCAAGAGTGCTTTTGCCAACCTTTTGCACTCTTACAGCTATTTACATTCTAAATATTTGATAGGTTCCTCAATCCTCATCTCCTTTGAATGTACTGACGTGAACTATTACAGCAAAGCGTGCAAGATTAAGCAGATTTATGTTTGTTTCAATTTACTTGATAAAATTGTGGCATAGCTGATTAAGTGTATCACCACCCTCTTATGATCTTGAGGCTAAGGCTTGGGACTCTAAATCCCTGTACACTGCTACTCCTCTGTTAGCACAGTTGCACTCAAACATGCATAGGCTTTCTTACCAGATGATGCCTTTATTATTTCTTTCCTTTATGCAGTGGTATTCTGTAATGTCCCCAGAATATGGAAGAGCTTTGGAATGTACCAAACACAATAAACACGAAGAAACACAATGATCGACAATGTATATTTCAGAATTCAAAGAACATCACCAATGTTTATAACAGCTAGACAGCATAAAAGATCAATGGGTCTCCTCACAGTATATCTCTGCATTGGGAATCACAGAGATGGATATAGTTCTCTCTGGATAGTGAGTTATTAACTTATTTCAGAATGTCCAGGTCCAGATGTTTGCTGTTGACAACCCATCAAGTATAGGAATCTGTGATGGCTGGATTTGAATTGCCTCTACTGTAATGTCCCCAACTAGGAGGGGTTACACTACAACATTAATCTGCAGTGCTGCCAACATTATAAATAATTCATCTCTTTACTTATCTTTCCTAGTACAGAGGAGAAAATATATTTTATAATCTATGATTCCTTATTCTCTTTGAAGAGTCTTAAATATATTTACGTTTTTATCATCACTTGATCCAAATCCGTTTTTGATCCCTATTCCTTGTATGTTTAATGAGTTATATTTTTCCCTACTAAAATTGTGCAGATTGTGGTGGAGCGGCTATGACTGCAATCTCTATGATCAATTTTTTTATTGTTTCTGAAATCACAGCTCAAGCCAAGCCTGATAAACCCCTATGCGACCATTGAGGTATCTGTGATGTCCGTATCCCTCTACCTTTTGACCGCCAACTGGTGATTGTTAATTGTATATCCCTGCCGATTGGACCTATCAACCTGATGATTGTACATATATAAAATGCTGAAATGGATCCTCCGTTTTTGGGTATCCACGCATGATGGATTGCTGATGGAGTTGGTTTCTCTTAATTGCTGACTGGATTAGAAATTATAGCTTGAAGAGGATTCTTCTGTTGACTGGCTGATCTATTCATTTCTAACACCTTCGTCCTTGCTCCTTTCAATGGTCGCTACCTCCTCATATACCCGCGTAGGTGAAGAGGTCGCGACCCTTCTTTTGGGTTGTGACTTCTTTAGTCGCTGAATAAATTTGTATTATACTTCTTAATGATATTATGAATCTTTATTTATATATTTTAGGTTCTATGTATTAATATTATGATATATATATTTTCAGATTTATATCACTGTCACTATATGTAGACCCAAAAACATATGGCTGGTGTGGTGGACTATAAAAAGGACCTTTCCTTTCCTTTCCTATTTATATATAATATTATTTGATGTGTTTAGTATTTATTTATTATATGTTTAGGATCATAATAATATTTAATAGATTATATTGATTAATATTATTCATTATTTATCTATTTATATTTTAATATTTTAATTGTTATTCATTATTAAATCTTATTTAATTAATTATTTGATATATGATAGTATATCAAAAAAATATATATATTATATATAATAAGTAATATTTACATTTATATTTATATTTATGAATTATAATATTATTATCTATTTATAAAATAATATATTTATATTATTTATTTATTCTTATATTTTAATATTATTATTTATCTATTATATTTTAATTTTATTACTTTTTTATTATTAAATCTTATTCCCAAAGTGGATGATGTAATTAGGGTTTCAAATGGGGATATGACAGTCCTCCCCTCCCAAAATTGCTTGTCCTCAAGCAATGATAGTTTTATATAAATGATAGTTTTATATAAATCCTCCTATGTGAGTAGCTTCTGGGAAGCAACTTGAGTATAGCTTGTCTCAATATCTCTAGATTCTCTTTAGGTTATTCTCATATTCTAGATTAACTATAATATGTAGAGCCGCACATGGGACATACATAGTGAAGCATGGATCATACACTTGAATGCGTGAAGATACACAGAGTATACACATTAATACATGAAGACATGAAGCATACACAGAGTACATACATATTAATGCATAAAGAAACAAAGCATACATGAAGTAAACACAGAGTATACACCCAATATAAACTTTGTTAGATTCCTTAAATAAACCCTATTGTTAAGGTTTTAGGATCATTGCAAATGTAATAGCACTATCTGATTGTATGTGTTTTCCAAATGCATCAATCTCTTGTATATATACAAGGCAAAGACAAGAAGAGACATGTCCCTTCATGGGACATGTCTATTCATTAATCTAATTTAACTAACTATATAGTTATTATAAGAATAAATATAGATTAACTATATATATATGCATATTAATATATAAATAATATTGATTATTATATATATTAATATATATATATGTATATGTAATAAATCATTACTCATAATAATCATATAGTCAGTTTTATTTATTTGATAGATGCTACATACATCAACACTCCCTCTTAGCTAGGGAGGATAAATCAATCCAATGTCAACACTTATGACACCTGATAGCATCGACCCTAAGATGTAAGCAATAGAAGCATCATCCTCATGATGTAATCAATAGAAACATAGTCTCAAGATGTGGATTGCCTCCATCGCAGATTCTATCCACAAGTTCTTGTGTGGATTGCCTCCATCGGCGATTCTATCCACAAGCTCTTGTGTGGATTGCCTCCATCGGCGATTCTATCCACAAGCTCACGAGCTTTAGTGTGGATTGCCTCTATCGGCGATTCTATCCACAAGTTCCCGAGTGGATTGCCTCAATTGGCGATTCTATCCACAAGCTCTCGTGTGGATTGCCTCCATTGGCGATTCTATCCACAAACTCACGAGCTTTTGTGTGGATTGCCTCTATCAGCAATTCTATCCACAAGCTCCCAGGTGGATTGCCTCAATCGACCATTCTATCCGCAAGCTCTCGCGTGGATTGCCTCCATCGGCGATTCTATCCACAAACTCATGAGCTTTAGTGTGGATTGCCTTTATCGGCGATTCTATCCACAAGTTCTATCTATTATGATCGGTTTCAGCCATCACAAGATGTCTATCACAATAGAAGGTCAAGTTATTGTAAGATCATCACCTTACAATAACTTTTACAAATACAAGTGATAATCATTTGGAAGTCGTCACTTCCTTATGATTTACACAGGGGGCAGACCCATTAAAAAACATTCATGATTCATTAGTATAATAATCAATTATATCAATTTTACCTCATAAATGTTTCACCTTCAATAGTGAACTCCCTCTCAATCAATATGATCAAGATTGTCACAAGTTGACTAAACCATCTACTCCCTCTAAAGCTCAAGTTTATCAACTTATTGACCTTTTTTGAAATATCAGACTCCCTTTGCATCTAGTCTCAATCATCAATTTGTTTGCAAGCATCAAGTTCTTTCTCCCTTGAATGCAATTATCTTGTGCTTCTGTCCTGAAGGTATGTCAGAGAGAGATTATAAATAGCTCACTAAACTATCTCGACCGTAAATACCAATGATAGAAGCATACAATATTTTACTAACCAATAGTATAGCATGAATTACAAACTAAAAAATTATGTGCATTAATAAAACATGAAATACTTATCTTTTATAAATTTCAAGTATTTCATTTTGTAAGGTGGGCCCATATAGAAAATATTATGCAAATTCACAAAATGTTGTCATTCTCAAACATTACTAGAATTATTCACATGACTTGTCTTGAATATCCAAAGGTTCTATACACTATGAAAACCTTTAACTTTGATCGGATCTCCCTTCAAGTGGTTAGGCTTTTAAAGAAGGAACCTTGCTCTTTTACAGATTTTTTTCATATACTTGTACACAGTCGGTCATAACTTTTGAACCTGACATTTTCTCTCCAATCGCTCCGGTGAGATTCTTCTAAATTTGTTTATTAACAACATATCCAAAATTCAGCAAAATCCAACGGTGCATTTGTGAGATATGGTCCTCATACTGAGACTGTATTTTCTGAGACAGTCACACATTCACCATCAACAAACTACTCTCTTACATTTGCAACTTGGCTTTGATACCATGTTAAGGTTTTAGGATCATAGCAAATGTAATAGCACTATCTAATTGTATGTGTTTTCCAAATGCATCAATCTCTTGTATATATACAAGGCAAAGACTAGAAGAGACATGTCCCGTCATGGGACATGTCTATTCATTGATCTAATTTAATTAACTATATAGTTATTATAAGAATAAATATAGATTAACTATATATATATATATGCATATTAATATATAAATAATATTAATTATTATATATATATATATATATATATATATATATATATATAATAAATCATTTCTCATAATAATCATATAGTCAGTTTTATTTATCTGACATATGCTACATACATCAACACCTATGATTTACAATTTGTAATAAGCTAGGGTTAGGGAAAATGATTTACAAAAATTTATTTCACCACTATGCTCTTGACTATAAACCCTACAACAAAGGGAACACAAGTTAGCATATAAATTCCAAAATGTGAGTGTACTATTATCATTCTTAAACAAATTGATTCGTAGAGATCAAGTTATGATAAGGTTGTCTTAGCTAATCCCAACTAAGCCCAATGGAAGAACTTTGGCCCCCTTGGCCTTGGTGGCTGTAATGTCCCCGATTTAGCAGGTACCTGTGCTTGCTTTTGTCAGTTCATTAACGCGATTCCCGTGAGCTGATAGAATGTTTAGGGGATCTCTGTGTGCATTTACTATTTTTAGTAAGTCAATTTTTGGTTTCCATTTTCAGCAAGGCAGTTGATATCTTCTTCAGTTGGGTTCATGTTTGCTTCCATCTTCATATCTCTCGCAATTAGGCTTGGCTTAATTGATTATTATGTTACTTTATGTTATAACTTGGAAGTGTGTGCTTTACACTTCAAGTCACTTAAGTGAAAAGTGTGTAGCTGAAGCTGGATATGGAGTGTGTTGAAGAAGATGGATTTTATTGTTTAAATGCCTTGATCTTTTGGAAGTGGTGATGCTATGATTATTGTTATTGAAATTTGGTAATTCTGAGAGCTTTCAAAGTTGTGGAAGCAAGGGTTTGGGGAAATGGAGGAAGCGAACTTTCCTTCGAGTTTAGCATTGTGAGATGATATCATATGTCATCGAATTATGCAGAGAATGCCAACAGTTTAAAGAACATATTTGCAATTGAATTCTGAACAACACGTGAGCAAACAGGGCCAGCATACTTGGAAATCTGGGCTCGATAATTGTGTGCAGCTTGTGTTAATCATTGCTGAGGCTTCATGTTAGGCATTGGACTGTGTGACATTGAGGCTGAAGTGTTATAGGGGATTGTGTGAACGCCAGTATTGGCTCTTCAATAATTGCTGTGAGTTTCCAGCTGGTGATCGTGGGCGGTTAGAGGTACAGCGGTTAGCATTGAGACGTGTGGGGGCACGTGAATGTTACAGTGGAATAATCATTAGTAGCAACCGTATAATACCAGGTGCTTAATTATTATATTTGCAGATAAATATATATTGTTATAAATCGATCTCATATTAGTATTTGATTTGATATCAATAAATTGTAATTACAATTGAGAAGAAATAATATCATCTCATAGTTTGGAAAAGAAAATAAAAATGAGAAGCTCAATTATTTGCAATTTTAGAATGGTAAAATTGTGAGTCAAGGAAGACTCTTTACAGTGGTATCAGAGCATTGATCCTGCCAGCCTGAAGTTTTGGGCCCAAATATGGCAGATAGATTTGTGCCAGGTATTCATTACACTCGCAGGGGTAGAGCTTCGCCACCTCCGGAGGGTAATGAACAGGGTCAGCAGAGTGATCAAACAGGTAACAGGAATAGAGACAATGCGGGAACTGACATGGACAGGGAAGTCAGAGATACTTTCTGGAATCTCGCAGACGGTCAACATCATGTTGCAATTGTTTTGCAGCAACTTTCTGATACCTTGCAGCGCATGAATGTACCAGGAAACCGTGACAGGGGCACTAGAGATGCATCAATGGGTTCGCATAGATCCAGAATTGTGGATAGGCAGGTGACCAGAGACGATCCTACGGGCACCCGTGATAGGCCATTACGTCCCACATTTCTGAGACCTGAAGAGGATGCAGTTAGTGTTGATTTTGAGCCAGCCCCTTTTGTGGATGATATGGTTGCTCATTATGCTGAATGGGACGCATTACCTGAACCCATTAAGAGGAACTTGAACTTTGATAGGTTCTTATCCCAAAAAAGAGAGCATCATAGAGGCAGGTACAGTCCAGATGCAAGACAAAGGACTAACCAGTTTGAACTTAAGCAAGCAACAAATAAACTTACTATGAGTTATTTTGATGGTAGTGGGAAGATGACAGCCAGGGCCTGGATTCATAAGTTGGACACTTTCCTTGCTTTACGTCCTATGTCTGAAGAGGACGCTATTCGATTTGTTGTTCTGCACTTAGATGGAGCTGCTCATGATTGGTGGTATCACGGTCTCGTGTCATTACAGCATGATCAGATAAGAACTTATCAAGAATTTGTGCACAATTTGGTTGAGAGATTTAACAGGAAAGATCCGGAATCATATTTTCGTGACTTGGCTCAACTCAAACAGATTGGTAATTTGGAAAATTTCATTAATGAGTTTCAGAGAATCTCAGTGATGGTTTATGATATTTCAGAGAGAAGACGAGTGATGCTGTTTACAGAAGGATTAGTAGAACCTCTCAGAGGATGGGTTAAGTTCTTTGATCCCCCTTCCTTGCAGGCAGCTATGAAGAAAGCTCAGGACTTGGAGTTTTCAGCGCCACGTACTCGTTTCCCTTCTAGACCATCGAGTTCTTCTTAGGACAATAATTCTGCCCCCAAAAGGGAAGACGGATCAGATTCTAAGCGTCCTATGACAGGACCACTTGATTAGGAAACTCTCAATGATTTGAGGAGGAGAAGGTTATGTTTTTATTGCAAGGGTCCCTATGACGAGAAACATGAGTGTCCTTTGAGGCCTAAGGGGAGAAATAGGCTTATGGAATGGTTTTATGAGGATGAGAATGTGACTGATTTTTCAGAACAGCAGGATGACACGGAAGAAGTAATATCTACAGAGAGGATAGATGGTGACAATTCTAAGCTTAAGGTGGTTTATCTTTCTAGCATGCAGAAAGAAGGGTTTTTTAGATTACGTGGCTCTTGGCGGGACAGCGCGTCATTGCATTATTGGATACCGGGGCAACACATAATTTTATTGATTCAGGACTAGTATTCAGAAGAGGTTTGTTGACTGAAGATTTTGAGGGGATTAGTGTCAAGGTTGCTGATGGTTACACTCTTAAGTGTGACAAAATGATTTCAGATTTGCCACTCAAGTTAAATAATTATGACTTCAAATCTGATTTTTATGTGGTTGATATGGGTGGGACAGAATTGGTTTTAGGCATGAGTTGGTTGCACTCTATTGAGGCATTTTATCTCAACCTTAAGAATATGGAAATGAGTTTCGAAGTGGATGGAAGGAAACATATTTTGAAGGCCATCAAGGAAGAGAATTTGAAGACTATTTCTTTTAGACGTATGCAGCGACTTATTACTCATGATGCAGTGGATTGGGCAGCAGAGTGCAGGATGTCTTTCACATCTGCAGAGGTTGAGAAGACAGTCTATCAGCCGGATATACAGAAACTACGGGTCCAACATGCCGAGTTTTCAGTGATTTACCACATGGCCGACCACCCGACAGAGGCATAGAGCACATTATTGAGCTGGAAGAGGGTACTAAACCCGTTATGATCACTCCCTATCGGCATCCCAAACTGCTGAAAGATGAGATCGAAAAGACTATTGAGGAGTTGCTTTCCATGGGTCACATCAGGCCTAGTAAGTCCCCTTTCGCTTCATCGGTGGTTTTGGTGAAGAAGAAGGATGGCACGATGAGGATGTGTATTGATTATAGGATGTTGAATCAGAAAACCATTAAGAACAGGTATCCAATTCCTCGCATTGATGAGTTGATTGATGAGTTGCATGGAGCTACTTTCTTTTCTAAGATAGATTTGAGATCTGGATACCATCAGATTCGGGTCCGGGAGGACATAGAGAAGACAGCCTTCCGATGTCATTATGGTCACTTTGAGTTTTTGGTCATGCCTTTTGGGTTGACCAACGCTCCGGCTACTTTCCAGTCTACCATGAACAGGGTCTTCCACAAGCAGTTGAGGAAGTTTGTATTGGTTTTATTTGATGACATTTTGGTTTATAGTAGAATGTGGGAGGAACACTTGATGCATTTGGACACCGTGTTGGGCATTTTGGCTGGGGCTTCTTTATTTGCTAAGGAGTCTAAGTGTGCATTGGGTATGTCTGAGTTGCTGTACTTGGGACACATTATTAGTGCAGAAGGAGTTCGTATGGATCCGGATAAGGTCCGTGCTATTATGGATTGGCCAGTTCCAGAGAGTTTGACTTAGCTCAGGGGGTTTATTGGTCTGTGTGCCTTCTACCGCAGATTTGTTGCAGGGTTTTCCCGACATGCTGCTCCCCTTACTGATTTGACTTGTAAGGGTGCTTTCCAGTGGACTACTCAGGCACAGGAGTGCTTCGAGAAGTTCAAATTGATTATGACTTCTTGCTCGGTGTTAGCTATGCCTGATTTCTCTAGACCTTTTGATTTGCATTGTGATGCGTCTGGTGAGGGCATTGGTGCCGTTCTTTCACAGGATCGTCACCCCATTGTGTATGAGAGCAGGAAGCTCAGAGGCCCTGAGAAGTCTTTCAGTGTTTATGATAAGGAGATGTTAGCCATCATGCATGCTTTGGCTAAATTCAGACAATACCTAGTTGGCAACAAATTTTGCATTAAGACTGATCATGATAGTCTGAAATATTTTCTGGGGCAACGTGATCTGAATGAGCGGCAACAAAAATGGGTCAGCAAGTTGTAGTCTTATGATTTTGATATCACTTATATCAAGGGGACACAGAACGTTGTTGCTGATGCACTATCCAGGAGACCACATTTGTGTGCTTTGACTGAGGTTACTAAGGATTGGAAACATTTGATAGTCGCAGATTATGCGAAGGATTAGTGGGCCGTTGACTTCCTGGATGGGACTATCCAGGATGACAGGTATGTTCTTGTGAATGAATTGATCATTCACAAGGGGAGGGTTTGGTTGGTGGCTGGTTCGAGTGTTATACAGTTGGTGCTGAGGGCTTCCCATGATTCTCCCTTAGCTGGACATCCGGGTTTCTATAAAACTTACAGATAGGTTCGTGAACATTTCACATGGAGAGGACTCAAGCGTGATGTCCAGCATTATGTTAGGAAATGTTCTGTTTGTCAACAGAACAAGCAGGAACATACATATCCAGCGGGGTTATTGCAGCCACTACCTATTCCGGATCAGAAATGGGAGTGCATTTCCATGGATTTCATTGTGGGCCTGCCCAAGGTCCAAGGGAGAGATTGTATTTTTGTAGTAGTGGATCGTCTTACCAAATTTGCTCATTTTTTTCCCATTACTACTACGTTTTCAGCGGTTCAGGTGGCAGAGTTGTTTTTTAGGGAGATTTTTCGGTTGCATGGGTTACCACGGAGCATTGTGAGTGATCGGGATAGCCGTTTCATGAGTCACTTTTGGCAGGAGTTGTTCAGGTTATGTGGTATAGAACTAACTCCTAGTACTAGCTATCATCTACAGATTGACGGACAAACTGAGATTGTCAATAAATGGGTGGAGGGCTATCTTCGTAATTATGTTTCTACTCAGTAGAGGGCCTGGGTGAAGTGGATCTATTTATGTGAGTACTGTTATAATTCGGCTTATCATATGTCTATCTGTATGACTCCTTTTCGGGCTTTGTATGGGTATGATCCGCCCAATTTCCTTGACTTGATGCTTAGCGATAGCAGAGTTCCTAGTGCGGGTGATTTATTATTGGATAGTCAGGATGTTTTAAACACTTTGCGGGATAATATACAACGAGCACAGAATCAGCAGAAGCAGTATGCTGATCAAAGGCGTGTGGCTCATTCTTTTGAGGTTGGAGACATGGTTTATTTGATGTTGCAGCCCTACAGGCAGTTGTCTATTAGGAGGAGCGGGGTTGAAAAGCTCAAGCCTCGATACTATGGACCCTTTTGTGTGGTACGGCGAGTGGGTGAGGTTGCTTATGAGCTGGATTTGCCTCCTGATAGTAAGGTACATAATGTGTTTCATGTATCCCGTTTGAAGAAAGCTTTGGGAAGACATGTTCCTTCGGCTATTTTACCACCTTTGGATGATGAAAGGAAGTTGGAATTGATTTCTGAAGCCATTTTAGATACCCGGGAACGACATTTGCGCAGATGTGTTATCCGTGAGTATTTGGTCAAATGGCATGGTCTTCCGGATGAGGATGCTACTTGGGAATTAGAAGATATGTTGCAGCATCTTGGGTTGCGATTGCTTGAGGACAAGCAATCTTGGGGAGGGAGGACTGTAATGTCCCCGATTTAGCAGGTACCTGTGCTTGCTTTTGTCAGTTCATTAACGCGATTCCCGTGAGCTGATAGAATGTTTAGGGGATCTCTGTGTGCACTTACTATTTTTAGTAAGTCAGTTTTTGGTTTCCATTTTCGGCAAGGCAGTTGATATCTTCTTTAGCTGGGTTCATGTTTGCTTCCATCTTCATATCTCTCGCAATTAGGCTTGGCTTAATTGATTATTATGTTACTTTATGTTATAATTTGGAAGTGTGTGCCTTACACTTCAAGTCACTTAAGTGAAAAGTGTGTAGCTGAAGTTGGATATGGAGTGTGTCGAAGAAGATGGATTTTATTGTTTAAATGCCTTGATCTTTTGGAAGTGGTGATGCTATGATTATTGTTATTGAAATTTGGTAATTCTGAGAGCTTTCGAAGTTGTGGAAGCAAGGGTTTGGAGAACTGGAGGAAGCGAACTTTCCTTCGAGTTTAGCATTGTGAGATGATATCATATGTCATCGAATTATGCAGAGAATGCCAACAGTTAAGAACATATTTGCAATCTAATTCTGAACAACATGTGAGCAAACAGGGCCAGCGTACTTGGAAATCTGGGCTCGATAATTGTGTGCAGCTTGTGTTAATCATTGCTGAGGCTTCATGTTAGGCATTGGACTGTGTGACATTGAGGCTGAAGTGTTATAGGGGATTGTGTGAACGCCAGTATTGGCTCTTCAATAATTGCCGTGAGTTTCCAGCTGGTGATCGTGGGCGGTTAGAGGTACAGCGGTTAGCATTGAGACGTGTGGGGGCACGTGAATGTCACAGTGGAATAATCATTAGTAGCAACCGTATAATACCAGGTGCTTAATTATTATATTTGCAGATAAATATATATTGTTATAAATCGATCTCATATTAGTATTTGAATTGATATCAATAAATTGTAATTACAATTGAGAAGAAATAATATCATCTCATAGTTTGGAAAAGAAAATAAAAATGAGAAGAAGCTCAATTATTTGCAATTTTAGAATGGTAAAATTGTGAGTCAAGGAAGACTCTTTACAGTGGCAGGACTTAGACATCCACACGAGGTTGTCTACCTAGTAGGATGCTTGTCTCTCTTCCTTATCCATGCCTTATCTCTCATATTTAATAAGCTCAACATGGTAGGAATCGTAGGGAATCATAGTGGGGTCCTCAACTTGACCAATCTAGTGGCCCCCTTGGCCTTGGTGGCAGAAATTTGGCATCCACTAAGGTGGTCTACTTAGATGGCAATCTTTTACCCTCTTATCCACATCTTATCCTTAGATCGTAATGGGGTTCTTAACTTGTCCAATCTAAGCCCTAGAGTGGAACTTTGGTCCTCTTGGCCTTGATGGCAGGACTTTGGCATCCATCAAGGTGGTCTACTTAGATGGTTGTCTTAACTCTCTTACATCTCTCAAGTAAGAACATTATGGAGGTTGTAGTGGAGTTCTCAGTTTGTCCAACTAAGCCCAAGAGTGGAATTTCGGCCCTCTTGGCTTTTATGGCAGAACTTTGGCATCCATCAAGGTGGTCTACTTAGATGACATCCTTAACCCTCTTACGGTCTTACCTACATTTTTTAATGTGTAGTATTTTCCTTTCTTAAGGTGGATGGAAAAAATTACAAAAGGGTGCCCTAGCCCCATCCTAGGTCCAAGAGCAAAGCTTTGTCCCCCTTGGCTCCATGTTTCATGAGGTTGGCGTGCCTAGTGGGCCTCACCATTCTCCCTTATTGTAACTTCCTCCATCAATGTGGATTATCCCTCGCAAGATAGTGCCTTTGTATGATAATACCTATGCCCATTCCACCGGAGGCCTTATCTAGTGCCTTTGTATGATGTAGCCCATGCCCATTCCTTTGTAGGCCTTACCTAGTGCCTTTGTATGATGTAGCACAATCCATTCCACAGCAGGCCTTACCTTATCTTGTGAGGTAATAATCTTAATGCAGTTAAAGTGTAGATAAACTGTACTTTATCTATGTCACTCATTCTTATATGATTAATTGTGGTTGGGTGATGAATATGCCTTATGACATACAACTATATATTGCAATTGGAGTACGCAGAGCCTTTATTTCATCCATGAAAGGAGAATCCTGATTGATCCCTGTGTACTTTCCTCTCTTGATCCTATATATAACTTCCTCCGAATCTGCCTTGTCTATATATTAACCTTTCTCTACATACAAGGCTGCTGGAACATGTAATATATATCTTCGGTGCTGTAAGTATTTGAGCCGATGATCATTCACTATCTATAGGTCAGCTGACTGGATATCATTTGCTGATTGGGTCTCAATTTTGCTATGTTGACTGGGTTATCTCCCTGCTCATTGATTAGAATGATTCCTTGTTTCATCCTTTACCCTTCAGAATAGCAGGGTCAGCTCTGATACCACTTGTAATGTCCCCTTTTTGGGATTGCCCTAATTTTTGCCCTAAAATCACAAATTCCATTAAAATAAGAATTAAAAGACGATTAGAGATAAAACCTTACCAATAAAAATGCCTTTTACAAGTTAAATCAACTCAAATACTAATGTAATGTCTTCATTTGGGATCTCCCTTGATTTAGTCCTAAAACAGTAATTTCAACTCGGAGTGAGAACTGTAAAATGTGGCAAATTAGTTCTAGTTTTTTTGATCTGGAGCACTTTGCCCATAGATTGCAACAAAATTTGGAATAAAGGCCCAAAACTAAGGTGGTAGGTTTTTGACTATAACCTATCTGGATATCGTGCATGCCATGATTTCTTCAGTTAACACCTTGAGAGACTAGGATATAGCGTTGAAGATGGACTTGTCAACATTACAATATTCCTTCCTCAGTGCTCTTTTCTGCATATTATGGCTTTTAAAGAAAATCACGAACAACCATTTTTGAACCATTCTACAGAACGAAATATGCAAACCTAATTTCTTGCCCTAAACATTCAAAAGTCATTCATCAAAAAACTTGTGAGGGGAGAATATCCCTTTCCATGGCAGCAAAGAAGATGACAACATTCTTTAACATATTTTTCTCATCATACACAACATTGAACATATCTAAGTTAGGTTCCATATGAAGAATACCAAGGTGAGGAGAAAGCTTACTTTTTCTCCTCTAGCTTAACACCAAATTTCACTCCTTCCAATGCTTTATATAGGTCCTTGCTATTAAGAGCTTACCCTCTTATCTCTACCTTCCTCAATTAATTTGCATGCTACAAATTTAATTATTCTAGAAGGCACTGACATGATAGAGGATTAAAGACAAAATAATTGCTGTATTCCTTGTGGACGCATCCCCATACTGGGGACATTCCAGAGTTTTAGGGATACCTCAGAAATGTCTCCTTGGCCCCCCAATCAAAAAGAAGCTGGCCCTAAAGTCCTAGAAATGTCTTGGAAATATGGGGATTTCTTGGAACCTCAAACATCCCAGGGATAGCCAGTCGCCCCCTTTTAATTACAGTCAATTTTTTTATTAAAAAAAACCCAAAAATATTTAATTTTTTTTTTGTTCTTTTGTGGGCCTCTGCACCACTCTCAGCACTAAATGAGAGATTTTAGTTTGTAAACAACACATTTCAAGCTCCTTTATGGTGTATGACAGTCACAATTTGTCATGGTTGGCTTTGTAAGATTTGAAAGCAGTTTTCAACCATTTCAGGTGGCAAACTAGCAGGTTTTCCAAAATAAAATCAGGGAACACAACACTTAGTATTTCAAGCTCCATTTGTATCTCTTAAGGTGGTGTTTCAATCCCAAGATAATATCACTGAACTATAGTTTCTAGTTGTTTTTGCAGTCATAAAATTGCAGGTTTGCAACATATAATGGCAAGGTTTCAGTCTTATTAAGACAGCCTTTTTTCCACACTCAATAAAAAGCCAAGAATTTCTTGTCTCTTTTGTCAATTGCACATGTTCTTTGCAAGTTCAGGGGTAGCACTATGTTTTCTATGTTTTTGTCATTTTGTAGTTGGAACTTGCAGCCTTTGAGCATTTTGTTGTAAATGTTAAGGATCTATAATGTGTATGATGAATGGCTTATCAATTTTATTATATGAATATTTGAAAATTCCCTATATTATAATAGCTGCCCCCTTTTCGTCCCCTACCGTCCCCTAAAATGGCCTCCAAAAAGTCTGTCCCCAAAATGCATTGCCCTGTCACCTACCGTCCCCATCATGGAAACTTGGTGGAACATAGAAAAATTATCAATTCAAAAAGACCGGTGGGAATGAAAGCCAATGTGACTCAACTCAACTTAACCTAACAAACAAACCAAAAAATCAAAGATCACCAGAAAGAGCACCCTTTGCCCTAAACGGAAGGAAAAAAAGAGAAGACAAACGCATCAGATGTGGCAAAGAACATCAATCAGAGTCAATTCCAGAAGGAGGAACTACTGATTCAAAATGGAGAATGATTGTTTGTCTTCTTCTTGAACCTTAGAGCTCCTCTCTCCCTTCCTCTGAAAGAATGTTTTCAGTTTATATAAACCCCTCTTGGTACATTTTTCTGACAGGCAGCAATAACTATAATTAACTGTGGGTCATTGCCACTTTTTGCTACTATACATTAGATATTGACTCATTTTTCACATTATTCTTTGTATAGAAAATTTAAAGCTATGAGTAACTTGAAGGTTGTTGGTGGGATTTTTTCAAAAATCCACGAGTTTTCAATCAAAGAATGTTATTAAACAAAAAACTGGCCCGACTATTTGACTTGGCTTAGTTTTGCTGCTGGGCTTGCGATTAACCATGGGCAGTTGCCAGGATTTGCTACGATACATTAGATTTTGACTCATTTGTCACTTTTAAGCCAAAGTAGTTGAAAATGTGAAGTGAAACAATCATGGTGCTGAATGTAATGTTCTTCCTTTTGTTTCTTTGTTCTTAATTGTATAACTTGTATGATTAAGTGCACATGGTTTTTTTATGTTATTTAATTTTTTTTCTTGTGCATCATATATAACCACGTGTTCTAAAAAAACTTTACTAATCATCCCTATTGCAGCTTTTTTTTGTCAAATTAATGATATAAAGTTGTTTAATTTAACCTATTTTCCTTGTTGAACTCTAAATTGTAGGTATTGGATTGTGTTCTTGGGCATAACGAGTCTGCTTTATTTAGGAGGGCACAACTAAAAGCTCTCGTTTCAATTCATGGCCAGGAGGTAACTTAAATGGAACATTGTCTTATGCACTATTGTTGTAGGAAGTGTAGATTGTCAAAAAAGTATTTACAATCCACGATGAGGTAGTTTCTAGTCAAAAGCAATTTTGTTTCATACTGAAAATCATTTAAGTTAACAATTCTAGTGGTTGGATGCCAAACACAGGCTGGCAAAGGTGGGGAGCTTACACATGATGAGACAACAATAATAAGTGGAGCACTTGATCTGACTGAGAAGGTCGGCATGCTGGGAGGCAATCATATCTTCTTTGATTTTTTATTGTTAAGATTATACTTGTGTCACGTTGAGGTATTTGATTTGCTTATATATAATAAGTGTAATACTATTTGGTTAATCACTTATCCATGACACTTTGGTTTCATTACTTATGATAGATTCAGCTGGAAAGTTGGGTCAATATGCAAGAAACAACCTGTGTCCTTTGATTTTGATTGAATATATAAATTTGAGAGCCTGGACTAATGACTTTTATCCTTGTAAAATATTAGTTCTCTAATTGGTATCTTGAATACCTCTTCTGACCTCTTCTACTGTTTCTGTTATAATCTATGTTCAGGGTCCTCCATAGTGGGGTAATTTCCTCAAACAATTCATTATCACATATGGTTGTCAGTGTTCTAGTTGCTGGAGTCGTGAATTTATCTAACACTGAAAAAAAATATCATGTCCATTATTTTTCTATTTTGTTTGAGTTTTGAAATATCTAGTTGGGCTTAGGTTTTCTATATATACATACACCTCAGTTTTGTCCTTTCTTTTCATACATTTATGAAATTTACAGATGGCTGATAATGTTTGCTAGTGAGCACTTGTATTTTCTACGAAACATCTTCATTCCACTTTATATGATTTAGCTAGTCAAGCTCTGAAATATCCCTTAATCTTGAAGACAATGAGGTAGGCATGTACACAAGAATAGTGAAGTATACACAAGGCATACAAGAAACCTTAGATGATGAAATCATGTTTTTGATTATTGCCTCCACAAGAAGAACTTGAAAACATTGCATAGTACACATAAAATTGCAGACTGTTTACTTCAGTTATCGAGCTTCTCATAGTTGTTCCAAAATCTGTCAGCCTTTTTCTTATAGAAAAAGTAAAAACTCCGACCTTGGGTACTAGCAGTGTGTAAGAACCCCTGCAAGTTCTATCCTTAAATTCTTAGTGTAGCAGTGTTGGTATTTTGTCAAACAGTTGGAGTGTAGGGTCTGATCTGAAAATCTCTGAGTTCTTGAGCCACCTAACACATTACAAAACTCAAATACTTTCCATAGGCATTCTGTCAAATATTTGCAAGATAAAAGAAGTCTGATGTTTTACTTATATTAGGAATATATAAACCCGAGCA
The DNA here is from genome assembly GCA_027943335.1 of Chamaecyparis obtusa. Lineage (NCBI taxonomy): Eukaryota > Viridiplantae > Streptophyta > Pinopsida > Cupressales > Cupressaceae > Chamaecyparis > Chamaecyparis obtusa. The sequence continues at coordinate 208,931 of BSBK01002413.1, forward strand.
CTTAGCAAATTGAATCAGACTACCCTCTCAAATGTCTTCAACTTCATACATAAGCATTTTTACAAACACTTGGCAGACATATTGTACTGGAAATGCAGCAGACTTCATAGAGGCATTAAGACAAACATTTGGCATGGAATAACATTCACAGCATCAATCCTATTTCATGATCTCTCTATGAAATATTTTCAATGACAAATTCATATACATCAACATTTATTGAATTTAGATATGGAACCTTGAATTTTCTGAATATGTAAGCAACATAGGCACCTACAAGACAAATTGAGCCTTCAAACTTCAACGCAGGCCCTGTAATTATCAACGCTGCCTCTAGAGAATGAATGCCGCCCCTCTATAGAAACCATGGCAGCCAGTAATGTCCAACGCAACTCCAGTATACAGCTGTGATCTGCACTAATACAACCTTCTGCCCTAGTACGATAATTCTTATATCAAATGTGGCTGCCAATAACATTGTATGCTGGTTTTAAAATCAGTTTCCCTATTCTGATCGAAACTGAGACTACAACTTATAAACTCTTGCAAATCATTTCATTCATGACCCCTGAATAGAGCCATTGCAGATTTGCAGAAATCATTGGATGTTTCACCAATTCTGAGTGCTTTTGCAATGTAGAATTTGCAATTCCACAAGCATGCAAATGCTGAAACCCTTCTCCAAACCTCTCAACCAAATTCACCAAATATCAAAATGCATAATCAGATAGATTTCGACTTTTCATCTCCAGGCTTTTATAACTCCTCCAATGCAAATTGAATCTGAGGCTCCTCCTTCACATCTCACATAACTTAATGGAGTATAAGCTTGCAAAGTATGAACATTTGAATTATAACATACAATTACAATTCCCTCCTTAGCTCGATTTCCCATAAAAGAGCATTGATAACATTGAAAATGTTAGTTTATCAAAGTTAGGAAACCATTTAATATTTCATTAAGTGTGGCATTTAAAATTAATTCCACAATTGGCCCCCTTTTAATGATAACCTGACCCTCAATTATAAAGTTAAGTTATAACTTTATAATAAGCTCTTTTTAATAATTTGATATCCTTTTGCCCACTTAAATATTAATAACTCTCCAACTACTTATTATTTCACTATGTTGTCTGAACTGGAAGTCACCATTGCCGATCCCCATGTGACCAAGTGCTCTGCTAAAAATAGAAAGGTTCCTTCTCGAACAACCCAAGACTTACTATAAATAGTAAGTATGACGAATGAAACTATGAAACCCATATAAATGCCAAAACTACAACCACTAAGCTTTGGAGAAGGCGAATATCTCATTTACTGACTAGGTCTCTACAATAAACTGGACCCTCTGAACAACTCCAGTAGCTTATGAGGGTTAGGAAATAGGCCAATCCCTCGAACTCTAATGCTCACGAAAAAGGGGACATTACACAGTGAACCTACAATGTATCATCTTTGTCTATATTCAAAATTTCAAATCTTGTGTTGCACAACTGATGTCATCCATTTGATCTCATTGGTTGGTAAAGGTGCAAGTATGTGATCATTAAAGTACACTCTTAGAGTAAATGAAGATCAAAGAGGTGGATTATGTGAATTATGTGCAGTTTTCGGTCTCACATTGTCTATTCTTGGACTTTTTTGCATGCTCATTCACATTTATATCATCAAAAATGTTATTTTTTTGATAGGTTAATTATGGGTTCTATAGGGTCCCATGTCCATAAGAAGACAAAATAACAAATGTGAAAGGCTTAAAAGCTGAAAAAAGCTTGATTATGTTAAATTTAGATCAAGAATATATGATTTTTAAATTTATCTTATATTAACTTAATATGTGTGATATATATATAATCACAATATATATATATATATATATATATATATATATATATATATATATATATATATATATTTATGACAGATATATTAGCAGATATAGCTAATTATATTATATTATAATTCTGCACATTGAATAACAGAGACTGTATTGTTTTATGTATTTTTCATCATTTGATCATGAAAGGTTTATATATAAGTGAAGGCATGTTTGATGAAGAGACATGTCTCCACGTGTGGAGACATGTCTATTCATCAACATGTCTTTCCACACATTAACCAAAACCATTTCATAACTAAGCAGTATTAATCGATGATTGTGGTTTACATGCCAACCGATATTCATTATTATGGTTTCATATGCCAGCCGATACAAATCAACATCTCTGCCGATACTAATCATTATCTCTGCCAAGTCACCCGATTCATAATGACCTGCTCGGTATGTGCTTTGGTTTTGATAAGATTTAACATTGAACATTAATATTAACCGATAACAACTCGTGGTTGATATATATTAATCCACAATAATACAAGGCACCCAAACATTTAGTTAACACCGATATCAATCAGTTAAGCCAACCTATGTAAATCGGTGTCATCGTTTTGATATTAATTGGTTTCCACATATAATATGAAATATTATTTGTTTAACTATAATATACATTTATATATATGTATATTAATATATATAATAATATCATTAATATTATATATATTAATATGCATATATAATGTAGAATGATATTATCTCATGCTGTTAAATATAACTGATAAAAAAACAGTATTAATAAGGTTGAACATTTTATTTAACCTAATATTATAAGTATGTATATTAATATAATAATAATGTCCATCATTATATATATTAATATATTGCATATTTATTTTCTCATAATATTATGATCATTTTATCTGATCAGAGCTATAAACATCAACAGATTGGCTACTACAAAAGATCCCCAATACAAAATCTCAACAACACTGGGCCAGCAAGCATACATGCAAAAAAAAAAAACCTATTGCTACCACCTTTTAATGAACAAAGGAACCTAGACCAACACCTCCATCCTGATTCCACCACCTTTACCTTAGGCTCCATAAAGTCTTGCCTAGTGTTTCTGATAATGACATGTTTTGAAATGGCAAGGAGACTAAAGAGGCCAGGAATTTCCAAAATCCATATCAAATAGCCTTGGAGAGATTTGCAAGAGATTTGACAGCATACTTGGGTAGACAAAGCAATCAATTCATAGCAGGGCTTCTAATCTAGGGTTATATTATGAGCATATTAGGCCCATTGTCACATAGTAGTGGAATACTATGAACACCTTGCTTGGTATGGAAGCATATGCACCAAATCCCATATGGTATGCAGCAAGGGCCAGGAGAGTGATGCCTTGTTATGATGAGGAGGTTAAAGAAGGGTTAGTGAAGGCTCTTTGAAAGTTGTATAACATTGAGGAGGCAGCTTTACTTTCAATATGGTGGATTTCCTTTGTCGATCTTTGGGGTCTAACATTCATTGAATTGGAGTTAAGGACAAATAGATCTACATTGGCTTAGTTTGACCACTCACTCATTGTAAGGATGTAGTAGAGTTGAAGATGCTTGCCACTCACTTTCTTTAAGACTTTAATAGATTGTTAGTTCTTTCGCTGCAAAGAAGAATTGTTCCACATATGACTTTATTTAGTTAGTGCAGAGGAATAAGCTTACCTTTCAATGAGTGGAGAAGTTAGTGGTAGGGCATAGTGCCTTGTGACTTTAGGATCAATAGACTCTAGCTTTATGGTGGGAAGTTGCTCACCTAGCATACACACTATGTATCATCATGTTCAGCATTGAGTGTCTCCCCAACAACGTATTCATTTACGCTTTTCTCACCCCATTTATCATACCCCTCTTGTTAAGCTACCCACTTTATCCTTGATTCCTTACAATTTTGGCATTATTGTCTGTCATGAGCCGTACTGGCTCTCTATTGTAATTTTGGATTTTTCCTCCAATGTAATTGCAATTTGTTTTTTTCAATTTTCAGAACATATATGAATTTAATAAATTTAATCAATAAGCACATAACAAAGCACAACAATTTAATTCTCAAGTGCCTTTTGAATGCTCACCAATTAAAATAACAACCAAGTTTACAATTCAACAAGCATTACATTATCAAGAAATTAAACTTGGCACCTTAATTTCGCAAATAGGGACTGCTGTAGAAGAAACGCAACCTGAGAAGAATAAACTCCAGCTATTGTTTAAACCTCATTAGCAGCCAAACTCCCAACCAAACAAGTTGTTGGTAATGGCGACTTCTAACAGCCCCAACACTACCTTTTTCTCACATACAAGCCAAGTCTGTACGGCAATCACAAGGATCAGAATAAAATTAAATAACTCTCTTCTAGCCAATGCAAATTCTATTCCAATTCCACTCTGCAACCAGACAATGAATTCATTGTTTTCTCCAAAGTTGAAGACCAAACATTAACCAAATTTGTACGGCCCTTGCATTAAATTTACGACAGCTCCAATAAATGCTAATAAATTCTAACCAGCAGCACATAAATTTTTTGATCATTTACCATTCAATGCTCATGTAAAATTGATGAGTTCTCTCCAAAATTTGAAGACCAAACTCATTGCAAACCGTAGCTTCCTTGAAGAAATTCGATTTCTTCCTTGCACAAATACTTCTTCACCTTTTCAATTTCAATAAAATAACATAAGGTGAATGAAAAAACTCTTCATGTTTTATTTATAAGCTTTTTAACGAAGGCTTCTCATTTACACTTTTCACTTAAGAGCCTTCTTCAACACACCATCAAATAATAACATATAATTGCATAGTTATTAAATTAAAGTAGACTTAATTTAATAACTTCAAATATAATGCAATGTTATAACAACTTATGACCATAACATCCTGAATTTTGAGATAGCATCCAAATCATACATTGCCCTGCCAGAAATAGCCATCTGACCAAAATAGACTTACTATAAATAGTAAGTCTCTCAAACTGTAGATTCCGCATAAGGAACTCTGAATCATCTGAAACCCCTACCCAGGTGCTCTACCAAACATAGCAATACTCGAAATACTGCTTTCTATAAATAGTAAGTCATCCAAACTGACCCCAACGAAGCGCAGACCTGACAACTAGAACCTCCAGAGTGGATTCCAACCACTGGCTCTACCAACCGACCCCCTCTGACAACCTGATTAGCTTACAAGGGTCACCGAACTAAGCTAATCCCAAGAGTCTGAAAAATGGGGACATTACAATCCTCCCTTCCCAAGATTGCTTGTCCTCAAGCAATCGGGAAAAACAAGCAACATCATAGCCCACCTGGATCCCAAGGATGGTCATGTATAATGTCCCCATCATCACTATACTCCTGTGAAGAAATCATTAGCATCAACAGTACAAACAACATCTGAGATATTGCACTCAACACCCAAACCAAAGATGCTGCAACAGGAACACCACGGGGAAGAAACTCAACCGAGAGTAACTCACACGAGAGTAACTCAACCAACAGACTGGACTTGCCCCCAGTCTTCGTGCCAACCAAACCATCATACTAGTCATCAAACGGATGCACTGAAGAACTCTGCAATTGGTAGATGTTCTGAACGTGAGGATCAAAAGTGAAACTATAAGCCCTCCTCACTGTGTACACCCCTGTAAACTGCTCAGCTAGGCCTGACTGGCCTCCTGTAAAATTTGCCTGATAACCAGGTGTACTAATAGGATCCCAAACATCAACATCATCATCATCATACAACACCTGAAAGGGATCATTACCGAACTCAAACAATGGATTGTCATAAGACATAGTGACATCCACATCAAATAAAAGATTGTTCACAAAGTGAACAACTCCCGCTTGCTGATTTGAATAAGATATCTATGAGCTGTGAGAGACATGATGTGTAACCTGCTCTATCTGAATGAAATCATGCCTTTGTAACTCCTCTCTATCTACCACACAAAAGGGTATAGTGCGCAGACTCCCTTCAGTGAGACTAGGTAAAACATACTCCCTGCCTTGGTACTCAAAAGCTTCCCTATCCTCATCCGCGAGTCCTTGCAAAAAAGGATCCTAGAACCCACCACCACCGGATGACAACGCTGAGTCCACACCCGAAGTTTGATATAAAAATCCAGAAACACTGCAGCACCCAACATCTTCACTCTCAACATCAGAGGTATCCATGATGCTAGTATCAACATCATCTATCTGAAACCCCTTTGCTATCTCTGGCTGCACACATGACTCAATGTCATCGCACAAATCACCTACACTATGGCATGAATCTATGTCACCTGACACATCTGTAACACTCCCATCATGAGTGTCATCATTGGGTAGCTCCATGCTCACATCCTCAATACACGAAAAGATTGTTGTCTCCTGCATTGACTCCACACTGTGACTGCTGTCATAAACATCTTAGCTGTCAGAGCTCATATACTCCTCGCAGTCCTCAAAGATAACACCATCATCTATGGTGTCAGAATCCCTAGTGGTATCTACAACATCCTCCACTCTCACCCCTATCCACAACATTAACAACAGGCTCAAGATGCTGAAACTCAGTACCACTATCTATTAACAAGATAGGCACATCCACATGTCCCTGTAAGAAGCCTCCAACATCATGTGTGCAAATAGGACTAATGGCTGTCCTAATAACAGGGCCATCTCCACAATGATCAATGGCTGCTGAAAACTCGTCATGAAGATTTCTAGATGTCTCACTTGCGAGGACATCCCGTTTCTCTTCCTGTAGTCTTCGTGAGGGAGACTTTTTGAAGATGGAAACCATGAAACTAGCTGCCCTGTCAACAATGGATGGATCTGCAAGTTGGGCTTTTAGCCTTTCTTGTGTTTGCCTCAATTTCTCCATTTCATTTTCCAAGGCACTTGATTGTTTCCTGTAACATGACACACTGCTAGAATGGTTCCCATATTTACCTGGTTTTCTGTATTTATCCATGACTGAAATAAAACCAGAGTGCTGATCACTCACAAATCAAACGTGGGAACTCAAGATTTCCAAACCCCACAGGATGGCATGAAACATGCTCTGATACCATTGTCATGAGCCCAAATGGCTCTCTATTGTAATTTTGGATTTTTCCTCAAATGTAATTGCAATTTGTTTTTTTCAATTTTCAGAACATATATGAATTTAATAAATTTAATCAATAAGCACATAACAAAGCACAACAATTTAATTCTCAAGTGCCTTTTGAATGCTCACCAATTAAAATAACAACCAAGTTTACAATTCAACAAGCATTACATTATCAAGAAATTAAACTTGGCACCTTAATTTCACAAATAGGGACTGCTGTAGAAGAAACGCAGCTTGAGAAGAATAGACTCCAGATATTGTTTAAACCTCATTAGCAGCCAAACTCCCAACCAAACAAGCTGTTGGTAATGGCGACTTCTAACAGCCCCAACACTACCTTTTTCTCGCATACAAGCCAAGTCCATATAGCAGCTAGTACCAGGTCCGTACAGCAATCACAAGGATCAAAATAAAATTAAATAACTCACTTCTAGCCAATGCAAATTCTGTTCCAATTCCACTCTGCAACCAGGCAATGAATTCAATGTTTTCTCCAAAGTTGAAGACCAAACAAATAACCAGACCTGTACGACTCTTGCATTAAATGTACGACAGCTCCAATAAATGCCAATAAATTCTAACCAGCCGCACATAAAATTTTTGATCATTTACCATTCAATGCTCATGTAAAATTGACGAGTTCTCTCCAAAATCTGAAGACCAAACTCATTGCAAACCCTAGCTTCCTTGAAGAAATTCGATTTCTTCCTTGGACAAATACTTCTTCACTTTTTTAATTTCAATAAAATGACATAAGGTGAATGAAAAAGCTCTTCATGTTTTATTTATAAGCTTTTTAATGGAGGCTTCTCATTTACACTTTTCACCTAAGAGCCTTCTTCAACACACCATCAAATTATAACATATAATTGCATAGTTATTAAATTAAAGTAGACTTAATTTAATAACTTCAAATATAATGCAATGTTAAAACAACTTATGACCATAACATCTTGAATTTTGACATAGCATCCAAATCATACACTACCCTGCCAGAAATAGCCATCTGACCAAAATAGACTTACTATAAATAGTAAGTCTCTCAAACTGGAGATTCCGCATAAGGAACTGTGAATCATCTGAAACCCCTGCCCAGGTGCTCTGCCAAACATAGCAATACCCGAAATACTGCTTACAATAAATAGTAAGTCATCCAATCTGACTCCAACGAAGAGTAGACTTGGCAACTAGAACCTCCAGAGTGGAATCCAACCACTGGCTCTGCCAACCGACTCCGTTTGACAACCTGATTAGCTTACGAGGGTCACCGAACTAAGCTAATCCCAAGAGTCTGAAAAACAGGGACATAACATTGTCCTCAATAGTCTGTTAATCTTGTAGTATTTATTTCATATTTATTATAATAGGGGCCAAAGTTTGCCTCATCCAAGTTCAATTATCTCTAGGTTTATTGAAATTTATGGCTACTCTCTCTCTTTGCTAATCTTTCTAGATTCTAGAGTGTAGCGTCTTTTTGAAATTTTTTCCACAATGGTGATAACACAATTTATTGTTCTAAACTTGAAGTTCTAAAATCCTTGACAACATCTCTTTCTTTTCCTTGTTCTTTCTCTTCACATTATTTTCATTATTCTTGTGAATGCACTTGCTTATAGTTTCTTGTTGTCATTCCTTTTAATGTCTTTTCTATTAAAGATAGAGGAGAATCAAATAGTTTGGCGAAGGGACAAGCATCTTCTTGATATAGTTGTATCAAACATGATTTTCTACTACATGTGTGAGGAGATTCTATGTGCCCTTTTGTGCAACCATACTTTAGAATGAGTGAAGATTTCTTCTAGCTTGTCAACATTATCTCTCATCAATTTTGGATTTTCTCCTTTTCAAATTTCTTTGCCTGTTTTCACTTCCCAATGCAATCTAATGGTAAATTAGTAATGGACAAGGTTTAGATGGACTACTTAATTCACTAATGGATGGGCAGTCAGGATTTGTGGTTGGCAACAATATGGAATTAACATAGACACATTGCAATATAAAATCATCATGTCATAACACACAACACAATAAACAAGAATATATTTTGTCTATTTCTCATCTTCTTGGTGTATAACATGTTGCAGTTTAGGCAATGGCTCTAATGAAAGACAACTTAACCTAGCATTTACTCACAATAACAACAAATCACATGCCAAGTGAATGAAAAATAATTCTACTTTCATTACATTAATGTAAAATCTTCCCTCATAGTCTACAAAAGGCTAATTAGAAGCCTAAATTCATCACTCACGCACAACCTGGCATGCTCTAGCAACTATGGCTTACAACAACCATTCAACATTGTAGTGTTGCTCCAAATCCACACATGAATATGATTCAGTGCTCTATAGTCCCTTCCACAAATCAAATCTATGCATAGACCTCTACTTGTAGGCCCCTTAGATGGCCGCAATCTAGACTAGCTCATATTGGTTTTGAATGCTTTCCATAGGGAAATTGAGGGTTTGTTTTTAACTTTAGAGCTGCTACAATAACCAGCAATCGTTTTCTTTTCCCTCCTGGTCAAATATCATCTATTCTACCTTGGGTAATGGTTCCATCATTCTTTTTGCATGACCATGTAATGCCCCCTACGGGGACTCTTACTCAATTTTCCTTAGCATTTCCAAATGGGCTTTGGATTATGCTTGGGGATGTAAATTGTTAACTTAATATCTCAATTTAGAGCCCACAACCTGGTTACTTGTCAAGGAAAAATAAACATATAATTCAACAATGTTAAAAATAGAATTCTAATTATGAGAATGTACATGTGGGATTACAATAAAGCTTTCCTTAATAACCTATCCATATTATGAAGCACCATGGGAGATCATATAAGGTGCCTGAAGCCTGTCCATCAAGCCTAGGAACAAAGAATGACACTTGGCATTCGGCCTCCCAGCCACACTCGGGGTAACTAGTCCTTGAAGGGAACTTAGGTGCTACTTGCATCCCTTATATGTATTCTACCATAATGTGCATGTGGGATTCCCTTAAAGCTTTCCCCAATAACCTATCCACATTATGAAACACCATGGGAGATCATATAAGGCACATCAAGCCTGTCCATCAAGCCTAGGAGCATGGAATGACACCCACCATTTGGCCTCCCAGCCTCACCTAGGGTTGCCCAACTCGAATGGACCCCTTATGCTATTTGAATTCCTCATATGCCCTACCTCCCTTCCATAACGAAATGGTAGATAGGATGAAAGTTTTAAAGAAATCTTAATCATCATTACTTATGCATATAAACATATTAGAAGCAATAGATTATCTGCAAATATTCCTACTTCCTATCATATGGAAGACAAGATAATCAATCAGCCAGATCAGAATGCACTATGCATCATACCAATGCCTCGAACAGTATATAAAGTGACTAAACTGCTGTCTAATTTATAAACTGCGAGACTGCAGATCTATGCCTTAGTTGAACGCTTATGATACTTCTTCCCTGCCTCTCTGAATGGCCGATGTGCTACATATATATCCTTTCAATGTGGATGAGAGGGTATGTCTTACCCAGCAGTCATCATCTTTGCAAAGGTGCTGATTCTTTGTAACTAACTAGATTGCTGTCCCTTCAACAGTGGATTCAACTCCTTTGTTAATCACACCCTTTCAATTAATCGCTGTCTCCTTAATCTTATTTCCATTAACCATTAGGGCCCGTTTGTTTGCCCGCTGGGGTAAACTTAGTATTGCATAGACATAGTACAGGAAATATAATAAACACAGAATATATCAGAGAATAATAAATACTTTCATTAATCATTCCAGACTGGCAAGTACATTTACATCATAATGATAATACAATAATATCCCGTTCACCCGTAGGTGGTACATACTTATCTACCCAAAGGGGTGTGACCAAACGTCGTCACCCATTCCCAACCGTCGGCAACATAACTTACACCCGTCGACAAACTAACACCCGACGGCAACATAAACTTTACTGCTAACATCATCCCCCCCAAAAAGAAAGTCGTCTCCGGCGACTCACAACAAAAGGGAGACGAAATACACTATATAGAATAAGAAAATCACTGAGAAGAAGGGGCAGAGGGGCGTCCCTGAAAAAGCTGAAGTGCCGCCCTCCCCATCAATGCTGCTTCGAGTGGGTCTTTTCCGTCACATCACATTCCTCCCGTGCCTGCACCAAACTTGTCTCCAAAACATACTATTCTGCTATAGCCTCTGCTAACTCTTGTTCAAACAATACTGTCTTACGAGCCAATCTAACCTCGATAGCTACCTGTGTTGCCTTCTCTGCTTCCAACTCTTGGGTACGCTGGGCCAAGTGTTGTTCTACGGCCTCCAACTGGGCGGTCAGCTCCTCTTGAGCTCTCTGTGCATCCACCAAGACAGCCTCACGTCCAGCCAACACCTACTCCTCTGAGTGCCTCAAATTGTAGTACCCCTCTTGAAAGGCTTGCTCCAATGCTCTCTTCAAATGTAGCGTGCAGTCACTATGCCTACAGCAGCTCCGGGTCTCATCAACTGGTCACACTGCCCAAAGGCTGATAACTGAACTGACTGGGGGTCTAGGGGCAACGCCCCTAGTGGGGTCGAGGGGCAGAGCCCATGGAACACACCATTTTTGTAATTTTCTTCCGATCCGATACTCTTTCTTTCTGCCAGGTGCTTATGTTTTCCTCACTACCTCCTTATGTCCTTCCCTTCGGTACCATATGTTATTCATTGTGAACTGTTTGTATTTGTCGTCTTTTTTTTTTTTTAACAGAACCTTATCCTCCTTGTTGCCAGTCCTTCCTTGTTCTTATTTATTTTCCCTTTTTTCTGCCGTACGAACTGTAAAAATAGTCTTCACATTACTCGAGGTTGTACTTTAAACCGTACAGACTTATGTTTTAACGTTCTGTGTGCCGTACGACAGCTCCTACTTCTCCCTTGTGTGCCCTCTCTGATGCCATACGGTAACTTGGATATCCTCTAGCTCAACGTGCAATCACTAAAATCATTGCCTTTGTCATACACCATACGGTGTGTTTATATGCTGCGTGACCGTACGGTCCGAGCCCTGTTGTGACTTTTGCGCGCATCGCCTCTCTTCTCCGTACGGCGGGGGTGTGTGGCTTTATGAGCCGTACGGCCTCTTTGTTTTCTACCCTCGAGCGTCTGCCTTGGTCACCGTACGGTGGCCACTTTTTCTCTTCCTTCGGCTTTGTTGCCGTACGATGGCTTGACCGTATGATTATATACTGCACGACAAGCACCGTACGGTGCACTTTCTTTTCTTTTTAAATTTTTTTAAAAAAAAACCGTACGGTGGCCTTTTTCTTTTGCCGTACGGCCATATAGTGGCTTCTGCTTTTCCTTTTTCTTTTTTCTTTTTTCTTTTTGTTTTTTATTTTTTATTTTTTTTATTTTTATTTTTTTCACCGTATGGTCATGCATAGCCGTACTTGTATTTTTTCAATTCACCGTCGGGATGCTTCTCTGGTCGCCCGTATGGACGGCTCTCGGGTCGCCTACATGAGCGCTCGAGTCCCTTTCCATCCTCTCCTCTCAGGTGCTCTGTCCCTTCTCTCGGGTCCATCCTCTCCAAGTAAGGTTTCACTTTGGTCCCGTTGATGGCGTCATGTATCCCCAGTTCGTCGAGAGTCCACAAAGTGTGCAGTTGTTCCCTCTCCCTGTCGCCGAGTCTGTTTTCAATGGCGATCCAAAGGCTTGGAACCATAAATTCTACAGGGACCACGGTCTCTTGCCTGTACATAAGGAGGAGAATAAAGATTTTGAAGGCTACGGTCTTCCACATAGGATTCCAATTGTCGTCGACAGGAATGAGCTTAGGTTCCTCTTCCTTGCCCAGATTCATTGATTCAACAGACGACTCCTTATTCTTCTTGGGGTTTTGCTCATCAAATTTATGTGTTGGGACTTTGCTTACTTTTGCATCCCCTTCCTTGTATTCACCGTACTCCGAGGGAAATGTTTTCGGCATTTCCTCAATACTTAGTACATTGCATGCTGGTCGGAAGAATTCGTAGTCCTCCATTTGCCAGTGGAAGAGACCATTCAATGAACCTGCATCATCCTCCGAGTATTCCCTCAATCTCAGCACACCTTCACTATTCGGTTCCATTTCGTCCCTTCCTTCATCCCTTCAGTCGTTTTCTCTTTCGGAGTCAGATTCAGAGGAGGAAGCTATCTCCTCACTCACCAACTGGGTACGGAGATCAATTGTGAACTTTTTCCCTCCACTCTCCATCGAAAAGGTATTCCTTTTCCAATTATGGTTCGCTTTGGCTATTAATAACCATCCTCTACCTAGTATAGCGTCATAGCCTTTCTATTTCAGTGGAATGACGACAAAGTCGAGTACAAACAGTTGTGTACCGACAGTGACCGGTTGTGCCATCAGCGTCCCGAGTGGCTTGATACCCTGCTGATTTGCACCCAGTAAGTTGAAGGTTGGTGGCCACAAGGTGGGCTTTCCTAGTTTTTTCCACGTTGCTTCCGGAAGGACGTTCACTCCTGACCCTTCGTCCACTATAGTGTCTGTTAGGATGGTGCCAAGGATACCCATCTCGATGACTGCCGGGTACCTTCCGCTGTTTATAGCAAGTATCATTGGGTCCGTTGCAGACTCGTCGGGGATTTCCGTACATGTGGTATTTGGCTGCGTGGCCAAGTTTCCCAACAGTGTCGTTCCCAAGTGAGGCATAGTGTGCAGGAGGTCCTGGAGTTTCACCGGTACCTCTAATTGTGACATTTGTCTCAGAATATTTTGTTCTGCCTCCCTCCGGCCTGAGGTGGTAGCCATCTCCCATCTTTCTTTTGGTGCCTTCATCACCTTCTCTATTTCTTCCTTATCTGCCCGTGTCGCTTGTTTTGCTTGTGACCGTGTGATGGCTAGTACCCCCTCGTCACTTCTCGTTCCCTCGATGTTGAGCAAGTTGACTCCGGATTTTGGGCAGTTGGCATCCTCGTGGTTGCCAGGACCACACTAGCGGCATAGCTTCTGCGGGGCGTCGCCCTTGTTGCAGTCCCTTGCAAAGTGCCCCCACTGATTGCAAGCTCAGCACTGGATCATCGACCGACCCTTGGAGTCATATTGTATTCGACTCGTGTTGGTGTTGTTATTGCCCCTTCCGCCATTGCATCGGTTGCCTCCGTACCAGCCGGAGGAGGCATTATTGTTAGTCTCTGCCCTCGATGTAGATGGTTGCTCTTGGGTATATAACACTTGCTGATTCCTCACCTTCATGTTGTATGGGCATTCCTTGGTGGAATGGCCCATGATCTGGCAAATGTCACAAAATATCTTTTTGGGACACGACCCCGTTGTATGGCCGCTCGTCTTGCAGTCCGTACACCATATGTCAACTTCCCCCTTGCTGGTACCCCCCTTTCATGGTCTTGAACTCCATCATTCTCTCCATGTCTTTTTGGAGTGCCTTGACTTTTCCCTTCGACTCGCCCTCACTGCCACTGTCATTGTCCGAAGTGTCATCTTCGTCGGAAGAGGACTTGCTTCTTTTCTTCTTGGAGGTCTTCTGTTCACTCTCCAAGTCCATCGCCCGGTTATAGGCGTCTACGTATGAGGTGGGGGGCACTATCTTCATTTTCCTCTGTAGGTTAGATTTCAGGCCCTCCACGAACCATCTTTTCTTCAGGCCATCCGATGGCTGGCTATCCATTCTTCTGACTAACTCCTTCAGTCGGCGACTGTAAGCCCGCACAGTCTCTTTCTTACCTTGTTTGGTACTGTATATCTCGGAAACAATTTCATTGTCATCCCTCAGGAGCCGAAACTCCTTCTGGAATTTTGCCTTGAGTTCGTCCCAAGTGGTCACCTTTGTTTTGTCCACATCGGAGTCCCAGTCGATGGCTTCCCCTCTCAATGTGGTCGGAAACTGTTTTACCCATTCTGCGTGGTCGGCGACTCCATTCGCCAACGAGATTGTCTTGCACGTACAACAATGCCATACCAGATCTTCCTTCCCATCGCCATGGAATTTTGGCAGCTTTTCTTTGCTAGTTGCCATGTTTACTTTTCTAGGTGTCGACTGTGTTTGCAGCACCGGTTGTGTTACAGACTGGGATGGTACCGTACTGTACCGCTTGATGTCTCCGAACTACTGGAACTGTCCAAACCTGGTGGGCTACTGTGATCCCCGTGCCCCGCTATCACTTTGACACTCTCGGTGGCAGTGGTATCCTGAGCCTCCCTCCGTGCGGCTTCCTCTTCTTCCTTCCTTCGGGCTTCTCTTGCTTCCATTCGTGGGGTTAAGGTTAAGGACCTGAACAAGCTCCTTGTTTCCTCCAGGCGGTTCTCGTCACTTCTTCCGGCCTCCCGGTCAAATTCCTCCAGACCCTCGCCTTCACTTACTCCCTTCGGTAGTCCTTCGGTGCGTCTTCATAATCTCTCCCTTCGCTCGGCTTGCTTCTGTGCGAGTACGGCAATTCTAGTGGCTTGTTCTTCTTCGAGTTCCTTCTTTAAATTTCTATTTTTATTCAATTGATTAGGCATAAATTCTATTCAATGATTCCGTCCTCATTCATCCTTACATTGATATCTCATCCAATGGTATTCCCATCCGTCCACTCATTCCGTCACTTGCCGGATTCGTTTGGCAGCGGCGCTAGATGTTTGCTTGTTGGGGTAAACTTAGTATTGCACAGACATAGTACAAGAAATATAATAAACACAGAATATATCAGAGAATAATAAATACTTTCATTAATCATTCCAGACTGGCAAGTACATTTACATCATAATGATAATACAATAATATCCCGTTCACCCATAGGTGATACATACTTATCTACCCGAAGGGGTGTGACCAAACGTCGTCACCCGTTCCCAACCGTCGGCAACATAACTTACACCCGTCGGCAAACTAACACCCGACGACAACATAAACTTTACCGCTAACACCGTTTGTTTGTTGGAATTGGGATGGAATTGTCATTGTCAAATCCCAGAACTGACATATTCTATGTTTGTTTACAAAACATGAAAATGGGATAGGGATTTGTTAATTCTCATTTACCGCCAAAACCAACATTTTAATCTTCCATCTAAAAAGGTGGAATTGGAAAATGAATTCCTATTCCACTTAAAGGGGAATTGGGGGTAAATAAATTTTTTTACTTTTTGATACTATCAAGTCTTCTATGAAGTTGACGCTTAGACGACTTCACGAGCTCTCTGCTCTGGCTTCTGTATTTAGCAATGAAAGAATAGAGGGAAAACAGGGTGTGGCACTTGCCGATTGCATTCAACTTTTTATGTTTTCAACAGAGCAGCTCAATGAATTGCATTGTGTTGGTTGCACTGGAATCAAAATCCATCAAGAGATAGATTAACGGCGTTCAGACTTGGCTTAGTGCCTTGTTCACAAACCTCCGGACTTACATGGACGGTTTAAGAAACTTAGACAACATTGTGAAAATTCGTATGTATGAGGAAGTTAATAATGTCTCTGCAATGGTCAGAAATTCTCTTGCATTTGTGAACAAAATTTCCTTTAGTAGGGGGAAAGAAATGCCACTGGGTTTGAGCCATCACTGTCGTCTGCTCTCTAAAGGGGATGAAATTGGTAGTGGTTTGAGTTGGAGAGGCAAATCTACTAAACCAGACTTTCCTACGGATTTGTCTAAGGAAGATCGAGGACTACTCGTGTCAATGTAGACAGGGATAAAAGTGGATGTCGTCGTAGCTAAGGATGGAAGTGGGACAAATTTATGGTCATGTCATGACTATTTGCAAATTAATCTAGTGTTTGTTTTGGAATCATTTATTTTCCTCTCTAAAATGGTATAGTTAAGAAAAATCACATTTAAATCACATTTCATTATTGTTAAAAAAAATAAAAATAATAAAAAAACCTTATTCAGGTGGTATTCCAATTCCAGAATTATGGAACCAAACGTAGAAAATGCATCTTCTCACTATGAATTCCAGGTAAACCAAACGGTTCCAGCCATATTCCAAAAACCATTTTCCGGAATCAAAACTTCCTGAATTGTCAAATACTGGAATTTGACAATTCCAGCATTATTTAATTCCACCAAACAAATAGACCCGTATTAATCATTGTGATTATGTAAACCTTTAATTTCTTTATCGCTATGATTAGAGAGCCTTAATTACTTATCACTGCCTCTAGAATTTGAGCCTACACGCTGCGATCACATAGACTCTTCAATTGATGTTTGTCATTGCCTTTACTTTGTTTTTGTCTAATATAGTCATTGTTACTAATTGCAATAGCCGATGATATTGGGATTAATATTATTTTGAATGCTGCCAATTACCACGTTATGATTTTACCACTCTATTGCTATCTGTAGTGATAAATTGCTGCTCCACAATAGTCATTTGTGTATATATTATCATAAGCACCGGGGTTGAATTGGATCAATAGGATAGTATTTTATTTCTATTTGCAAACACTCTACAAATTGAAAATCCCCAAAAATGCAAAGACTTTTAAGGATTTTAAACTTGTTTCATGCACCTTTTAAGAAATAAACCTTAAAGCCGCAATGATTTCATCAAATAGAAGCTATTTTGAACACATACAAAAGTATACAGTGATCACATAAGTATAAAAAAAAACCTTAACTGAAGGAAATAACAAATTAGATATATAAATAGTGTCACTGTCAAATGTCTACAAAGCTCATGGAATATGAATCCACGAAATCAAAAGCTCCAAAGAAATATCAAAACAAAAGCTAGTATTCTATTGCTCAAGCCTTAGGGGAGCCTATATCATTTGGCACCCCAGTCCTCCTACATGTGTGTCTAAGATAGGTCTTGGATGATGTTGCAGCCATGGTGTTTACCTATGTCTCAGTCTTAGGCTCAACGACATCCACGTCACCATCTAATGGGTCTCCTTGTACTCTGTCCTCCTCTGCCTGTCAATCTACTTGATCAACTCTTGCCAAGTCATCATTGCTGAAGACAGGATCATCAATCTCAATGGTCTACTTTGACTGACAAACTATTGCACTTTTTGAAGTTCATGTGCTCAAACATTCTCCAATTGTGTTCACATCCGGAAGCGCTACATTTTTGACTCAAGGTGCGAACTGCAATCCTTTGTAAATTTGGCACCTTAGCACCAAACATCTTCCACCATGTATCTAAAATGAGAAAAAATATAAATCAATTCTATTTCTGTAACTTGAGTTTATTGACGTAAAATGGCAAAAGATAGAAAAGTTTAATTTTTGAATTTAAATTATGCCTTCAATAGATTTTTACTTGGCTGCATTTCCATTCGATTTTTCTTGCATGTGTCATGCAAAGAGGTCTCCTTGTGCAAGTATGAAGATCTCTATCTCACGCACTATCTATGCTCCAATTGATGAATTAGGTGTCATTCTCTCTACAAGTGTGTAGAACCCACTCATCACCTCATCAACCTTCAAATTTGGGCAAAAATGTAATTCTGAATTAAGGTAGTAGGCAGCTGCATGTTAAGGCTTGTAAAGCTGAAGGTGCCATCGTTGATCCATGATCTCCATATGGGATAGTACTTAGCCCCAACCCTTGATAAACGAATCTAATGGCCTCCTTTGCCCTATCCATGCCCTCATATAGTTAGCCCATTGTAGGCTTCTCTTCATCAGCAACTCCGATGAGAACAACTAGAGGCTTTGTGAATTGCAATCATTGTGAAACATTAACAATGAATATAAATAAGAGAACAAAAAATAAGAAAATGAAATGGAAATAAGAGCAAAACTATAATGGTAAGTTACATGTACAATCTCTTTGATTGGTTGCCAAAAATTATGCTCACCAAAAACCCGATCAACCATGTCAACCCTTATAATGGTCTTTAAATATGAGGATGTAGACTCCTCATGTACAAACATGCATCTCAAAGAAGCCTTACTGAAACAAGAATTGAAACGTTATAAAATTGGTTGCAAAGTGGGTAATTCCTAGACGATCCAATTGTTTCTTGTGAAATTTCTCGTTAGGTTGAGGACCCAAGTATCATTTTATATGTATTTGCAAACATTTCTTGCATGCTCTATACATGTTTTGATTTGGGGAAGTTTGCAGAGGTCCTTCGAAATGAGTCAAGGTAGTGAATAACATAGGAGTCCAAAACAAGAAGGGATGCTTATCCATAAGAAGTCTACCTGCAATAACATAATTTGCTGCATTATCTGTAACTATTGTTCATTGCTATACCTGGTAATTTACATACATGAAATAATAATACAAATGGTAGTGTGTACTGGACATAGGAGTAAAATATATCTTTATTAGATCATGAATTCATTACAAAGAAGAAGACCGGAGATGGTAGGCCCGACGATACCATCCCCCTTTCCTTGGTAGTACACTACATATTTAAAGGACTCGACGGTTGCCAAGCGAAACACAACCATCAACCAACCAACACAACAACTACTCGATAGTAATAAAAAACTTAATATGTATAGTTAATACATTGACGGATAACCAATATTATCAAACACTTCCATTCGCTGCTCTTCATAGAAAGTTGCGGCTTCAAGACAATTGCAGTTTGGCAAAAATACCCTAGTCTTCCATTTGCCGGTGAAATAGTCCATTTAGAGAAATCGTCTCATCTTCAAAACAATCTTCCAACTCGAGCACCCCTTCATTGTTTGGTTCCATGTATTTCCTTCCCTTGTCCATTCCCAGCTCTCCAACTTCTAGCTCTAATTCAGAGGATGCCAACTCCTCACTCACTGCTTGGTTCCTTAGATCAATGACGTACTTGCTTCCTTTACTCTCAATCGAGAGTGTTTTCCTCTTCCAATTGTGATTTGCCTTCACAACAATCAACCAACCTCTCCTGAGGATTGCTTCATATACCTTCTTCTCCGACGGGATTACTACAAAGTCCAGGAAAAAAGTGTACCAATTGTTACCTTTTGTGCTATCAATGTCCCCGATGGTTTAAAGCCATGTTGGTCGACACCTACCAATTGGAAGGTTGGTGGCCAGAGTGTTGGCTTGCCGAGGGCCCTCCATATCTCCTCCGCTAGTACATTCACGCCTGAGCCTCCGTCGACGATGGTGTTTGTCAACTTCTGTCCCATTACCTCCATCTCGACGATGGCCGACTTCCTTCCAATGTGCATTGTTAGCAACATTGGATCACTGGCTAGGTTGTTTGTTGACTTCTCCTTGAGCTTTCCATGCTCCTGGCCCACTACATTATCGCCCGCTACATTGGTAATGGTCATCTTTAGTTGTGGCATGGCTTGCAAGAGGACGGATACTCTCACAGGTACAATGGCCTACAATATTTGTCTCATTAAGGATTTCTCGGCATCTGATCGTAGTGGGGTACTGGCGGCATCATTTGTGGCCCTTATCTTTGCCATCACCCGTTCAATGTCATCTCTCGCTTCTCGAAGTCTTTCCTTCTTTGTACGTGGGTTAGGATATACTTCCTTCTTGGTTTGAAGTCTGGTGATTGCTAGTACTTCCTCCTCTGGGCCTTTTATATCCAACATATTTATTCCCTTTTGCTTTGGGCAGTCAGTGTCCTCATGGTTCCTCAAACCACACCACTTTCACAACAAACTCCTGTTGTTCTGCCCACTCTGACAATCTCGCGCAAAGTGACCCCACTCATTACATTGTCGACACTGTATGATAGGACGATCTCTCGAGTCGCATTGTATTTGATTTTGATGTTGATTTCCATGACCGCTTGGGGATACATTTTGTGGTTTCGATAGAGTGGACTCTGTGTGTGTGAAGAGTACTTGCGTACTTCTAGTCTTTAAATTATATGGACATTCCTTTATTGAATGACCCGCCACTTGGCAAATCTCATAGAACATCATTTTAGGACAATTATCTTTCGTGTGCCTTCTAATTTTGCACTCTGTACACCATAGTTCATTACTTTCTTTACTAGTCCCTTTCTTAGCTTTTAGTTCTTTCATCATTCTCATCATGTCTCGCCATAGGGCATGGACTATTGTTGATTCATCATCACTACTACCCTTAGTGCTATCATCATCATGCGTCTTCCTCTTCCCTTGGGAGGATGTCTTGTTTTCACTCTCGATGTTCATCGCTTGATTGTAGGCATCGATGTATGAGGGTGGAGGCACCACTTTCATCTTCTTACACAAGGAGGGAATCAACCCCTCGATGAACCACCTCTTCTTCAAGCCGTCAACTCGCTGATTCTCCAACTTGCCCAATAATTCCTTGAGCCTACGATTGTAAGCCCGTACACTTGTTCTTCCCTTGTTTGGTATTATAAGTCTCAGCGACAATCTCATTGTCGTCTCGTAGCAATTTAAACTCCGCCTCAAACGCCCTCTTGAGCATGTCCTAAGAAGCTATGGATGAAGCATCTAGTTCTGTGAACCAATCGATGGTTGTACCTCATAGTGTTGTTGGAAACGCTCTTAGCCAATAGTCTTTGTCATCCTGACCATTTGCTACCCAAATAGTCTCGTAGGTTTTCTAGTGCCTCGTAGGGTCTTCCGACCCATTCCTTGTGAACTTCGGTAGTTTCTACAGATCTACATTTGAACTTGTCAAAGGAGTCACCATCTTTCTCACTTGATTGCCCCCTTGTGCGGTGGACCTGGGTGGGCTGTTCCGACCTCTACGTTTCAGTGCTTTCCCTGCACTCTCGGCCACGCACACATCCTCCACGCATCCACCTCCAGCGTCCCCAACACCTCGGATACTTCTAGGCCTTGACTCGTACTTGTACTCCCTTTGTCCAAGGGTCTTTGGTTCAGGTCTTCTAATGATGGTTTCTCTTGAGATGGATAGGTTCTCAATGTTGCGCAATATATCTGTCAGTTCAAGATTTCCTTCATACTCCTTGTCTGATGTCGTTTGTAGACTCTGTACGGACGACTATCTTGTTTGGTTAGCAAGGTATGTTTCATCAACTTTTTCTCGTAATCTTCTTTGTTCTCTTTCTTTTGCAATTCTTAAAGATTACCTGATCACTTGGTCTTGACCAGCTTGTTGCCTCTTCTCGCCTTTATTGGGATCAAAGGGCATGAATCACACAATGCTGAACCAATTTCTTATAAGACAACGACGCCAAATGTTTACTGCTATACCTAGTAATTTACATACATGAAATAATAATACAAATGGCAGTGTGTACCAGATATTGGAGTAAAATATATCTTTATTAGCTCATGAATTCATTACAAAGACCAGAGATGGTTGGCCAAGGATTACGATTTACCCGACAATACCATCCCCCCTTCCTTGGCGGTACACAACATATTTAAAGGACTTGACGGTTGCCAAGAGGAACACAACCACCAACCAACCGACACAACCACTCGACAGTAATAACAAACTTAATATGGACAATTAATACATTGTCGGATAACCAATATTATCAAACACAACCATAGGCATTTTGTGCAAACTACAACTATCTGTAGCACATTCTCCTCACCTATCTTGGCCAACATTTCCTCCAAGGCTTCACAAAGAAAGTCAACTATTTTTGTGTTTCTTGAAGTATCAATTGACTTCATGAACAATATGCCACATGGAAAAGAAAAAGATCAGCGATTCAATAAAATAAAATTTAAAAAAATCTTAATTGCTTAATTAGTGAACTTTGCAAAGTACAATTCCCTGAGGAATAAAGAAGAAAATGCAATAGTATTCTTCTTGTATTGGTCCATCTATTAGTCATGATGGTACAACCCTTCTTTCTCATATCTCACGTTGCTCATCAATTGTGGCTTTGACATCTACCACCTTTTGAGTCAAAATAACACCTTTTATCTCCTCATCATTAGGGATTTTGAACCCCTCACCACAACTAGTAACAATGCTATCACATTTTGCAAATATTAAGTATTAACTTTGAAATTAATATCTTCAATGCCACATACTCTTAAAAGCAAAAAAATCAAGACAAAGAAATCAAATTATGTATTTTAAAAGAAAAATAATAATAATTACCTAATTGCATGAAATGGAATGGTGCAATAGAACAAAAAATCTCGAATTGTACTTTTTGCAGTGTTATTCTTCTCCTTATTCCAACTTGTACTATTTTTATGAATCTGGGGCCCAATACTTATATTGAAGAACTCTATCAATATTTTCCATTTCTATCATTTGCTTCTTTTTTATTTTTTTTTCTCTTCAAAAGCCTCTAATTGACATTGTACTTCATGTACAACTTCAAGGGGTGCTACCATGGATGGTTTGGCATCATGGCATGGTATGTGTGCAAGGTGACACTTCAACCGATTAACACCTCCCCCATTATATTTCATTTTGCAATAAAGACATGTTATCTCACATTTTTTTGTCCCAAAGATGACATGTTTCCAACTAGGATCCTTTCTAACTGCGGTAGACATTGTGCTTGGATATTTGGATCAATTTATAAATGAATAGTAAGCTGTAAGAAATTATAAATGAAAAAAATTAGTATTTACACTTTCTACTTGAATTAAGATTGAAAAAATAAGAACATTCGTTTGTAGCTAAAAAATTAAGGGAAAAAACTAAAAACAGCTAGGATTTCTTGTTTTATCCTTAAACTTAAAATGAAATAAAATAAAACAAATGTACAACAAAATGTAAATTTGAAATTACAAAAAACAAACTGGAAAACAACAAAAAATACTTACCTCTTCAAATTAGCTCAAAAAATGAAGAAATGCAGCTCCAAATTAGTGGTGACCTCCAAATCCTTCTTAAGCTCCTCTAACTATCCTCCAGATGCGTCAATGACAGCTACTAACTTGCCCAAATGATCCGCAATCATTGTTTTGTCCTTAATCAATCTGCTCGTTTTCTCTTCAATGGCATAAAGTTTTTGGTAAAAGGGTTGTTTTTCTCTTCTTGTGCTTGAAAACAATAAGAATGACTTTTTAGGGTTGAAAGAACAAATATAAGTGCTTTTGTTTTGAGTGAAAAGTTTTTATTTTTATTTTTTTGCTTTCTTTCTCCTTTACCCACATGGCAAAGTCTACGGCTCAAGACTCGCCTAGGCTCGAGTCTTAGGTCGTTGGGCCTCAACAAGCTTAGTTCACATCTGAGCTTGCCAAGTTTGGGTGACACACACACACACATACAGGGAGGATGGGAGGGACAGAGGCAGAAGGGGCGGGGCTACATTTAAAGAATGTTAAACCCTAAAATTCTTAAAACTAAAAATAAAACTAACACTTTAAAGTATTGAAATAGATAACTTATTTGATATTTGATAATCATGATGATGATTTAATTTTTAAAAAAAAAATGATATTTGGAAACATAAAATGTGAAACCTTGGAGGTGACTATATTTTCAATTAATAGATAAAACTTCAATGCATGCATAAACTTTAAGGCACAGTATTGTTTTGCTTCATATTCTTACCTCTTTGGGATTTAATAAGGAAAATTTCTACCACCAAAAAATTGTAAAATTTAATGAAAAATAAGAAAATTACAAGTCTACTAGTGTATTTGTCTAGTTCTTTCAATTTTTTAAAACCAATTATAAGCAATTTTACAAAATCCAATGTAATTTATGTGATATATTTGAAAAAGCTCTATTAGAAGTTTCCTCATTTTCGAGGGATGCTTATAGATGTATAGGAGACGTAAAGAAACTCCATTTGAAGTCTCCTACTATTTAGAGATGTCTAAATATAAATATCTAAGATGGGGATGTGTTTTTGGTACGAGAGATGAGGACCAGGGGTTAGGGTATGAGTCTCTTCGTAATTGTGCCTTTTACCCTTCTAGGGGTTTTCTAGCATTTTTTTCTTTAAAAATTTACATTTTTTATTTTTATGACTAAATGTAGTGCAAATTGTCTACTCTTGAGAAAAGGGATGTCCCCTACAAGTCCCCAAGATGTTTGAGACGTTGGAAACATGATCTAGATTGTCGAGATTTGTCCCTATGGAACATTGGAAAGGTGAAGTACAAGAGTTGCCAAGGAAATGCTAAACAAAGGCTAGACGGAACAAAATTATTCATGCAGCCCAGTAGCCCATTCCATCTTGATTTTCTCTACTATATTGAAAGAAACATAACGTTGCTTCAGTCCAACTGTTCTTAATTCATTTGAAAATGTAGCAATAAATTGTGATCCTCAATAATGTTAAATTGAACTTTATTTGGACCACACTCTCAATCTCCCTACAAATGGTTTTAAATGATGTACTTTGGTCTCAATGGCCTTTGTTTGGTCCTAACTAGATAAAGGATTGGGTTCATTTGCCCTTGTTTCTGCACGAGCTATGTTACCTAGAAATGCTTATGTAACCCACAGACCTCCCCATCCTTTGTTTCCCCCTTTTTGATACTTAGAGATGACTAGGAAACTGCAAGAGAGGGATAGGCATTTCTATTTTCCCTGATAGTTTAAAATGCTTTTGTATGTTGCTTAGGTTTCCAAGTCTATGATCCCCAAGGGCTCTTCCACTTCTGAAACATATTAATTTTGGACCATTTGTAATGTTTTCATTTTCAAATTGTTGAATTTTCAGCTGATTTTTGATTTTGCATGTAGACGTCTGTAGAGATGCTCGAGTTCAACCTCATTAGTGTGATGTCCATCTTTGTAATGGCATCAAACTGATTTTGATTGACCAAAATTTGCCCATAATTTCATATCTTTTGGGTTCACTCTAATTATTTCTATTTGTAGATCAACAAAAAATAGAACCACACATGGAGTATACACTTGAAAATACAAAGTATACACATGAATGTATGAAGGCACGGATCATACACAAAGTATACACACAATATGCGCATTGTTAGATTCCTTTTTATTGACTAAAATGATTCTTTGTTTCATCTTTTATCCTGTACGACGACGACATCATGCTTTGATATCATTTGTGATGTCCCCTTCCTAGTTTGTCCTCCAATTCTCCCTAAAAATCACAATGGAAGCAAATTAGGGTTAGGGTTACATCTTACAAGGTAAAATATCTCCTCAAATAGTGTTATCATGGATTTGTATCATGTAGACAATTTCTACTTGCATCCGATCATGGTCTAAATTTATGTCCTTGGACTAACTGCCTCGGGTCTAAGTGAGGATGCAATCATTGTGTTCCCCGACATGTGGCACCACTGCGCATCTCCAAGGAAAACATTTCAAAAGAATGTCGAGAATGCCCGCCAAGATGATGCATGTCGTCAGTCACATTCATTTCAAAAAGAATGCGGGACCCATTTCCTCGGACGCTCACCACCACATGCCTACTTCAAAGGGAGAATCTTGGTAAGATCTTTCCCGACCTGGAAAAAACCTCAACCTTGTAGAGGCTATATAAAAAAGAAAGCCACTACCACCCCAAATGGTAAAAGGCTAAAAGACAGGGTAACTGGCCTATGGCCATTGTCCTTGTCAAACTTGGAAAAGCTTCAGCATAAGCCGCCTTTGGCAGATCATCCTGAATCTTAAAAGGCGTGCTTTCTATTCGATCTAGGGGGAAAAGTCTATATAAACTCCAATGTTCGTTGAAACAAAGAGACAACATGTATATGTGTATCTACAGACATTGAACAAGTTCTCAAGTTGTAAATTTAGTGCATTATAGAGGAATCTTTTGCATCATATGCTATCCTTGAATGTATGCTGTGGCATCTGCAATCTGTGGCTTGGCTTCCAATCTTTGCATGTTTAGTCTAATTGAAGTGTACTGTGGTGATTTATTTTACACTTAGCCCAATTTATGTATGTTGGCCTTTTCGGTTTTCACTGCCCTTGAAGATTAATGGAGCATGTCCCTATTTGACTCTTCCATTAGCTTCTGAAGTGGGTATCGGATTGTGCCCTATGTGGTTTGCATTTGCAGGTAGTCAAGCGATCGAGTGTGGATACTTGTATTTGACCTCTGGAAGGGGTGTTTCTAGTCTAGATAGAGCCACTTTCCAAATTGTCTCTTACTTGCACAAGTTTTACACCTATAGGAACCCCCTGTCTCTATTCGGACCCTTGCTTCGGCATTGTGTCCATACCTGGAGATAGGAACCTTGGAATAAAAAATTCTAAAGTTTCGCTGTGAGCCTACAAAATTTTGAGAAAACATTGGTGCATCGCCTTGTAGCATAGATTTTACTTTGTCTTGTTCCTTCTCCCTTTCTCAGTTTAAGAAATGAAGTGCCAACTTATAAAATCCCGGAGGTCGTTCTGTGTAGCGCACCAAGTCCCCCATATACAAAACTTCTCGACTGCTCTTATTTAGGCATGAGCCTATTAGAGATCAACATATCCTACAATCATAACATAAGAACTATATATATATAAACATTATTAGGGTTAGTCCATAACACATGAGATTCATAGAATAACCATAGCATCATTACGAACACATTAGAGAAGAAGCACGATAGGTCCGCCCAAAGCCATCCCACACTAAGCCCAAGAGCAAAACTTTGGCCCTCTTGGCCCTAGTGGCAAGAAACATGGACATCCATTCGGGGTCCCTACCTAGGGGGGTGCTTCTGTTTGCTTTCCCTATCCATGCTTCATCTCCTAAGACATAGTAGCCATCATTATAGAGTCAGAGAGAAGGTTGTAATGGAGGATCCTTGATTGTCCTATCGAAGCCCAAGAGCGGAACTGTGGTCCTCTCGGCCTTGGTTGCAGACAAAATGGACATCTACCCGAGGTCCCTACTTAGATGGCAATCCTCATGATTACTCTTTCCTTTACACCTCCTTTCTATAATGATGGAAGTTTACAAACATATTATTGATCATATGCATTATACATGTATTATAATTAATCATTGGGGTTAGTCAAATTGCATCATATGTTAGCAATTTAAGTTGTCATTAGTATATTTCACAAACACCATTCACATCGGTAAAGGGACACCGGTCAATCACATTACTTAGAAGACACCGGTAGATAAAGGACAAAGTGTAAGCACCGGTTCTAGACCGATACTGAGCATAAAGGTATACCAGTCCAACTGTAAGATAGATTCGATCCGGATTTTGTGTATCAGTCTGAGTTACAGTTTGAGTTAAAAAGCCTGATTATCCGAGACATCCACCGCTCAGAAGAGGAGTTAGCTTTTTAACAGAAGATAGCTTTAACTCTATGGATGATCTCAAGGTAAACTCTAGATCACAACGCATAGTTTGCATGCGTTGCATAAGTTATGGCTAAGTTTACTCCCTGGTGATTCTATGAGTCAAGAGGTTCACTCTTGTATAAATACATAGCATAGGATGCAAGATTGTTGTTGCTGTAATTGATAGTTGAAGATTGCATAGAGCGGAGAGGAGATATCCTCTGAATAGTTCTTTTAGCAGAGAGATGAGGAAAGAAAGAGAGATCAACAACCAGGCAGACTGGGGAAGAGATTTACAAACAAGATCTAATCAGACAATCATTGTCATAACAGATCATTGCTTTTATTAGAAGTGAAAGCAAATCGAAATCCCTCTATCAGGGTGAACCTAATTGGTTCTGTGTAAAATCCCCTAACAAGGTAACATTTTGTTGATGTTCAAAGTCCTGTAACCAGGTAGCACTTTAATCAGTGATTTTGTAAGCTCCTAATAGGGTGCCTTCATTCTACAAGTAGTGAAGTTGTGAGCTCTGTCTCATTGTGGTTTTTTCCTTCTAACCGAAGGTTTCCACGTATAAATACTCGAGTTGATCTGTGTGATTATGTTTATGCTTGTGAATGATTGTTTACGCTCTGTTTTACATTCAAGAATTTGTTTACAAGCTTTAAACTATAATATTGATAGTATTGACTGATTCCCCCCCCCTCTCAGTAACCTGTAAAGTATTAACAATTGGTATCAGAGCCAAGTTTCTCTATACTTCAAAGCCTAACATCTTGAGAGAAAAATCATGGAGGTTTATCGGTATCAAAAACAGCTAGAAGAAGCCAATGACATCATTACCTCTCTGGAGAACAGATTGAGGAAATCACTTGCAAAGAGAAAGGAGCTCGCATTACAATTGAATGAGAGCAATGAAACCATTGATGAACTCTTTGGGCAGAGCGGATTTGATGAAGCTGAGGAGGCAGTGTCTGAACTCATGGAAAAGAATCAGATCCTGACCGATGAGATCACCAATCTTAAAAGAGACCAAGAAGACAATGCCCTGAGGATGACTGAACTAATCGAGAAAAAGAGAAAAGTTGAAGATGAAAGAAACTCAGCAGTCAAGTCTCTGTTAGCCTCTGAGAAATCAAGGGACCGAGCAGTAGATGCCGTAGGGGCAAATGAACTTATCATTCTACAACTTCAAGAAGACATGCAGAATGTCACCCAAGAAAATGCCCACATGCAGAAAGGCTGGCATGACAAGAATGAAGCATGCAATAGATTGTCTCAAGAATTGCATCAACTAAGGGAACATATGAATGAACTTGAAGAAACTAATGAAATTCTGAGAAGGAGCAATGAGAGTTCAACTAAGCTTAATAAGCAACTCAAAGCTCAAAGAAGACACAAAGATCAGACCGGGGTTGGATTCACCGGTGAAGTCACCAAAGAGAATGGTGAGCCCTCTAGGGAAAAAGAAATCGAGAAGGATAAGATGAAATCACTGGTGCAAAAAGGTAAGACTATCCTTAAAACATCTTGCAAGCACTGTGGGAACCGGGTCATAAAACTAATAATTGTAGAAATGCACCGGTAAGGACCAACAATAGCTACTGCAAGAACTGCTGTAAAAGGGGCCACAAGACCAATAAGTGCCGCTCCAGTCCCATATCTGTGTCCAGTTGTAGCAAGGGAAGCTTCAGAGGCTACTGCTATGCATGCAACAAATTTGGACATAAAGTAGAAGAATGCAGATCCAAGACATTGGCATGTAGATCCCCCAACTGATTTTCCCCAGGAAAAACAAGGACCCAAATACAGTCAACCATGTGAACTGTGGATCACACAATTACATTGGCTCTCGTAATAAGTCAACCAACACGAAGAGAATGAACCCATGGAAGGCAACTGGGGTAATCTGCTATCACTGCAACAAAGTTGGACACAAAGCCAAAGAGTGCAAGAACCGGTCATCCAGCAAGAAGAAAGAACCGGTCAAATCTGAAGAGAAGATCAACAATGAAGAAAAGACTAAGAAAATAGTCAAACAGATTTGGTTCGTAAAAGAATCAAAAAGTTCCGCTGAAGTGAAGACAGAGGAAAGATCACCATTTGCTAATGGTGATATTTCTTCAGCAAACTAAACCATGAGGGTTTAGAGGGAACCGGTAGATCCGCTACCGTTCCCGGTATGACTGATGTGAGTCGGACTCACTCGGTCTGCATGATTAATCGGTAAGGCAAGTTTACAACAAACCGGTTGAGAAAACGAAAAAGAAAAGGTAGGTAAGGTATTTATTACTATAGCCGTTTAACAAATAGTTACTGTTTGGTAATTACCGTTATAACCTTACTCTATAAAAGAAAGGAGAATTACTCACAAGTTTTCACTTTGCTTACTTTGTGATTTACGAATTCTTGTGCTAAGTATTATTCTCACGCTTTGATCACTAAGAATTATTGCTCGCAAACCGATCCAAGCAACTTTCTGCAAGTACCGGTCAGCAATAATGGCTTCATCTTCTGCCACTGTAAAATTGATCAAGGGAGATCAGGCGAACCGACCAGCATACAACATTCTGCCAATACAGAATAGAGAAAACGACATGGCTGGTGCCCTCTCGTCTATACTAGAAGGAGTCCTTTTGACCGAGGATGTTACAACATTTATTCACGCCAAACAGGAAGAACTGGGAGAAACCTACATTCAAGGAGAGTATTTGTCATTATGCGAAGGAGGAAGACTTCTCGACAAATACGCCAATCTAGAATCATCCGGTTTAATAAACGGTGTATGCTACCCTGCAATCTTCTGGGAAGACCATGTCAGATTGGTGCTGAGCCGTCTTCACGAACCAAGGCTCTGGCTCAACAGAGGCGCATGTCACGAGATCACTAAAGAGGATTTCCACAGAGTGATCGGATACAGTGACAAAGGGGAAGCGATAACTTTGCGCACCATCTCCAATGCCGTCATCAACAAGCTGACTCAGTCAAAATTCGACGGTCGACTTATGACTGTGAATGATATTGAAGATGACGGAGTGTGTTTTGCGTCCGCTGTTATCAGATACAAAGTTTGTCAGTCAAGCAACTGGAACAGCATACCAGGCGGTGCAATTCATGCCGTGCACCGCATCATGCACAAAAATGGGCAATACGACATCTGTGCAATGCTTTGGGGCCAAATTTTTGAAAACATGAAGAAGCTTGGAGTCATGAAGAAGAAATCTATGAAGTATGGAACCCTTTTGATGTGCCTATACTTTTTCTACTTAGACTTCTTCCCAGGTATCGGTAAAGTGACTTGGAGAACCGATAAACCGATCATGCATCAAATCATTGAAAAGGCCAATAGATCGGGAGACCAGTTAAGCAATGCGACAACTGAACATTTCGAAGCTTTTCAACTAAAGATGCACGAAAGGGAAAGAAAGCCATCAACAATTGTTGACCATTACAAGGACGAGGTATGTTTTTTGGTCACCACCGACAACTGCATTATTCAGGTAGTTGAACCAAGAGATTCATATGCATCGGAGCTGGGTTACGAGATCTCAGCCAAAGTCGCCAAGGCATATGCTGATGCATTAAGTGATGCAAATTTGGATCTCAGTGCTATTCAGTTCGACACGTACACTGAGATTCTTCAGAATCTGTCAAGAAGGGCACCGATCAAAATTGTTTACAAAAGGATGCCCACATCAAAGAAGCAACTGGCGACAGATCAGCCCAAGGGTCGGAGGAAGAAAGAAGAACCGACACCTAGTATCCAAGGGGAAGGACAAGAAGGGACAAACCCCGAAGACAGTTCCTCTGAGTAGGAAGAGGAAAATCGGGGAAATATCAAAGGAGGACTCACTGAGGAAAGCCAAGCCCACAATTGACGAAATTGTGGAAGGATTGAAAAAGGTTGGGAATTTTGGGTTCAGTAAGACGAAGATATGAATTAGGTAGTGATGAAGACAAAGACAAAATTGAGGAAGCAGTAGCATTCCGCCTCCATAAATTCAATCTTCATCTCGGTGGACTGCACACTACTCTTCCCGAACAACTTCTACAAAATATCGAAGCCCGGTGGAAAGCCTCAAAAGAAAGAGAAAAGGAGCTAAGGATAAAGGCTCTTCTGGAGATCCAGAATCACCTTACCCTGGAAGAGGCAACAGAACAGGTTGAACTTCATCAGAAAACTTTTGCAACCATAAGAAGGATAGGCCTCTTGCTTATTGGAGAAGTTGAGAAGGTACATAATGAAGAAGTCACACTTTGGACCAAAGTTCTTTAGAGCCAGCAACAAGCAGAACGAGAAGTAGCACAAAGAACAACAGCTAAACCGACAACTGACACCGATAAAGGGAAAGGAGTACTTGGAGGAGAAGCACCGGTATTAGTAGACTTAACCAAGGGTCAGGCAATGAATCCAACAGTTCTCATCTCTCCAAGTAAAAGTAACTTTAAACCTATGCATGTTGATGATATAATTATTGAGGTTATGGACTCTGGAGAAGTGAGCAACGCAGCAAAGTGGTACAGTGTACTAAATGAAGAGGACAAACGAAAGCTGATTGATGGGATTGTAGAAACTTTCATGGATTATCATAGGACTCCGAGGGACTACAGGTCCAAGTTCCCACCAGAACTAAACAACAGACTACAATCAAAGTGGAGAACCGGTCTAGGCACGAATACCAGAATCACGAAGGAAACACTACTTATGGTACGATTTGGATTCAGTGAAGAAAGAATAAAGCTTCTATTAGAAGAAGCATCCATGAATTTAAAGACATCAGAGAGAGTCGCAGAGATATTGAATGGATATGAGAATCAAGTCTACAAAGCAACTCTAGACTATTGGAACAAATATGACTTCAACTCTAGGCTCAGGATCAAAACAGACCAATGCAATCACCAAAGGAGGGGTCCATAACCAGTGAGGGACCTTCCATCGATAAGTAAAAAGTTCAAATAAAGGAGTTCATAACTAATGAACAAACAAATGTTGAACAAGAAGCAGAAACTGATATACCCATGGGGGAACTCCATACAGTAGAGGAGCAACAACAAAAAGAAAACCCACTGGGAGAACAACAACAAACTGTTGAAGATAATAAGCAACCAGAAGAAAAAGTTCAACTGGAAAACAGAGCTCACCAAGAAACTGAAGATATTAAGGGGTAAGGAGAACAAATCCCTGCCTTCACAGAGCAAGTAGGACCGGAGCAAGAGCAAGGACAACAAGAACAAGGAAACACTCCCAGCTCCTTGTCAAAAAGGAAACTATCATTTACTAAGGGAAAGGAAGCAAAACGAAGCAAGATTACAAATACCGAGGTAGACATCAACAAGATGTCAACAAGGTAACTAAAAGAGTTGACCAAAAGAAAACAGGACATGATCCCGACCAATGTAAAGAACATCCTGTACAACTTCGTCCCCGATGCTGACATAGATGAAGATGAACCAGTCATTGATCAGCTAGAAGTTTTAGCGCAGGCAATCAGTGAGGATCTAACAGACCCAGAAATAATGGCAGCTGACCACTACGAGAAGAAAAGAGTGGAGATACTCCACAAACAGGTTGATGATATCAAAGTAAATGTGACAACCAACTTGAGAATTCTCCAACAGCAGCTTCAAGAAGCAGGCAGCTTGATGAGTAGAACATCCAACTTCATAGTATTTTTGCAAGACCTGTCAAAAAAGTCTGCCAAGATAACAGAAGAGATCAAAGCCTTGTCATCTCAGTTTGATATAAAGAACAAGACCGCAACATCCCACTGCAGAGAAATGACAAGCCTAACTCTAGCACAGAGGAAAATTGCTGAAGAGAAAAATAAGAGGATCCAAGATATTATTTGATTTCAAATGTTTTTAGTACCAACCTTTGACATCATGAATTCAACTGCATCATCTACAGAGGCTCTTCTCAGTGAACCACCATACAAAACTATGGAAGGCATGGAGAATATCATTATTTCTCTAACAGCAGCCCAAAAGAATTCGGAATATGTAACCGGTCAATGGGCACCATTCCTTCACTCAGCTAGGACAATATATAAAGATATCTTCACTGAGCTTCAAATGTGAAGACACACTTTACCCTTTGTCCTATAGAGGCAAAAAGGGGAAGATACATCAAGACTGAGCAAACAGGATGGTGAAGGTACACAGGAATGAGCAGCACCCGGAAGCATTCAGTCAGGGGAAGTATGTTCTACTGATTAATGACACTGTGAATGGTACGTAAGTGAAGGTTGTGAATAGTTTTGCCACCAATGACAAAGGGGAAGATTGTTAGCAATTTAAGTTGTCATTAGTATATTTCACAAACACCATTCAGACCGGTAAAAGGACACTGGTCAATCACATTACTTAGAAGACATCGGTAGATAAAGGACATAGTGTAAGCGCCAGTTGTAGACCGATACTGAGTATAAAGGTATACTGGTCCAACTGTAAGATAGATTTGATCCGGATTTTGTGGATCAGTCTGAGTTACAGTTTGAGTTAAAAAGCCTGATTATCCGAGACATCCACCACTCAGAAGTGGAGTTAGCTTTTTAACAGAAGATAGCTTTAACTCTATGGATGATCTCAAGGTAAACTCTAGATCACAACGCATAGTTTGCATGCGTTGCATAAGTTATGGCTAAGTTTACTCCTTGGCGATTCTATGAGTCGAGAGGTTCACTCTTGTATAAATACATAGCATAGGATGCAAGATTGTTGTTGCTGTTGTTGATAGTTGAAGACTGCATAGAGCGGAGTATCCTCTGAATAGTGCTTCTAGCACAGAGGTGAGGAAAGAAAGAGAGATCAACAACCAGGCAGACCAGGGAAGAGGTTTACAAACAAGATCTAATCAGACAATCACTGTCATAACAGATCATTGCTTTTATCAGAAGTGAAAGCAAATCGAAATCCCTCTATTAGGGTGAACCTAATCGGTTCTGTGTAAAATCCCCTAACAAGGTAACATCTTGTTGATGTTCAAAGTCTTGTAACCAGGCAACTCTTAACAGGGTTTAGATCTTAACAGATCTCTTGTAAAATCCCTTAACCGGGTAGCACTTTAATCAGTGCTTTTGTAAGCTCCTAACAGGGCGCCTTCATTCTACAAGTAGTGAAGTTGTGAGCTCTGTCTCACTGTGGTTTTTTCCTTCTAATCGAGGGTTTCCACGTATAAATACTTGAGTTGATCTGTGTGATTATGTTTATGCTTGTGAATGATTGTTTACGCTCTGTTTTACATTCAAGAATTTGTTTACAGGCTTTAAACTGTAATATTGATAGTATTTATTGATTCACCCCCCCTCTTAGTAACCGGTAAAGTATTAACATCATATACTTAGGTTATAAACATATTGGAGGAAGATGTAACATGTGAAAACTAAGAGATAAAAATATCAAATAACGAACAATTCATGAGAACTAATTTTTTCTTTAAAAGCTTGATAACAAAAATAATTGCTTTCCTTTTCACATGAACATGAATAATTGTAAAGTTTGTTATCTATCTGAAAGACAAGATAATATATCACTAGAATTACTAACTTCACGTGAAAAGGAATTTAATTAACAATTTCTATTACATTATTGCCGAAAGAAAAGAATTCAATAATTCAATTAACTAACAAAGCATAAACCATAGAACCTGATAAGCTTGATGGTTGGTTCATGTTTTCTTTTTTGCAAAAGCTCCTGGTTGCATCCAGGAGTAGAAAGAGTATCATCAAAGGTTTTACCTCTCAACCATTGATTTTACGATCTTGACCTTAAATGGTCTTCTGTACTACTCCATACGAAAGTGGCTTGGCCCTACACGAGAGATGTAGGCACGAGATCCATTCTTTCATGCCATCCGAGACTTGGTGTAGAACCAACAACTGTCATAGCCAGTCACACCTATAGACATCTTCGCCTATGAGATTGACCTTCCTAGCTAGACATTGCCCTATTGGTTCTAGTGACTAACAGTTACTACCTATAGCATAGTATTTACCTTGGCAAATGTTTTATAGGTGCAACACTGTACTTTGTGCTGTCATTGTCACCAACAAACTCGTATATTGAGTCCTTTTAGACTCGTTAAGGTCTCCAAAACCCATCTAGAACTTGCCGTCCATTTCCGACAATAATTGTCCATTGACCTAGGATTGGTACACATTAGCATAAGCAAAACCTTTATGGTTTGCATGGTTAGCGACCAATCTACAGGGAGTCCCTTCCCAATAGTTTAACATTATAAACATTAAAGTATGATTGACAAATGTAGTCTTTTCTATTTTCCATTCCTAGAATAGAAATGGAATCCCTTCCCAAAATCCTGTTACATTTTCATATCTCGTTTTATGACCTAATTGATTAGGTTTGAACAATTACATTCTAGAAGATGAGTCAATGTATCGATTGGTGACATGCTGTTATATTTTGATGATGATCCAAATTAGCCCAATCAATGGATTTTCAGCATTAATGAGATTTATAGTACCATTGAACTATCAAGTTTATCATATCAGATTAAGTAAATGATTAAGCACTTCTTATTTGATGAGGCAACTCCTGGTGCAAGTATAGGGTAAGTTCAATGATAGAAGGTTAGGGTGTTTTCGACCACCATGTAATAATAATGAATGTCATAGACATCAATGTGGATTCATAACTGATATAGAGATTCTTAACTGATATACAGACTCACAATTGATATATGGATTCGTAACTAACATTTAGACTCATACTGGTATGCAGATTCATACAAACATGCTAGTTTATACCCTCTATTCAGATTATAATCGATAGCAAGTTCATATTTGATATGTAGATAGATATTAACTGAGTGCCACTCCACATATTGTGGCGTCCTTGATAAAGTTTAGGGTGTACTAGATAATGAAAGGTCAAGGTTTTATAAACATAGTTGAAAAACTGCAGATATATTGCGGAAATCGTGGGCCCAAACTGCACATGAATAATTGTGTAGTAACTTGGCAATGATTTTTGAATAAATCGCAGTGAATTTCACGCCAATAAATTGCCATATTTTGGTCAAATAGAAAAGTGAAACGATTAGAAGTGAAAACATGAATTTTGTTAGGCATTTTAATAATCTGTTCAGCCGCAATGCAGCTCGTTTTTGACAGAATATCACTTGGCGAGAAAAAACTAGGGCATGGAATATCACTTGGCGAGAGCAAGGAAAGAGACCATAGACTTCGGTACGAGCCGAAATATCGTTGGCTTGGGGATAATCATGTCTTTCTTTCTGTGCTAGATGCGGGGGAGAATCATGAATTAGGGCCCTAACTTTATAGTTTATTAATTTATGTTTTATTTTTCAGGATTTCACATATACTCTAGCTCCTAACCTTATAGTCTTATATTAAAAATCTAGGAGCTCACATTGTTTTATTCAAGTCGGTTCATGAAAAAATTAGAAAATAGTCTTATAGTCTAGAATTTCACATATAGTCTAGCTCCTATAGTCTAGGTTTTATTTTTAATATATGTTTTATTTTTTATTTATAAACTAAGTTACCGGTGCGTCTTGTAGGAGGGTGGCTGCGGGAGCAGATGTGTGTGGGTGCTGGTGCTGGTCCGGATGCCCTGTGGGTGCCACCCAGATGCCACCACAGGCGCCTGGATGCGGGTGGATGCCTGGCACCCGGATGCCACCATAGGCGCCCGGATCCGGGCGCTTGTGGTGGCATCCGGGTGGCACCCACAGGGCATCCAGACGCATCCAACCCTTTCTCAGTCCTGGCCTCTGCAAGTTCTGATTATTTAATGGGGCTCTTTATGAAGCGAGACTACCTGAGTAGATGTCTTTGCCTACTGTAGAAGGCATTACCTCAAGATGACACTAATGAAACAACTTTAACACCGGTCCACGAGGGTGGAATAGTAATTGAATAGAAATTTATTTCACCTGTCAATATAAAAGCTGAAGTCCAAAATAATAATGTTGAAATCAAATCCAAATAAACTTCAGAAAGAAAGAAATTATGTTAATGTTGAGTCTCAACAGATGACCATAAGTAGGTCAATGGAACCCATGAGTACAACAGTTTACAATAAAACGTTTTAGGAAGACAAACAGAGAATACAGCTGCTGGTGCACAAACTACTTTGATCTCTACAATCTAAGTCAAAAATATCTTTTCAAACTTGTGGTTGACTTCCCTCCTCTTATTTTATCTTTACATAGTTTTAAGTACTTTTCACTCCCCATCAAGCTTTTCTTTCAGGATTGAGACTGCTTGTAAATTTTCCATTATTAATATGATAGTTTTCTTTTGTAAATAAATATTCTACAAACATTAACCCAGCAGTAAAATGATTTTCATAATATAGTACTGTCCATTTTGCTTGGAAAGAGTGATGTCATTCATTGGTAAATTGCTTCAAAAATTGCACATTGATTCTTTGGTTGAAGGGTGAATGCAAAATGGTTGATAGTATAATAAAGAATAGTTCAGATAAATGATCAAACGCTCATTAAGTTTGGTCTGGATGCAACTCTTTTCACTCTTTTGTTTGCATTAAACCTAAAGCCCAAAATCAAGTTGTAAGCCAATCTAATTTTGAAATTCATACTATCAAATGATTTAGTTTTGTATAATTCTTGCACTTCTTTGCATATATATATATATATATATATATATTTTAATATATATATATTTACACACGTATCCAAACGCATCCGCATCCCCTAAAAAAAGAATTTCACGCATCACGCATCCGCATCCGCATCCCCTAAAAAAAGTTCACGCATCCCGCATCCGCATCCGAATCTGCACCCAAATCGGTAACTTAGTTTATAAATAATCTTTCATATATTTGAAAGTTTTTCATATATATGATTAATATCATATGATTTTTAAACTATGAATTTTAATATATATAATTAATATATGTAATATTTAATATATGTATTAATATATATTTTATTTTTAATTTATAATTGATCTTTTATATATTTGAAAATCAATAAGATGTTGATGTTTTGCAAAAAAATAGTGTGTATATAGGTTTTTTAAGATTATTTTAATAAATTATATGTTTTTAGATGTTCGATAAAAGTGTCGATTTATTGCCGATTTTTTCGCCCAGTTTTTGGCAAGGGCAAGTTTTTCAAATTTTTTGGATCAACCAAGTTATTGCCAATTCTGAGTTTTTCAACTATGGTTATGAACATTGAGTTTAATTATGAATTGATTAATTGTATATTGATTCATATCTGAATTCAAACTTATCTGAGATACAAACTATGGTTGGTATCAATCGTTGAAATATTGTAGCTTCGGTCAGATATAGAAATGATGATTGATTTGATAATGTGTGTGTATATATATGTCAGTCTGTACTGACATATGTATACACACATATATTTAATTGTATATATATTCATGTCATCATTTGCAATAAATTCTGGAAATCAATGATCACTTATATAACTGATCAAAATCTACTATATTCCAAGTATATTATCGATCTGCATTTAGAGTTCATTACTTGCAGATTATTGGCATTTCATGTTTCATTTAGGATCCTGATCGAGCATCATTATCGGTGATCATTTCCAGATTGGATATTATTTATTTGTGCAAGATAAATACAGATCGAACTTGGTAAGCATTTATGTTTATTAAGTAACAAATCCCGATTAGAGATCAGGTGTTTAGTTAAGATGAAAAGGTACAATTCATGAGACATCTCATGAATGGACATGGTTGTGGAGCCATGTCCTCTCATGGGATGTGTCTCTTCTTCATATATTTAATGCAGATCGGATCCACAATTGGAGACATTGAAATCAATAAATGTTTTGCTCTTGTAGATCGAATATCATTAAGGAAAAATTCAGACTTCTGAATTCATGATCAATATTTCTCAATATTGATTTGGCATCAACTTCATATTTATCAAGCTCAATATTCTGATTATAATCTGCAAGAAAGTACAATGATTGTAAGAATCATATTTTGCAAATAGAAAAGCCATAATGTAATGTCCCCGATTTCAGGCCTCTGGGATTAGCTTATTTCAGTGACCCTCGTAAGCTAATCAGGTTGTCAGATGGGGTCGTTTGGTAGAGCCAGTGGTTGGCTTCCACTCTGGAGATCTCAGATGCCAAGATTGCTCTTCGTTGGGATCAGATTGACAAACTTACTATTTATAGTAAGTGGTATTTTTGGTATTGCTATGTGATATTCCCTATCTTAGAGATCAAATTCAATAAATACACAATAAAAAATAAATAAAAATAATATTATTGATAATAATATATTATTAATTATTTATAATAATAAATAAATAAATGAATAAATGAATAAAATAATAAGTTATATAATAATGAAAAAATATAATACATGAAAAATATATTATTAATATAAAAATATATATTATTCTTATAGATAAATGATATAATAATATATTAGTAAGATAATTGATATATCATTATAAATTATAAAGAAAGATAATTTAATAATTAATAATAATAAAATATAAATAAATAATATAATATAATATAATTATAATACTAGATTTATTTGATCTTAATATTGTTAGTTAACAATATTATTAATGAATAATTAAGATTAATAAATATTGATTAATAGAACAAACATTGATAATCAATATATAATAATTATATTATTAATAATAAATAATAAATAATAAATATATTAGTGAATTAATAAAATAATAATTATATATTACTATTATTAATATCATATAAGATAATATAATACATATACCTAAATACGGCTCTCCTACCAATCGATTCATATGTTAATTGATTATTAAACAAAAACATAATGAAAAGACACGAAGCTTTGAGGATCAACCCTACCATTCAGAATTATTCTTATATATACACTGACATTCCCGAGCGGAAAAGAGAGGCGGAGGGATACAGTCAGCAAAAATAAGACACCGTCAGCAAAGGAATATTATTATTATAGGGAGCGATAAACACATTTCCAGAACCATCACATAAGCACAGAGCATCCAGTTACAAACAACAATATACTTTCATCCATAGCATTCGGTCACGTCATTGAATGTTGGAGGTTTCAGAGGATGTGGGATGAAATGATATCAGAAAACACATCAAACAATAAGCGGTCAGCAAATGGAAAATACAGTCAGCAAATGATCAGGCGGAGGACATGACATAACTCTAGCGTAGGGGTAGTTTCATTAGTAGGAGAAGCTATTATTATTAGCGTTGGCAATCATCAAGAGAGTCAACCTTGGAGTTATCATATCCAGATCGCAACAAAGGGATGATATTAAGGGAGATATGTAATAACAAGGACGATTGTGTATTAGAGAATACATGATATAGCACAAGGGATGAAAAGGAGCATCCAGAATATGTGTACGTCAGCACATAACCATTACTTCATTTTGTAAAGAAGCCGCAATTCATCACTATCCAGATTGTTGTTTCTATATATCTGCTATCCAATAGATGGATATTAAGGTTTAGAAACAGGTCTTAATAAACAACAAGACATACATAGCAACAAGGCTTGATTCTTAAAGCGTTTGTGAGGAGAAAGATATTTTTTAATAAGAATACAAATGAAAAAGATGAGAATGCGATTAGGAGAGCAGCAATAGTAATACCAAATAATATGATGTGATGACAAAGT
The DNA here is from genome assembly GCA_027943335.1 of Chamaecyparis obtusa. Lineage (NCBI taxonomy): Eukaryota > Viridiplantae > Streptophyta > Pinopsida > Cupressales > Cupressaceae > Chamaecyparis > Chamaecyparis obtusa. The sequence goes on from BSBK01002413.1 coordinate 250,601, forward strand.
AGTAAGATGACTAATAAACAATGACAACTCAAAATTAATCAACAACGATGAGAATAATTAATATAGAGTGCATATTAAAATGATATATTGGAATGCTCTAATATTTATATGGGAATATAGAAAAGAATATCATTGAATTTCCCATCTTAGGTGCAACAAGATCTTACCCTATCAACAAAGAGATTAAGAATGTTCAATGAAGCTCACAGTACTGGACAATTGTTTATGATATTAGTGTTGAGGATAAATAATGAGGGGAATCAGTGATAAAGCATAAGTGACATCAACTAACATCCATACAAGCTCACAAGAATAATTGGTTATAAGTGAAATAATAATTAGAAAGAAATTTTCTTGCAATTGAATTTTAAAGAAATTAGTCCCGAATCCTAATGGATCCTAGAAGGGACATTACATGCTATGTTTAGCAGAGCACCTGTGTAGTGGTTTCAGATGATTTAGAGCTTCTCATGCGGAATCTCCGGTTTGAGAGACTTAGTATTTTTAGTAAGTCTATTTTGGTCTGGTTGCTATTTCTGGCAGGGCAGTGTGAGTTCAGGATACTGTTGTCAGAAGTAGTTTTGTTGTGGTCAGAGAGATTCAATAGCACTATGTTTTAATGAAGGTTATTAAATTAAGTTATTTTAATTTAATAACTTCATATACTTTAATGTTATAATTCAATGGTGTGTTGATGAAGCTTTCTTTAATGAGAAGTGTATTGAAGAAGATTTCGATTTTGCATTATAAAGCTAAGGGAGAAATTGAATTTCTCTACCATTTGATCATTTGTAAAAATTGAAAAGTGAGAAGTTTGTCTTGAGAGAGAAAATCAAATTTCTTAAGGAAGGATGAGGGTTTGAGTTTGGTCTTCTTCCAGGAGAGAACTCTTCCAAATTTTGAATGCAATTTGAATTGGTTCCTATACCCATAAATTTATAAGTGCAGATTGTGGGGATTACAAAACAGTACAGGGTTGATGTACGGAATTGCTGGAGCAGTACGAAAATGGCAGAGCTGTACATACTGTACAGTATATGGTTGCAAAGTAATTGTGGTTCGGTTGTTTGATGCTGCAGTTGGTGCTCTGTAATGTCCCCTTTCTCGAACAAGATTAATAATAAATAATAAAATTTGATTAAATAAATAATAATAAAGTAATAAAATATAATTATAATTGAGATTATAATAAAATATAAATAATTCCAATTGAATTTTAATATATAATATAACATATTATTAATATGATAAATATAATATAATATACTATTAATATAATAACAAACCATATAATAAATAAATAATAAACAACTATTATAAGTAACAAATGGACAGTCTACGTGTCCATATGAGGCACTTGAAGCATATATTTGTATGGAACCCGACACAAAGGAAAGGCACGCAAGGTGTAACCGATATAACTAGGCAAACATTAGCAGTGGATTATGGTTGTTGTCCACACGCATTACATACCACATTACATACCGCATTACATACGGGAGAAATAACTACATATTACAATTATAAACGAAGTAAAGAGAGTAAAATATGATAATAGGAGAATTCGCAGAGGATAATGACCGAGCATTGATTAAGAATGACGAAACAGATTACAATCCCTATATCGTCATACATCCTCGACCTTATGACTTAGACGATTGCTTTATTGATTAGTCAAATGACTAAAGGCATATAATTATAACGTAGTCAATATCAACGATATTAAACGAAGAATATGAATAAGATTTAAATTAAAAAGACTTCGATTACTGAAGGCGGTGCTTGAAGGGAATCCATTTTAATTGAAGTCCTAAATTGATACGAGAGCGATTAAGGTGCTTAGAGACAAAGCGCGATCAATACTGGAGTTGCTAGAACAAGATATACAGACAGTTCCAATGTTCATTAGATGACATCGATTGGTATTTTGAATTAATATTTGAATTTATGAATCAATAACAAAGAGCAGGACACGGGTTTATTCATAAATGAGTTTAATCTGTATAATCCCTTATGTCTCAGCGCCACATATTAATGAATAAACTATAGACTTATCTCGTGATTAGAAGACATTATAACAGCAGTGATATTTTGCCTAATCAATTAACATATTGGTAATACAAGTGCAATAATAGAGGATCATAAGTCGTGTCCCTTAATGACATGTCTCCTCACTCATATAGTTGGGTACAAGAGGGGTCATTCAAGTGTGGGAAAAAGGGAGAAGAAAGAGAGTTTTCTCTTATTTTACTTATCCTCAGGAAATTACTCCCTGGCACGTAAGGCATAACTTAACATACCAGATATCACAGTTGTGGTGAAAGCGATATCGTTAATTGCATGTTCTCATTATTCTGATATAGCATAACGGCATCAAAAGTAATAGGGCTGAGCATATCTCATGTCAATATATAGACATTTCTATTCATATATTAACATTCATATCATTGCATATATTTATATAGTTTCATATCAGAGATAGCTATATAATCTCATACAATCTCCATTACTTAATCCAAGCGTAAGTATCAGATAAAGCAAGAGTATGAAGTATGAGTAATTGTTCTGACTATTTGAGGTAGCCAAATAGGAGGTCATTACATTGCATATAATTAAGGATCATATCAGAAATAACAATCTAATCTCTATCAAAGAAGCATCAAAACATTACAAATTGGTAGTTATAATCTTTAGTCCCAACAGGGGACATTACATGCTCCAAGCCGCCATTAGTAAGGAGAATATTCTTTGCAGCTGGTGTTATTAATTATAAGTTGCGTCTTCATTGCACAAGAGCTGCGTTACATTCTAGAAAAGGAGGCGTCACACATTCAAAACAGTTAATAAGGTGCTGCATTCTAAATTGCCATATGTAATGTTTATGAAAAGTTTTCAACCATATGAATTAATTATTGGTGAACAATTGTTAGTACTAATTTTCTGTTATTTGTCAAGATATCTTCAAAATTTGTAATTGCAAAGGTTATAAATATTGTGAGACTTCAACAATTTGCAAATAAATTTGAGATATTAGCTAGTTTAGAGCTGAGAGCTAGTTGGGCTCATCACAGTGGTATCAGAGCTTTGATCTTGCTAGCTTGGAGGTTATGAGGGCTTAGCTATGGTAGATAGGTTTGTGCTTGGTATGCATTATGTCCGCAAGGGTAGAGCTTCACCCCCACCAGAGGGTAGTGAACAAGGTTCACAGGATGAACATACAAGCGACAAAAACATAAATAATATTGGCAATGATGTTGATAGGGAAGCCAAAGATGCCTTCAGAAATTTAGCAGATGGTCAACATCATATTGCAAATGTTTTGCAACAATTGTCAGATATACTTCAGCGTATTACTTTACCAGGTGATCATACCAGAGATAGAGGTATGAGGAGTGCTTCAGTCAGTTCGCACAGGTCTAGATCAGAGGACAGACATGAGTATAGCGCTGACCGTACAGGCACCTATGACAGGCCTCTACGCCCTATTTTCTTGAGGCCAAAGTTCTATGCAGTTAGTGTGGAGTCAGAGCCAGCACCATTTGTCGATGATATGGTGACACACTTTGTAGAGTGGGATGCTCTTCCAGAGGCAATAAAAAGAAATCTGAATTTTGATAGGTATTTGACAAAACCGAGAGCATTCCAGAGGCAAGCCAGCTCCTGACAAGAGGCATATGCCTGGGCAGAATGATCTGAAGCAGGCAACCAGCAAGTTGATTCTAGCTCACTTTGATGGAAGTGGGAAGATTGTTAGCAATTTAAGTTGTCATTAGTGAAGTTAGATGCAAACACCATTCCCACTGGTATAGGTACATCGGAAGATCACTCATTACTTTATATGCACTGGTAGACTATAATAGAGGAGATGCATTGGTAGACCGAACATAGTGCATTGTACCAGTCTTATATTGCATACAGGGATGGAATGGGTACAAGATTGACACCGGTCAAACAACATGTCTATCCGCACCGGTGAATGTGGAGCTGTTTAAGTTAAAATCGGAATATACGGAGCATACACCGTTTAGAACTGAAGTTAGCTTTTTAACAAGAGTTAGTTTTATTTCTATGCAGATGTTTCAAGGTAAACTCAAGATCAGAATGCAAAACTTTTTGTTTTGTTGCATGATTTAAGGACGAGTTTACAGCCTAGCGGTTCTATGAGTTAAGGGTTACATTGAGATGAACTTTTGTATAAATACATGGCATAGGACGCAAGAAGAGAAGTTGTTGATAGTTGTTGAATATATAGAGCAGAAGAGAGATACCTTCTGAGAGAAGTGCTACAGTCACAGTGGTGAAAGGCAGAAAGATCAACAGCCAAACAAAACCGGGAAAGATCAACATGTATGATCTAATTAGGGTGAACCCTAATAGGTTCTTTGTAAAAATCCTTTAATCGGGTAACATCTTTGTTGATGTTGAAAGTCCTCTAACAAGGCCGCTCCTAACAGAGTCAAGGTCTTAACCAATCTTTTACCAAATCCCTTAACAAGGTAGCACTCTTGCAAGTACTTTGTAAACTCCTAACAGGGCATCTTTATTACTGCAATAGTGAAGTTGTGAGCTCTGTCTCATCGTGGTTTTTTCCTTCTAACCGAGGGTTTCCACGTATACATGATGTGTTGATCTGAGTATTTCTATTTATGCTTGTGGATGATTGTTTACATTCTGCTTTTCTTGCAAGAATCTTTATACAAGTTTTAAATTGCAATAAAAATAGTATTTATTGATTCACCCTCCCTCTCAGTAATCGATTAGGAATAAGAATTGGTATCAGAGCTAAGTTCTCATATATATAAAGCATAACCGCTTGAGAAAAAGATTATGGAGGGTTACAAGTATCAGTAATAGCTTGAGGAAGCCAACGACATCATGGCCTCTTTGGAGAATAGGCTGAGAAGATCACTTGGTAAAAGAAAGGAGCTGGCTCTGCAGTTGAGTGAGAGCAATGAAACAATTGATGAACTTGCTGGGCACAGTGGATCTGATGAAGTTGAGGAGGCAGTGTCTGAGCTCATGGAGAGGAACTAGATCCTAACCGATTAGATCTCCAACCTAAAGAGGGAGCAGGAAGAGAATGCGCTAAGGATGACTGAATTGATTGAGAAAAAGAGGAAAGCTGAAGATGAAAGAAACACAATAGTCAATTCGTTAACAACTTCTGAGAGAGCGAGAAATCTGCAGAGTAAGCGGTAAGGGAAAATGATCTTGTCATTCTGCAACTTCAAGAAGACATGCAAATTATCACTCAAGAAAACGACAACATGCAAAAGGGTTGGCATGATAGAGATGAAGCATGCAAAAGACTGGCAATAGAGTTGTATCAACTGAAGGAACAGATGAAAGAACTTGAACAAAGGAATGAAACCCTAAGAAGATACAACGAGAGCTCGGTCAAGCTTGATGAGCAACTCAAAGCTCAAAGAAAGCACAAAGATTCCACCGGTCTTGGATTCACCGGTAAAGACACCAAAGATTTTGGTGAGTCATCAAGAGCCAACACAAGCAAGAAGGAAAAGAAGAAACCAAAAGAACAAAAAGGTAAAAAGACCTTCAACAATTCTTGCAAACATTGTGGGAAACCGGGCCATAAAACAAGCAACTACAGAAACGCACCAGTCAAGCCAACTAACAGTTATTGCAAAAACTGTAGCAAGTATGGCCACAAGACCAATGAATGCTGGTTGAGCCCCACAAGTGTGTCCAGTAGAAGCAGTGGAAGCTTCAAGGGCTATTACTACGTATGCAACAAGTTCGGACACAAAGCTGATGAATGTAGATCCAAGACAATGGCATTCAGATCCCCACTGAGATCGGTATTCCCCAAAAGAAACAAGAATCGGAGCACAACCAACTGTGCTAATTGTGGCATGCACAGTCACAATGACTCCTAGTGCAAATCACCTAACAATAGAAGGGTGAATTCATGGAGGGCAACCGGGATAGTCTGTTACACCTGCAACAAAGTTGGACACCTAGCTAAAGACTGCAGGAACCAGTCAATGAACAATAGGAAAGGATCGGTCAAGCTGGTGGAGAAGACCTCATCTTCAAATGAGAAGAATAACAATGGAAAGAAGAACGAGAAAGAAGTCAAGCAGATTTGGTTCAAGAAGGAATCAAAGAGCTCCGTTGAGGAGAAGACAAAGGAAAGATCATCATTGGTCGATGGTGATATCTCTTTAGCAAACCGAGCCTACAGGGCTTAGGGGGAACCGGTAGCTCGTCTACTATTCCCAGTAGGACTGGTGAGCAATCCACTCACTCAGTTAGGAAGTATAATCAGACAGATAAGCGTTGATCAACTGAAAAAGCTTGAATATCGGTTGGCGAAAAAGGAAAGAAAGGTTAGGTAAGACAATTAATGCTGTAGCCGTTTAACAATAGTTACTGTTATGCCCTAACCCTATATAAAGAAAGGAGGATTACTCATTTACTTTTACTTTGTGATTTTGTGATTAACAATTCTTATGCTTGAGTAATATTCTCGTGCTTTGACATCGAAAGATATTGTCTGTTAGACTGATCAAGCTACTTTCTGTATTAACCGGTTGATAGCAATGACATCATCATTTGTCGCCAAGCTGATCCAAGGAATTCAAATTGATCGACCTGTTTACGATATCATGGCGATTCAGAACAGGGCGAACGACATGAATGGTGCACTATCTTGCGTGCTTGATGGTGTTCTCATGACAGAAGACGTGACTGCTTTCATTCACGCCAAGCAGGAAGAACTGGGAGAGACGTTCATCCAGAGCATCTCTCGCTATGTGAGGACGGAAAGCTTCCTAATAGATACGTGAAGTTGGTGTCATCCGGTCTCATCAACGAAGTCAGCTATCCAACTATCTTCTGTTTAGATTGGATTTGACTGGTTCTCACTCGTGTGCACCATCCAGGGTTTTGGCTCCAAAAGGGTGCAGCTACACAAATTACAAAGGAGGATTTGCATCGAGTGACTAGGTACAGTCAGGAAGGGGAAGCATTAACCCTAAGAACTATCTCCAATGCGATTGTCACTAAGCTGACAAAGTCTAAATCCGATGATCGACTTATGATAGTAAATGACATTGAAGATCAAGGAGTTCGGTTCGCATCTGCTGTAATAAGTTATAAAATCTATCAGTCCAACAACCTGAACAACATACCGGGAGGAGCCATTCATGCCGCTCACTAGATAATGTTTGACAATGCCAAGTACGATCTCTGTGGAATGCTATGAGGTTAGATATTTGAAAACATGAAGAAGCTCAGCATTGTAAAGAAGAAATCCATGAAGTATGAGACCCTACTGGTATGTCTTTACTTCTACTATGCAAATTTATTCTCGAGAATTGGAAAGATGACATGGGTAACCGATTGACCGGTTATGCATCAAATAAGTGAAATGGCCAACCAACTGGGAAACCAGTTTGGTAAAGTAATGACCGAATACTTTGAGGCATTTCAACTGAGAATGCACGCAAGGGAGCAGGTGTCGTCAACTATTGTTGACTCATATAAGGATGATGTATGTTTTCTGGTTTCCACCGATCACTGCATTATTCAAGCAATGGAACCGAGAATAGGGTACACTCTACAACTGGGCTACGAGATCACCTCCAAGACAGCTAAGGCATATTCAGATGCCCTGACCGAAGCTGACCTAGATCTCTCTTCTTACCGGTTTGGTACCTATAAAGAGATCTAGGATAATCTGAAGAAAAGAGCTCCAATCAAGAACGTCTATACAAAAAGGACCCCCACACCGAAGAAGCCGGTGACAGAACCACCCAAGGCTCAAAAGAGAAGAGCTCAACCGGTACCCAGTACCCAAGGGGAAGAACAAGAGGAAACAAAACACCAAGAGACTATAGGCCCAAGTTTTCCTCTGAATTAAATTCTAGGCTAATGACCAAATGGAGAACCGGTGTAGGCAATAACATTAGAATCAATAAGGAGACATTGTCTAAGGTCAGACTTAGTCTCAGTGAAGAGAGAATCAAGCTTCTACTAGAGGAAGCATCAATGAACTTGGATACCAAGTAGAGAGTTGCCAAGATACTCAATGGGTATGAAAACGAAGTCTATAAAGAGACTTTAGATTTCTGGAAGCAGTATGACTTCAATGCTCTTGAGGGAACAAGTCCACAGGATCTAACTCAAACAGCACAAGCACCATCGGTTCAATTCACTTCTCGTGAAGAACCTACAACCGGTGAGGAGAATATTCATACAGAACAGTTCACATCTGGTGAACAGGTTAATCTGGGAGAGTCGTCAGTAAAGATGACCACTGACAACACTACAGGTGTTGAAGAAGAAATTACTGTGGGAGATTTGCATATAGCTGAAGAGCAGCGCCAAGAAGAAGTTCCATTGGAAGAGCAATTTCCACAAGAAGAGAATGCTCAACCAGAAGTTGAAGTGCAACCAGAAGTGCAAGCACAGAATGAGGAAGAAGTACCAGTAGCAGAAGACCTACCAAAAGAGGAGGCACAATCGGAAAATGTGGCATTACCGGAAGAATTAGCCCAACCAGGAAATGATGAAAACAAACAAGAACAACAGATTGAACAGGAACAAGAGTTGCCTGTACACATTGAGCAAGCACTACCGGTATAGGAGCCTACACACAAGGAACATGTAGATGTTCCAAGCTCATCCTCATCCACAAGGAAGCTATCTTTTGCAGTAGATACTGAAGCAAAAAGGAGCAAGGCTACCGAGACTGTGGTTGACATCAACAAAATGTCAACAAGGCAGCTAAAGGAGCTAACAAAAAGGAAACATGACATGGTTCTAACAAGTGTAAAAAATATCCTGAGCAACTTTGTACCCGATGCTGACATCGGTGAAGATGAACTTGCAATAGATCAATTGGAAATATTAGCACAAGCAATCGGAAAAGATCTAACCGATCTAGAGAAAGTGGCAATTGATCATTACGAGAAGAAGAGAATATAAATTCTTCACAAACAGGTTGAGGAAATAAAGGTCACACTTGAAAAGCAAAGAAATGCTGAGAGGGGGAGGGGGTGAATCAGCGTTTCAAACTCTAAATCAAAACAATTAAAGCAGAGACACACATACGCAAAAAGGAAAGAGACACTCAGAAATTTATCACGTGGAAAACCCAACAGGGTTAAAAAACCACGACTTCTCTAATCACTTGGGCAACAACCCCTTACATCCGAGAGCTACAACTCTTCTAAAACTTGAAGATCAGGCTCCAACCTAATTTAGAAGGCAACTACCTTCCTTACAAGAAATAGATGATGAAACAAAACATTCATATGTTCTGTGTCTTCACTAAGGTATGAAGACGCTGTAGGAATACTAAGATTTTACCAAACAGGGACCTCAACACTTCTAGTCTATATATTTGATATAAACTCCCCCTCACTGTTAATCTTCCTGCTGGTTCACACAGACTTATATTTCTTCAACTATACATCGTACATCTTCAGCATTTCACCCTCACACTCCTTTTCAACAGTCTATCTCCTTCTATCAACGTTGTTCGATTCCCTCAAAAGAAACTCCACACTCCCTGTCTGCCCCTTTTCTCATTCCCTTTTATTCACGCCAAAATTGTCTACGAAGACACACAATTTAATGATGACTGTTGCAGTGTGTATTAATGACCCTTTTGTTTTAAAAGACTACACTGCGATCTTCAAGAATCCTGTGCTACCGAATACTGGCATAGTTCGGTGTTACACACGTTCTTCATTTGCATTCATCTATTTGGCTACCCGACACCTGCAACCTTCAACATTTTCACCAAAGAAGAAAAACAGTCTCTTTTTTACAATCTATCGGTAGTATCTACTTTTTATGCTTGTAAGATCACCTTTCTTTTACTGTTGAGTCCCTTTCCTCACGGGTGCTACAACTTCACTTGCCGTGCTTTCTCAAAACTGATTGTCGTATGTAGCACCCACACCAGAGATGTTTTTATTTATTATGTACTGTATATTCTTCCGTGAATGTATCTTCTACCTCCGCTGCAAATTGCAATCCCCTTACCACTCAATGCATATATTCAAAGATAATACTTTACTCCCAAAAAGGATAGCTGCGGTTCCAGCTCCCCTTTTTTTTTTTTGTCGCATTCACATCATTGAGTGTCCATATTGTTTTTAGTTTCCTGACGCCTATACAAAAGACACAGTAGCTCCATGTTGTATCGCAACTCCAGTCCCAAAAATAATCTCTTTTCTCTCATTCCATATGTGTTAAAACGTATGCACTGCCACACAAACACGGGGCACACACACACCTCTATTCTCAAAGTATATTTTGAAACTTCTACTACACTACCATTACGAAGCACGACATTCTGATTTTATTCTCTCTCCTGTTCAAACACTCCTCTGTCAGTTTTACACAGTCCGACCATTCTTACGCTGCCGACTCGACAACCTTCACTCACTCGTTCGTAACTGCTCTCTCTTGGCCGTTTTTCTTCACGGGACTTCTCACGTTTTTGGCTTGGCCCTTTTTTAAAAAAAATTCAACTCGACACCCATCTAGCTATATGAAGGATTATCCTTTTGTTCTACTTTTTACGTTTACATACACCTGGCATTTACGTTTACATACAAAAATGGCTCCTTATCCATTTTCGCAAATCTCTGTATATATTATAAACTTCACACGCTCTTTTCCTTACTCAAATAAAAACATTGCTTAGATGAAACGTGTGTTTGCAAGAGCTGTTCTTAGAATAGGAATCACTGTTGTCAAAGACACCTGTGTATACAAAGCAGGAGACGTTACACAGAGAACTCATGATTTGAGCGCCAGTTCATTTGCTGTTGTTCTAACACCTTAGCAGGTTCCCACAAACATGATTGAAACACTGCAAACATTCTGCTGGTGCCATTTGTTCCCTTTGAACAGTGATCGCACAAAAAGAATTTGATGCCAACCAAAAACACTTGGCAACCGACATGCCAACCAAACCAAAGAAGGAGGTGACAGATTGCATTTGATCCACGCATTAAAGCATTGACTAACACAATAGACAATGACACTCACTAGAGGCGTAAAATTCATCAGTGACATAAAACTAACAATCTCCCCCTTTTTGTCATTGATGGCAAACCTGAGACACATCTGAAGCAAATCTGAAACAGCTCCCCCATAAAACTGAACCAATTGAAACAATTCTGCCAAATCTGAATGGATGTCCCCCTTAAGCTCTACTCACCCTTTGTCATCAATGACCATGAAACACAACAATACGAGCAGTCCAAAAGATACCACAATGAAGTGCTTTTGCTGAAACCAGACCAACTAATTACAGAGATGGAGTCTCTTGAACCTTTCTTCTCCAAACCTTAGTCACTTTAGTTCTTCTTTGAGGTTCAACATTATAAAATAAATCTGCATTGTAGCTGTTACAAAATCTAGATGAATGGCCAAACTTATTGCAGCTGTAGCAAATCATATTGTACTTCCTAAAAACATTTCTTTCATGCTGATAATAATTCTGGTATGGAACAACTCTACAATCAGCAGCTCTATGTCCAAAGTAATTACAAGCAAAATAGTAGCCATAGAAGAACGGTTTATTTACCTTGTTAGGAGTACGTTGACTACTTTCCGGTGATGAAGAGTTTGGATCAGATTGCATGCCAATACCTCTTTTATCTTTGGTGGGTCTTTGAGAGCCAAGAACGTCATCTAATGTAACCTTACCATTGCTGAAAGACAGTTCTTCACTAGAAAGCATAGAAGTTTTACCAATGTTCCTCATAGCGACAATTTCAGCTTCCAACTTGGCAATGTTATTTTCCTTTATTTGAATCTGATTTTCCAAATTCTCACGAATCTTTTTGGCCTCATTCAGCAATTTAGAATCAGCAAGCTGAGTTTCAGCCTCTCCAAGAGATGTAGCAATCTTCAGCTTTTCAGCACTTTCAACTTGTAGAAGATCCACAAGACTTGAATTTTTCTTTTTCAGTTTTTTAATCTCAGATAGAGCTGAAATCAGTTCAAGTTCAAGGTCTACTTCATCATCTTCATCATCTCCAATTTCTTTAGAACTTGCATCATCAATAGTCACATCATCAATAGCCATGAACATGACTTCACTTATCCTAGAATCGCTTTCGCTGCTTGAAGAATCATCTCTATCATTTCTTGAAAACAACACCTTCTTGTCCTTTTCAGATTTCCAATTCTTCTTGGCAAACCTCCTAGATATTCGGTACTTGAATTCTTTTTCATCATTGCAGTCTTCTTCTTTATTAACCGGACACTTAGAGGCAAAGTGACCAAGCTTTCCACAGTTGAAGCATTTCACACCAGATCTGTCTTTGTTTTTGTTAAAGCCTTTTTGCAGCCTTCTAATGAGGTAATCTATTTCCTCATTGGAGTCCTCATTTGAGCCTTCACTTGGATTGTTCTCTTTGTCCTTGCTTCTTTTAGAAGCCTTAAATGCAGATTCAGTTTTAGAAGACCCTTCAACCGTAGCCCTCATCTCATATGCAGTCAAGATACCATGTAGCTTATCAACAATTAGAGTGTCTAAATCTGACATTTCTTCAACAACAGAGACTTTAGCATCAAGTCTCATGGGAAGAGAACGAAGAATCTTCTGAACCACAGTTTTCTCGTCAACCTTTTCACCTAGACCTCTTAAAGCGTTGACAACTTCATCAACACGCAAAAAATATGCAGCAATGTTCTCACTGTCCTTCATGCGAAGACCTTCAAATACAGCCTGGTGAGTCTGAACTTTAGCCTTTCTAACTTTGTCATCATCTTGATATGCATTGTGCAATTTATCCCAGATTTCTTTAGCTGTGTCGCAATGCATGACCTTTACAAACTTAGCTTCAGTTAGACCACACAAGATTGCATTCATGGCTTTGGCATTGTTCTCAAATTCCTTCTTATCATCAGCATCTATAGGAGTAGCAGGGATTTTATAGCCATTTACGAGACTGAGGTACACATCACAGCCAAGAGACATGATGTAGGTTTTCATATGAACACTCCAGAAAGCAATTGTTGCCATCAAAGAGATGGGCACGGTTTGTAGCTAGACCTTCTAAGGCACACATGATGGACACAAGAATCGAACTCTCAAGCTTTTAAGCACAGGAAGAGAGTGACCGGCTTTGATACCAATTGAAAAGCAGAGAAATGCTGAGAGGGGGAGGGGGTGAATCAGCGTTTCAAACTCTAAATCAAAACAATTAAAGCAAAGACACACATACGCAAAAAGGAAAGAGACACTCAGAAATTTATCACGTGGAAAACCCAACAGGGTTAAAAAACCACGGCTTCTCTAATCACTTGGGCAACAACCCCTTACATCCGAGAGCTACAACTCTCCTAAAACTTGAAGATCAGGCTCCAACCTGATTTAGAAGGCAACTACCTTCCTTACAAGAAATAGATGATGAAACAAAACATTCATACATTCTGTGTCTTCACTAAGGTATGGAGACGCTGTAGGAATACTAAGATTTTACCAAACAGGGACCTCAACACTTCTAGTCTATATATTTGATATAAACTCCCCCTCACTGTTAATCTTCCTGCTGGTTCACACAGACTTATATTTCTTCAACTATACATCGTACATCTTCAGCCTTTCACCCTCACACTCCTTTTCAACAGTCTATCTCCTTCTATCAACGATGTTCAGTTCCCTCAAAAGAAACTCCACACTCCCTATCTGCCCCTGTTCTCATTCCCTTTTATTCACGCCAAAATTGTCTATGAAGACACACAATTTAATGATGACTGTTGCAGTGTGTATTAATGACCCTTTTGTTTTAAAAGACTACACTGTGATCTTCTTCAAGAATCCTGTGCTACCGAATACTGGCATAGTTCAGTGTTACACGTTCTTCATTTGCATTCATCTATTTGGCTACCCAACACCTGCAACCTTCAACGTTTTCACCAAAGAAGAAAAACAGTCTCTTTTTTACAATCTATCAGTAGTATCTACTTTTTATGTCTGTAAGATCACCTTTCTTTTATTGTCAAGTACCTTTCCTCACGGGTGCTGCAACTTCACTTGCTGTGCTTTCTCAAAACTGATTGTTGTATGTAGCACCCACACCAGAGACTTTTTTTATTATGTGCTGTATATTCTTCCGTGAATGTATCTTCTACCTCCGCTGCAGATTGCAATCCCCTTACCACTCAATGCATATATTCAAAGATAATACTTTACTCCCAAAAAGGATAGCTGCGGTTCCAGCTCCCTTTTTTTTTTTGTCGCATTCACATCACTGAGTGTCCATATTGTTTTTAGTTTCCTGACGCCTATACAAAATAGACACAATAGCTCCCTGTTGTATCGGAACTCCAGTCCCAAAAAAAAATCTCTTTTCTCTCATTCCATATGTGTTAAAACGTATGCACTGCCACACAAACACGGGGCACACACACACCTCTATTCTCAAAGTATATTTTGAAACTTCTACACTACCATTACGAAGCACGACATTCTAATTTTATTCTCTCGCTTGTTCAAACACTCCTCTGTCGGTTCTTACACAGTCTGACCATTCTTACGCTGCCGACTCGACAGCCTTCACTCACTCGTTCGTAACTGCTCTCTCTTGGCCATTTTTCTTCACGGGACTTCTCACGTTTTTGGCTTGGCCCTTTTTAAAAAAAAAATCAACCCGACACCCATCCAGCTATACGAAGGATTATCCTTTTGCTCTACTTTTTACGTTTACATACACCTGGCATTTACATTTACATACAAAAACGACTCCTTATCCATTTTCGCAAATGTCTATATAAATATTATAAACTTCACGCGCTCTTTTCCTTACTCAAATAAAAACATTGCTCAGATGAAACGTGTGTTTGCAAGAGTTGTTCTTAGAACAGGAATCACTGCTGTCAAAGACACTTGTGCATACAAAGCAGGAGACGTTACACAGAGAACTCATGATTTGAGCGCCAGTTCATTTGCTGTTGTTCTAACGCCTCAGCAGGTCCCACAAACATGATTGAAACACTGCAAACATTCCGCTGGTGCCATTTGTTCCTTTTGAACAGTGATCGCACAAAAAGAATTTGATGCCAACCAAAAACACTTGGCAACCGACATGCCAACCAAACCAGAGAAGGTGGTGACACATTGCATTTGATCCACGCATTAAAGCATTGACTAACACAACAGACAATGACACTCACTAGAGGCGTAAAATTCATCAATGACATAAAACTAACAACACTATCTACCAATCTAAGGGTACTACAACAACAGATTCAAGTTGCAGGAAGTTTGATGTCCAGAACTTCAAATTTTGATACTTTTATTCAAGATCTCACTGAGAAGTCAACAAAGACTTCAGAAGACATAAGAGCACTGTCTTCCCAGTTTGACATAAAGAACAAGTTTGCAACAACTTTTAGCAGGGAAATGACAAGCCTAGCTCTTATTCTGAGAAAGGCATCTGAAGAGAAGACCAAAAGAATCCAAGACATAATTGGATTCCAATTATTTCTGGCGCCCACATTTGACTCAATGCAAAAGATTGCAACAGATGCTGAGAATTTGATCGGTGAACCGGACTACAAGACTGTGGAGGACATGGAGAACATTATTGTCTCTCTAAAAGCAACTCAGAAAAACATCGAATATGTTACTGGTCAATGGAACCCATTTCTTCATTCAACAAAGAACATATACAAGGATATCTTAACAAAGCTACAAATGTAAAATCTTAAGTGAGGCATAACCCTTTGTCCTATGGAGGCAAAAAGGGGAAGAAGAAGATATTGATAGGAAAGAGAAGGGTCAGGAGGTCAGAAGAAGAGGAGAGAAAAGAAGACTTAAGAGAAGAAGGGTCAGGAGGTCAGAACAGAAGAGCTAAAGCACTTGAACAGGGGAATTATGCAACTAGGTCAGGAGGTCAGAAGAAGAGGAGAGAAATGAAGACTTCAGAGAAGAAGGGTCAAGAGGTTAGAACAAAAGAGCTAAAGCACTTGAACAGGGGAAGTATACAACTAGAGGAGCAGAAGTATATAGGATAAGGTATTAATGAGTAATGGTAAGTGAGCAATGGTTTTGCCACAATGACAAAGGGGAAGATTGTTAGCAATTTAAGTTGTCATTAGTGAAGTTAGATGCAAACACCATTCCCACCAGTATAGGTACACCAGAAGATCACTCATATTAGTTTATATGCACTTGTAGACTATAACAGAGGAGATGCACTGGTAGACCGAACAGAGTGCATTGTACCGGTCTTATATTGCATATAGGGATGGACTTGGTACAAGATTGACACCAGTCAAACAACATGTCTATTCGCACCGGTGAATGCGGAGCTGTTTAAGTTAAAACCGGAATATACAGAGCATCCACCGTTTAGAATTGAAGTTAGCTTTTTAACAGGAGTTAGTTTTATTTCTACACATATGTTTCAAGATAAACTCAAGATCAGAACACAACTTTTTGTTTTGTTGCATGATTTAAGGATGAGTTTACAGCCTGGCGGTTCTATGAGTTAAGGGTTACATTGAGATGAACTTTTGTATAAATATAGGGCATAGGACACAAGAAGAGAAGTTGTTGAATATATAGAGCAGAAGAGAGATACCTTTTGAGAGAAGTGCTACAATCATAGTGGTGAAAGGCAGAAAGATCAACAGCCAGGCAGAACCGGGAAAGATCAACATGTATGATTTAATCTGACAGAAAGTGTCAAGTTAAGATCATTGCTTTTGTATTGTGAAAGCATATTGAAATCCCTCTATCAGGGTGAACCCTAATAGGTTCTTTGTAGAAATCCTTTAACCGGGTAACATCTTTGTTGATGTTGAAAGTCCTCTAACAAGGCGGCTCCTAACAGAATCAAGGTCTTAACTGATCTTTTACCAAATCCCTTAATCGGGTAGCACTCGTGCAAGTACTTTGTAAGCTCCTAACAAGGTGTCTTTATTATTGCAGTAGTGAAGTTGTGAGCTCTGTCTAACCGTGGTTTTTTCTTTCTAACCGAGGGTTTCCACGTATACATGATGTGTTGATTTGAGTATTTCTATTTATGCTTGTGGATGATTGTTTACATTCTTCTTATCTTGCAAGAATCTTTATACAAGTTTTAAATTGCAATAAAAATAGTATTGACTGATTCACCCCCCCTCTCAGTAACCGGTTAGGAATAACAAAGACTACAGCTAGAGCTTGGGTTCACAAGCTAGATACGTATTTATCACTTCGTCCTATGTCTGAGGAGGACGCCATACGCTTTTGTGTGCTACATTTAGATGGAGTAGCTCACGATTGGTGGTACCATGGGCTAGTGTCTCTGTGACATGATCAGATCGTCTATTGCCAGGAGTTTGTTGATAGGTTGATTGAGCGGTTTGATAGGAGGGACCCTGAGACTTACTTCAGAGAATTAGCTCAGTTGAGGCAGGAAGGTGGTCTTGAGGCCTTCATCAGTGAGCTTCAGTGGTTATTAGTCATGGTCTACGACATCTCTGAGAGGAGGAGAGTCATGCTTTTCATCGAGGGTTTGACTGAGCCATACAGGGGGTGCGTTAAGTCCTTGGATCCACCTACTTTACGAGAGGCGATGAAGAAAGCTAGAAATTTTGAGCTTTCTGTTTCACGAGGCAAGTCTACTCCTAGTCCTATTATCACTCTTGCAGAAGAGGTACCCCACCAGTTGTTGACAGGAAGAAATCTGTAGGTAGGCTTGATGATGCTACTCGAGAGGATTTGAGGAGGGGGCAACTTTTCTATTGGTGCAAAGAGCCTTATGATAGAGAGCATTCTTTCCCTATGAGACCTAAGGGCAGGGCAAACTGATCTATGTGGGTGTATTCTGGTGAGAGTGAGGCTGAATCTTGTCATTAATCAGCTAGTTTTGAGTTGGATGAGGCTCAAAAGGTTTCTACAGAGCTAGGTCCTGATGCCAAACTATCACCCATAGTGTTTTCCACTGATGTACCACTTCCCTCTGCTTTAAGACTGAAGGGATTAGTGGAAGGATAACCCTGCATTGCTATGTTGGACACTGGAGCTACACACAATTTTATTCATGAGAGAGTTGCTAGTCAGTGTGGACTTCAGGTAGAGGAGTTTGCATGTTTTCGAGTCCGGGTGGCAGATGGCTACACTCTTACCTTTACTAGGTGCATCGATCATCTCTCGTTGTTCTTTGGTGATTACGAGTTGGTATCTGATTTATATGTGTTAGATTTGGGAGAGATGGATGTAGTGTTAGGGACCCAGTGGATACAAGAGATCAAGGAGTTTCACCTCAGCTTGAACCCGATGCAGATGAGATTTGAGTACCAGGGCAGGGAGTATGTTTTGTCGGGTCTTACTGAGGGGAGTTTATGCACTATGTCCTTTTGTGCAGTAGTTAGAGAGGAGTTATAGAGGCATGATTTCATTTAGATAGAGCAGGTTACACATCATGTCTCTCATAGCTCACAGATATCTTATTTAGATTAGCAGGCGGGAGCTGTACACTTTGTGAACAATCCTTTATTTGATATGGATGTCACTATCTTATGACAATCCATTGTTTGAGTTCAGTGATGATCCCTTTCTGGTGATGAGTGAGGATGATGATGATGATTGGAATTCTATCAGTACACCGGATGATCACTTAGATTTTACAGGACACCAATCCGTTTTTTGTTGAGCAGTTTACAGAGGTGTACACAGTGAGGAGTGCATATAATTTTACTTTTGATCCTCATGTTCAAGATATCTACCAGTTGCAGAGTTCATCAGTGCATCCATTTGATGACTGGTATGATAGTTTAGTTGGCACACAGACTGGGGGCAAGTCTAGTTTGTCGGTTAAGTTGCTTCCGTGTAAGTTACTCACGGTTGAGTTACTCCCATGTGATGTTCCTGTCTCAGCATCATCAGTTTGAGCATTGAGTTTAGTTTCTCAGAGTCTGCAGTTTGTACTGTTGATGATGGAGTTGTTTTTGCTGGAGTTTGGTGATGATAGGGACATGAAACATGACCATCCTTGGGATCCGGGTGGATTGTGCTGTTGCATTTGTTTTCTTGATTGCTTGAGGACAAGCAATCTTGGAAAGGGAGGACTGTAATGTCCCTAATTTCAGGCCTCGGGGATTAACTTATTTCAGTGACCCTCGTAAGCTAATCAGGTTGTCAGAGGGGGTTGTTTGGCAGAGTCAGTGGTTGGTTTCCACTCTGGAGATCTTAGATACCAGGATTGCTCTTCATTGGGGTCAGATTGGCAGACTTACTATTTATAGTAAGTGGTATTTTTGGTATTACTATGTTTAGCAGAGCGCCCGTGCAGTGGTTTCAAATGATTCAGAGCTTCTCATGCAGAATCTCCGGTTTAAGGGACTTACTATTTTTAGTAAGTCTATTTTGGTCTGGTTGCTATTTCTGGTAGGGCAATGTGAGCACAGGATACTGTTGTCAGAAATCAGTTTGTTGTGGTCAGAGAGATTCAGTAGCACCATGTTTTAATTGAGGTTATTAAATTAAGTTATTTTAATTTAATAACTTCATATACTTTAATGTTATAATTCAATGGTGTGTTGATGAAGCTTCTTTAATGAGAAGTGTATTGAAGAAGATTTCAATTTTGCATTATAAAGCTAAGGGAGAAATTGAATTTCTCTACCATTTGATCATTTGTAAAAATTGAAAAGTGAGAAGTTTGTCTTGAGAGAGAAAATCAAATCTCTTAAGGATGAGGGTTTGAGTTTGGTCTTCTTCCAGGAGAGAACTCTTCCAGATTTGGAATGCAATTTGAATTGGTTCCTATACCAATAAATTTATAAATGGAGATTGTGGGGATTACAAAATAGTACAAGGCTGCCGTACGGAATTGCTGGAGCAGTACGGAAATGGCAGAGCCGTACGGACATTAGCAGGGCCATACATACCGTACGGTATATGGTTGCAAAGTAATCGTGGTTCAGTTGTTTGATGTTGCAGTTGGTGCTCCAAGCTGCCATTAGTAAAGAGAATATTCTTTGCAGCTGGTGTTATTAATTATAAGCCGTGTCTTCATTGTACAAGAGCTGCGCTACATTCTAGAGAAGGAGGCGTGACACATTCAAAAGAGTTAATAAGGTGCTGCATTCTAAATTGCCATATGTAATGTTTATGAAAAGTTTTCAACCATATGAATTAATTGTTGGTGAACAATTGTTAGTACTACTTTTCTTTTATTTGTCAAGATATCTTCAAAATTTGTAATTGCAAAGGTTATAAATATTGCGAGACTTGCAAATAAATTTGAGATATTAGCTAGTATAGAGCTGAGAGCGAGTTGGGCTCATCACACATAAATAGATCAAATCTGAAATAAATTTAATCATAATTAACATCAATGATATGCATATTCACATTAAAAATTCCTCAAGGTAAGGTTTTATCTTCGCAAATCAGTAGAGGAGTTTATCCTCTGGTTTTTATCCTATTCAAGGACTCAACTAACTCAGAAATCTTTATCAGTCATATGCATGCTGATAATGGCCATTGATGCCTTACGGCTTACAATACTCATAATGTCCTAGATTCTTGAATCTAAGTAATAGTAAACATATCAGTAATCGTTTCTTGTCGATGATTTTCTTTGAGACTCAATCTTATAATTCTTTTAATATAAATGCTCAAAGGATGCTTTCTTTTGATGTTTGATAAGGATACCGATAAATTAATTGTAAGAACTTTTGATATGACCAGAATGTTAATTCCTTTGTCCTGAGATTAGATTTCTCAAAATGATAAAGATAGTTTATACTTTATATGCATTGCATTATGATCATCCTATATGATGGATAATGACAAGGACAAAGTTTGTTTGTTATAAACAATGATAATGAACCTAAAATGTGTGAGTGGTATAAGCCTTCCAATCAAGGGTAATGATATTCTAAATGCATTGCGTAAAGCTCAGTCATCATGACCGAATGATGAAATGGGATGGAGGAAATTAAATTCAACAGCATGCTCGATAACGATAACATAGACCAGTCCATTGGATTGAATGATAAACTCGAATGATAAGAAATAAAAACGACGACATACATGATATGATATCTCGTCATGGGCATAAATTATGAAGAGGATACAATTGCCCGATTCACATGAAGGGTTGCAAACTTTTGACAAGCTGAGACGGATTCCATAGCCGAGCTGAAACTGTGAGGCTAGAACAATGGTGATGTCCCAAAAGATTACGCAAACCCCCAACAGATTGATGCCATAATCTTTATTGGTTTTAGTCAGAATTTCTGAGTGGTTCGATTCCTCCAAATTAATGAATTGATGCACGCCAAGATAGAAGACAGAGTATTGTGGTTTTTGTTTTATAGATGTCAGGAAAACAGCGACCATGAAGTGCGTCTTTTCTTTTTCTTCTTTTCCCGTCCCAAAAAGACCCTTCTGAATTATGTATCACCCAATCCTTGAAAAGGAGCCCACGCTTCATGTCCTTCACATCTCCATGTCCTCTTGGAACGGTGAACTCCACCATCTTGATATAGTGACAAAGATATCGGAAAACTTCCAGCCACCACCTCCAAATAGATTTAAGGTGGCAATTCAATTTGAAACAGACAAGATTGTCTTGAAAGAGAATTAAATTATTCATTCTTTAATTAAACTCTCCATCTCACTATGTAAATATATAATATGCATATGCTATGCAATCGTTAATTTGAAATGCAAAGCTTATTTATAGTTATTGAGCTCCTTGGAAAAAGAACATTTGCAAAATTATTATCCTCCAATGTATATATTTATGTAAATATATATGATGCCATAATGTTTTAAAGATAGAACGGTAAAGAAATATACTAATCTATGTTCATTTACTCACAAGAACCATTGAGCATTATAGCCAAATTATACGAACTAAATTAAAATCATGATTTCTTTTAATTATAAAGACGATATGGTCATTACTTTTATATATATATATATATATATATATATATATGTATAGATAATTAGGAGGCTATTTTATTTAAATCAATAGAGTGAGATCTCAATAAGCATTCATCTAAACAAGAAATATTAATAATAAGTCTAGGAATGAATCTACTACCACCCACCAAGGCCAAGGAGACTAAGACTAACCCTAATCATGGATTTGATGTCCAAGATACTTAGCCATGGGTTCCTACTCGGTGGCATTTCGCACCTTTCTCTACATGTCTGCACCTTCTCTCTCTGATGATACCCTCCCTTTGCGAGGGTGATCTTCTCTTGCATCCGTTGCCAAAAAAGGGAATTAGCCATGCTCACATTTATTTCTTAATAACATCTTTAAGCAAATAAAATCATCTCTATTAACATCATGTTGTCAGTACACGACATTATTCCTCCATGAGTATTAATTTTCCACGAGAATATTGTTTATTCAAGAGTCTTCATAACAAAACAACATAATCTTATTAATCATAATCCTCAAAATTTAACATAATAATTCTTAATCAAAATCCACACAATTAACCAACTTAATACTTCCCAAGAAATAGTTACCATAGTTATGTAACAAAAGATACATGATGGGTCCGCTCGAAGCCATTTCTAAACCAAGCCTAAGATGGATGTATATCACAACTCCTTTGCTTGGTGGTGTTGTGACCTTTTCACACCATCACCCCATTGCAAACGGGGACCCACTTTCCCCTTCACTTGTGGTCATTAGTTTAGTTAGGTTTAGGTGGCGAATTTGGCAATCCAGTGCTTTAAAAGATTGAGGGGTGGTATTAAAATCAAGTAGCCAGGTTATGATTTTTTTAAAGTGGGAAGGTTTAAAAATAAAGTTTGTTGGGGTCATGTTGTGATAGGTTGAACATAAAATTCTAGGCGTATTTAAATTTTGGCTTTCCAATTTGTCCAAAATTCCATATAGAGGCGTATTTCATGCATAAGGGCCTTAAAAACCTTATAAAATTGATTTTTTACATACAAAACAGCCAAAATCCTAACAAAAAAATCAATTTTCTTTATAAAAATACGCAAAATCCGGACTCTACATGAATTTCCTTTCATTAATTGGCTTTTTCCTGAAAAAATTCTAAGTGTTGGGGTTAAAATCCAAGCATACTATGAATTTCCACCACTTTGGATGAATTCTGCTTGAAAATTTTTTTAGTATGAGAAAAATTCAGACTAGGGGCGATTTTCCCCCAAGAGTGAGCTTGAGAATTTTATAAGTTTGGAAATTGTCTTGACTAGGGTCATTTTTCCCTTGGAGAAAGTTGGGAACTTGAAAATTTTTTCTAAGTCTAGAAAGTGTCCAGACAGGGGTCGTTTTTCCCCTAAAAGACTGAGTGCGTATGCTAAAAAAATTTCTTAGTCTGGAAATTGTCTAGACTAAGGTCGATTTTCCCCTACAAGGCAAGAACGAATTCCAAATTTTTTTCTAAGTGTCAAATTAGTCCAAGCATGGGTTGTTTTTCCCCTGGGGGGCTAACATGGAGTCACTTCCTTATTTTCTTCCCATTCCTTCTTTCTATTAATCCTTCCTTAAATCCTATGCTCCCCTCTTTCTTCCTTCCTCCTATCCCCTTTCAAATGAACTCTCCTGCCTTTTATAATGTTGAGGGAATCACAACTCTCCTTTATATATCTCTTGACCTTTCATTAATTAACCTGTAATTATATTATATTATATTATATTTTATTATTATTTATCTTTTTATTTATTTATATTTTAATTTTATTATTATTATTTATTATTAAATCCTTTTTCACAAAAGGGACATTATAATTGGCTCAAGTTAAAATTAAAAAAAACCAGAGAATGTTTTTCTCCTTTGATGGGTCAAATGGCAGAGTTTTGATCATTACGAGATATGTGTCACCATGCTTCAGTTTCAATTAAGGCAATTTCAATCTCATATTACCAAAGTATTGCCAGAATTCAGTCAACAAAAGAAATGGTGAAACTTTGACTAGAAATTTGGGTAGGGTAGTTTGCAATTTGATATGGGGCTTATTCACACCCTAACATGTCATATTCAGTTGGGTGTGGCAGTGGGCCTTGATTTCTTGCAGGTCATTTTTTTGCTGTTCTTGGCAACCCAAGACAGGATCATTATGAGGTAACAAGTGTTGACTTGGTGGTCAGCACCTCCTTGGAGATTCGTGACATGGCTTAATCGCCTCCCGTGGATCGGGTTAAATCTGACATTTGTATCGAGCATTGATAGTTCGAGCTTTTGGTGCAACGGCAAATGATTCCAACAATTGGTATCAGAGCCTTGGGTCACGGGTTCGAGTCTCCCTTTAGTGGGTGCTGAAGGCTCAGTCGGTGCTAAGGGGGAGATTGTTGACTTGGTGGTCAGCACCTCCTTGGAGATTCGTGACATGGCTTAATCGCCTCCCGTGGATCGGGTTAAATCTGACATTTGTATCGGGCATTGATAGTTCGAGCTTTTGGTGCAACGGCAAATGATTCCAACAACAAGATCTTCAGTGCAAATGCCAGAAAGTGGGGGCTGGACTGAAATGGATCTAACATGTTGGGCACATTCGTTCCCCACACAGTTGAGAACTTGGGACCAAGTGTTATTCAGGCACATGTTCATCCACAGTAACCTTGTGTTGACTTATCTTTCTTCTAAATGATATGGTTCAATGAATTTTTCATGAGGTTTCCATCATGAATGAGTATTGTTTGATATAAGGATATTATGGTATCTGTACCTTCTAGATGTTTCCACCACTATGTATTGGCCTTCTTGGTGTCACGATGCTGATATTCAAGTTCATTTGATATCCTGAACAATTAGTGATTAGTTTGGGTTAGTGCTTGGGTATCCCCTTCAACTACTTGTCTGCCTTTTACTAAAAAGTGTGAATCTCTTGTTAGAGAATGAGCAATTCATGGGAAGAGGATCTGTTTATCCGACAAAGCATGTGGTAATTCACAGTTTACAGTTTTAAATAAGAAACAGTTTAAAATATCAGTTTTTTTATCGAGATTTTATCAAAGCACCATCATCTTGCACCAACCGGATGTGAAATTCAAAGATTATACTTTAAACAGAGATTCAATGCATGCAAATCTTATTCCTTGAATTATTAGATAAAATGAAAACAAACATTTGTTCTGACATAAGCATTGAACAGAACATGTCTTTGTTATTAGATCAGATATGTGCAGCAATACAATGCCTATTTTAGGTGACGAGATAGTCATTAAATTAGTAGTTTTTATGGTTCTCTAATTAAAACTCTGTTTTCTCTCTGATGTGGCTCATGTGGAACTATCAGACTGCTCAGGAGGCCATGACACCGATTGAATCAACTTTTTCTTTGGATGTCAATTCAAAGCTGGATTGGTAAGTTCATTCCTTCCCAATCAAAGTAATTAATAGCATCAGTTTTCATCTCCTTTTTTATTATCTAAGTTTTACCATTGCATTTTCACTTGGTCTATTGTTACTTTGGATATCAAGTTGATATTGTTTTGTGACACCGCCATCAGTTTAGAGAATCAAATGACTGATATCCATCTTTAGATTCAAGTCATTTTTTAACTATAAATGTCCGTGCATGAGATATTCTAACTATTAATGAAGCTTGAGTTGGAAATTAACAGACCTCAAAAAAAATCATGTATTAATCTAGGTCTTATTCCATAATTTGCATATTTTGAAGCTGTTAACACCCACACTGAGATAATAAAATTTTAAAGTTTGCATTCATAATTTCATAGAGCTAACATAATAAAATGCTTTTATGCATTCATTTATCTTTCTTGATTATGACAAGAAATAGAAGACTTAACAAAATACTTCAAAGTTCAAACCCTTTTCACAGATTTCAATTCTTGTCCTTAAAAGTATTTCTTTCAGTGGTTTTCATTTGCTTTATAAAATATTGCTTTTGTAGCAGTCTTGTATAGCTTGCAACCACCTGTTGGTTGTAATATCTAGTGATATTAGTCTTTAGCTATGGAATGTGACAGTTTGAGCTTGGCAGGGAGGCAATGGGGAAGATCTTGGCTCGAGGTCATAGTCGGGTTCCTGTGTACTCTGGAAACCCTAAGAATATAATAGGACTTCTTTTGGTACGATCATATGTATAAACATTATAAATTTTTAACATTATTAGGCGTTCAATCATACAGATTGTTCGGAAAACATGATTTTTGTTTCTAATAGGAACCCCTGCGCATTAACACTTTTTGAGTTCTTTCTTACTGAAAATTTAATGGTTTGCTTTTGATTTATCTAAGCTGTATTCAAATCTTAAGAGTATTGGTGCTGAATATGTTGACAGGTTAAGAGTCTCCTAACAGTGCGTGCTGAAACAGAAACTCCTGTCTGTGCTGTCTCGATTAGGAGAATACCCAGGTGATTTGATTCTTACATATCTTCTTATGCAAAGTTTTGTGTGCAATGCATTTCTAAGTTGATTTTAAACTGATGTTGCAGGGTTCCAGCAGATATGCCACTTTACGATATCTTAAATGAATTTCAGAAAGGAAGCAGTCACATGGCTGCCGTTGTCAAGACTAGAAAACAAAAGCCTCAACTTGATGTTAGTGAGAAGTCTCACGAAAGTCTCAAGAAGAGAACACAAGACTCAGATTTGAATTCTTCTATAGTGCTGAATCAGGTTGAGTCTGATGCAGACATTGAGAAGGGTCAAGTTGGAAGTGCAGTAGTGCCTACCAAGTTTACTGCTCTAGACAAGCCACAGCATCTGCTAGGCAATGATGACTTGAGCACTGGAGAGAACAGGATTCCGGACGACATTGAAGAAGGGGAGGTCATAGGTATTATCACACTTGAAGATGTGTTTGAAGAGCTGCTGCAGGTAAAGTGGATGTTTTCCCTTATTTTAATTCACAATTGTACCCTTTTCTCAAGCTTGCTATGATGAGAAATCAATTTGTTAAGTGATGTTTATAGCATCTTATTTTACCAAAAGTAATGTCTTTAAGATCTCCAGATTTTAGATTATGAAAATGAAAGGGTGTGAATGTAAAGTTTTAACTTTTAATGCACGATCAAGTTTGAGACAACTATCTGATGTTCATCTGAGTGTTTATTGGTTTAATTTTGTGCATTTTCTTGGAAAAATCCTGCAGGAAGAAATTGTGGATGAGACAGATGAATATATTGACGTCCACAAGAGGTATAAATGAAAGCTTCTATATTGTGACATTTTTTTCTTCTTCACTTCAAATCTATCTTCCCACAACCATGGTTTACCATTCTACTGACAATTTGTGTTTGGAAAGGATAGCATGCAGCCAATTGAAAATTATCATTAAACCATATCCATGATTACTGCAAAATTGTTTCATGAAAGTTTGTTAGGAAGCCTACTTGGGAAGTGTTGTTCACCTGTAAGGCAGGTGAAATTCAATTGATATATGCAAATCAAATGACCTATGGCATTCATGAAAATAGTATTTATATTCTTAAGATTGCATTCAAGTATTCTTATTCCATCTAATATCAAAAACAATACTTGTGCTATGAAATCCAATGAAATCTTCTTACCCAGATACATGTCCTTGGCCAGGTGCCTGCCTTGAAAAATATTTTTATTATTCTTTTGAATATTCCTTCATAATTAACTAATGTCTTTTAAATTTTAAAATAATGAATCCAAAAAGATTGAGAGGAGATTTTGGCACACCCTACAATGCGTGAATGTTGCAGTTCTTAATGTACTGCGAAGTTACTTTGGTGGTTTTTACTTACATCATGTAAGTCATATAATGTACTGAACTGAGTCCTTTTTGCTTTTTGTAAGTTCACAATGGACAGTGTATGCAACCTTAACACCTTTTGATCACCAAGATTCTGATGTCGGTAAGTAGAAGCATATGGTGAAATGGGTTAGACGATTATTATAAAACAATGTAAAACTGGAAGTAACGATTATTATAAAACAATGTAAAATTGGAAGTAATATAATATTATGCAAGCCTTCCAGATTAAATACAAATAGTACATTTGGCAGAAAACCTCATGGATTATTGTTAGAAATAATAATGCGGGAAAGTACATTATTTTCTAGGATTGTGGTGGCATAGCCATTTAGACTTACAAAGCAAGAATCAACTTCAAAACTTATAATATTTTTTGGGGCAAACGACACAAATTTATAATGAAATATTATTTTATTGATATTAAGCTAAGTTCCTGTGTAGTGTCCCAAAATAATGACTCAATAAATAATATTAATTATTTATTATTAGTTTTATAATATAAACTAATATTAAATAATTATTAGAGTTTTCAATAAATATTAATTATTTAATATTAGTATAAACTAATGTTTAATAATTAAAAGAATGGTTGCAAAAGAAGTTCCTCATGGGAACTGCATTACTGGAAATAATAAGGGATTTTAAGGAGGATGTCGGGGAGAAAAGGGAAAGGTTGGAAACTTTGATGTAAAGTTTTGTTATCGGGTTTCGTCCCGTGATTAGTCCCGTGGTCACCTTCGCCAGTGGAAGATCTGGCCTAAGTGATACCAAGAGTTTATACAGAGATAATCTCACGTGATTGGAGGAGGATAAATGCAAATAGTGCGAATGGTAAAACATGAGATTTATATGAGTTAATCACCTGCGATTGGAAGGAGGAAATAAGAGCAGTGCGTATAATATGTGAGTCACTCACACTGGGAAACATGATTCAGCGACTTTCCCGACTACATTGATAGCGGAAGATGTCCAAGCAATCCCTGTGCAGCACGGGTGTGTTGGTGTGTCAAAGTCTCCAACCCGACATCAGGATATATTACCCTCTTCGCAGCAGAGACACGAAGAGTTGAACGAAGGAGTTTGTAGCGGAAGCTGGGAAGGAATAAGAATCGTCTTCTTATGATGCATTGGCCTTCAGAATAACACGGGAACAGGACTGTAATGTTGTCTCCTTTGAGAAGGGTTTCCGTCAGTTTTTGTGTGACACAATAGCAATAACTGGAATCGCAGGGATTTTCCACAGCCTAACAATTCCACCGACAACGACTTGTTGGGAATATGATTGCATCAAAACAGGTGCACCAAATATTTCCTTTCCTGAAAATACAGTAATCTTATGTAATCTTAATAAAGGCACCAACGTTATTGGTAACTGTATTAAGAGGCAAATACAAAAGCAAACTTGTTTCCTTTCACTCCCTGTAAATACCGTGAGTGTCAAACAAGAATTTTGGCAAACAAATTCAAAGACTGCAAGCAAAATAAATACAGTTGTTGCAAATCTGAGTTAAACCTGGTAGCATTTCTGAATGTATTCATTTGTGGAACTCATAGTATATTTTTATATATATTGCCACTACTTCTATTCTGTAGCAGACAAAATATTAGCAAGTTTGGTTGGATCCAATAAGGGATTTTACATCCTGTTTCTGGTACTAGTTTGGATTTGGGTTTGGGGGTTTGATTCACGGGTTCGGCTAAATCTTTTGGGGGTTTGGGTTCGTTTGTACAAAAAGCTTGTAAAAATCATGCAGCCTAGAAGCATGAATTAACATTGGAATATTACCTAGCATCATAGAAACAACAAAACCACTGTAAACATGAATGCCATTTAAAAATTAAATATGCATGATAAATATTTATTGTTCAAATTTCAAGTTCAATATTAAAATAATAATATCAAGCTCAACAATTAGTTTTAACTCTTAATTATCAAACGGTGTTTTAAATCATCAACATCATGATCATCATTGACATTAGATGATGTAGGAACATTAGATAAACCACAAGCAGTGCAAGTGGCAATTGCAAGACGATAATCTCCAAAACTTGCAAGCAAACTTCTTATTTGCAAACTTAAAAACACATCGAATAGTCCATGACTGAGAACAACAAACTGAAGCTTCATTTTTGCAGCAATGGTGATTCTTGAATGAAATCACACGAGTCTAGCTAGGGGATTTGTTATCCCCAAAACTAGAATACCAAACGATCAAGCCCTTGAAGTGTGCCTTGTGCTACTGCGGCTCATATAGAAAAATTCAATGCACCCACATGAAATGGAACTCTTTTATTCCAATCTGCATATTGCAAAATGGGAGAACTACTAAGTCATACTGTTAATTCATTGAAATCTTTTTCTTGTTCCTCCAACCATGTAAATGGCACTCCTTTCCTTGTGAGTATGTCCAACGTATGTGAGAATTGGGCAAAGTTCTTGATAAAATGTCTATAGTATTCCTTGTACCATGAAGTGACACTCGGATTTAAATCCAGCCAGGTTGATTTGCATTGTTCGATGCATTCAGCTAGGGATTTTAAATGTATTTATTGGTCACTGCAGATTGACCAACCATCTAGGAAGGACTAGAACTATTCTATCGACATTTTATCGAAGATATGCTGGATTACTCTCTATTGAGGAGTGTTTAATAGTTCAAATGACACCCTGTTATAGGCATATCTTCCACCTTCTACTACAAAGAAGTTTTCAGTTTATCTTCTTCAGCTTAGTTACCGGATTCACACCCCTTAGCCTTGCATCCTAGTGCGGATGTGTAGGGGGATTCGTTTGGATACCCCGTGAATGCACATCCACAAGCTGTGGATGCATTCGGATGTGCATCCAGTGCATCTGTCCGCATCCACAGTCTATGGATGAGCACCCAAATAGCATCCAAGTGCATCCGGGATCAACTTTTGAAGGAGATCAAACTCCTTTGCCTGGTTTATGCAATGTACCGAAGTACCAAGTTCAGGAATGTGGTAATAATTATAAATATATTCTAGAAGACATCAATACTCAATAAGTGGGCCATATAGTAAAAAACTATGTTATGCATCATGACGATCAGTCATTTTCGATGTTTTCTACATGGATTAATTTTCCTGTTAGGAAACATTGTTAGACTGTGTCAATTAGCAATTAATCATAGTTTCATAGTCAATTTGAAGATAGCAATTCTCATTCAGACCCACATGCTTCCCTCCTATGTACCAAACCACTTGAATTTCTCTGTCTAATTTGTATACCTGAGATCAGGCCATTAAGCGTTTTGTTAAAAACCGCTTTTTTTGTGTGTGGATAATACGTATGGATGTTATACTAATTGTCAGTCCAATGACTTATGTCAGTTGTTCAATCCTGCACTTGTTTAGTAAATGGATTGCAGGTGTCTATAAGACTAAACCTTGGAAGAGCCAAGCTCTTGGCGGATGGTAGTGTGTATATACAAGCAATAAATTGTAGAACTATCTCTGCATGATGTAAAGTTAAGACAGAAAAGAAAGATGAGATCATGAGTAGGTGAGTAATTTCATGTACATGTAATTTTGTACTGTGTCGTCTCTACTTTTTTAAAGATTTTGATAAAACCAGGCCCCACGTATAAAGGTTTAAGTGTTGGTAAGGCATTGTGATATGTGCCATTGTCATCTCATCTTTTCGTATATTTTTGATTAATTTTGTATATTTCTTTAATTTTTTGGTACACACGTACCCAAATGCATCCAAAAACCCCCCAAAAAATTTCACGTATCCACGTACCGGGTTCTCGTACTTGCATCTATACCCGGATTTGAACCGGAGACTTAGTTCTTCAGTAATGCTTATCTGGTTGTAATTAGAGAATCTCTCGATGAAGGAGTAGATCTCATGCCCTGCTACTTTTTTGAGAATAGAATCTGTTAAATGGGATTGGAAATCACCATGTTAAGGTTTCAAAAATCCACACATTATGATTTTCTCAGATTCTTTCAGTGATATAACTATGAGGGATGCCTGGTAATTGGTATCCAAATTGAATATGATTCTTGCTTCTAACATTTTCTTTATTTCTTCTTGAAATTTTGTTGCATAATTTCAATTCATCATATAATGCCTTTTTCTTACCAGTTGTGCTCCAAGTATCAAGGGAACTTGACGGACATAAAATTTTGGTGTACTTATTTAAAGAGGCCTTTGTATTCCAAGAAAATTTTGAATGTTGTGGCCTTTAGTACTAGATTCCAATTGTCATTGACTATTGCGACTTTTGAGTTACCTTCGTCTCCTAGATTCACTTTCTTGGTTGTAGGTTTTTCATATTTATAATTTTATATCCTTATTTTGTTCAAATTTATAATATAGGTGTCATCTAGCCTTGAATTTGCTACTTTGCATTCCCCATACTTTGGTGAAAATGTATGACTTGCTAGTATCAAACAATCCTCTTCCACATTTTTCTTACCTTTCTCAACCTCCTAAACTATAATAATTTGTATTGTGTTACATTCTGGCTGAAACAACTCATAATCTTCTAATTTCTAGCGAACTAGTCCACTAAGAGAATTTGTTGTCTTTTGAGCAATGTTGTAGATCTAGAATTCCCTCATCACTCGGCTCAATAGGACCCTTTTCTTATTTTTCCCAAGTTTCTCATGAGTTTGAGTCTAAATTTGGGGAAGCTATTTTCTCACTCAACCTAGTTTCTCAAATCTATTGTATACTTCCTTGGTTTTCAATAGATGTGCTCTTCCAATTGTGGTCAGATTTCTCTACAGTCAATCATTCCCAACCCAACAATGCATCGTACACCTTCTAATGTATGGAAATAACTACAAGGATTTGAAGAGAAATGATCGAGTTCCTATTAGCATCTTGGGCCATTAGGAGCCCTAACACTTTGATTACTTGTTGGTTGATTCCTACCAATTAGAAAGTTGGTAGCCATATGGTAGGTTTGCTAAGGCTATTCTTGGTATCTTTTAGAAATAAATTCACTCTCGACTCTCCATCAATGGTTGTGTTTGTTAGATTATTTTCAAGAATCTCCATATGCACTATGGTAGGTTTCTTTGCCATATTAGTTGTTAGCAATATGGGGTTTGTTATTTGATCACTGTGCAATAGACGCTCTTCTATAAAATCTTTGCCCTTATCTTGGCTCGGTCTTCTTTTTGGCTGTCATCTATTGTGGTAGTCATCGTGATCCTTAATTTTAGATCGCTCTATAAGGGATTTTCCGTTTTGATGGGTGTGGTAATATCCCCATTTTCGTGAGCATCAGAGTTTGTTGGATTAGCCTATCCTTGGCCCTCATAGGCTAAGGCAGTTGGATAGAGGGTCCCCTTTTGGCAGAGATTAGTGTGTATTCTCTGTCAGAGCTTAGTATATGTTTAGGTTTGGCCTTCGTTGGACTCAGTTTGGCTCACTTACTATTTCAGGAAAGTTAGGGCTACTATTTAGAGCAGAGCATCTGAGTAGACTATGATTGCAATGCACAATTGGTTTGATAAGATAATTAGAGATTTACTATTTATAACAAGTCAGTGGTTGATAGAAAAGGACCCTTACTATTTTTAGTAGTAAGAGAGTTGGGTGCACAATGGACACAATGGTTGACTTCCAAGTTCAGATGGAATTGAGAAATAATGATTATTTGTGGAGTTATGTTATTTTAATTACTAATAAAGTGATTACTCTATTAATAATTATTTATTAAGTTAAAAAGTCACTTTATATTCAATGGGGGGCCATGAACCTTCATTTAAGTGACTTAAAGTGCAATTAATGCATTTTATTTTGGAGGCCAAAATATTAAAGTATTTTATAAAGTCAATGTGTACACAAGTTATAGTATTTTAAATGATATTAAAGTGCATTTATAATCCATGAATATGAGTGCCCAAGTTTGAAGACTTATTATAAGTTTTATTAAAAACCTAAAAGTGGCTTTGAAAGTGGAGGATTTAAATGCTATTAAGGAGGTTGGGGTTATAAAAGCACACCAAAAAGAAAATCGACCTCATTATTGATGATCATTTGTCTTTGCGAATTTGGTGCCTTTGGAGTTTGTACAATTAAAACAAGGTTGTCAGCTGTACTAGGGCATTGGAGATTGTCCAATCTTCATTGTTTTTGCGGTTTTGAGGTTGCGAGAGGTCAATTGAATTATTGCTTAAAGAAAGGCTTCATTCAGAGGTCTTTATTGTGTAGATTTGTGAAAGAAACATAAGGGTTTCAAGCATAATTATTCCTGTGCAGGGCGTGCATGATAAGAGCTGTGTTTTAGGTGATTGCTGATGCTCATGCCATGGCCGTATAGCTCTGATTTCTTCCAGCTGTACCATGCCCGGGGTTTGGTGTCTCTTTCCTAGGGCAAATTGTTCAGCATATTGAGCCCTTTCTCTTCTATTTTGGGCGGCATTATCAAGGGAAGGTTTGGACTTAGTGTTTGTGGTGGAGAAATACCTGTACGCAGCAGATTTGGTTCCTTCTCAGTCATAATCATTGCTGCAGCATTGAGAGTTTCTGATATCATTAGCTTTCACAATTCCTCGGGTATGCCTTTTGAATGTAATAGCTTTGAGTTAATGAAGAGATATACATTTGTAGCCCTTGCTGTAGTTGTCTTTTAAGTAGTGATAATTTCCTTCTATCATGGTGCATTACTTTCAGCAGTGTGAATATTGCTTTGCATTTACCATTCTTGCATTCCCCCATATCAAAACACAATATACATTCAAAACCAAACACAAAACAAAACACTATCTATCATTTGCATAGCAATTTAGTGGGTTGGTGAAGTTAGAACCTGCAGGGGTTCTTACAGTGGTAGCTTGTAATACTTGCTATGCAATATTTTTATTTGAGTCTCATGGAAGTACTTGCATTTCCATTAGAGCACTGTCATTCTCTTTCCATAAGAAAAGCATGGAACTACCCTTATCTTCTACTGTAGTGAGAGAATGAGGCCTTCAATGAACCATATCTTCTTGAGACCGTTGGTTGGTTCATTTTCTAACTTCACGAGTTCTTTTATCCTACGATTATGTAATGTTCTCGAGACTCTCTTGGCCGTACGGTTCAGATCTACGGAGGTGTACGACAAAGTGAACAATACAACCACTAAGATGAACGCCAAACTGTCAATGCAATTTGCTATTTTGTATGGTCACCTTGACTGGTTTGAAGAGCTGGAAAAATGTTTCAAACCTGTATGACATAATGTCAAGCAAGAATGATATGGCCGTATGGTCTTGTCTATTCAAGCCGTATGGTAGAATGGTCCGTACGGTGAATGGATGCTGTGTGATGGAGAGATAGTCCGTATGGTGGGTAGCAAGTGGAGAAGTCTGTACAATGTAGGGAAAATGTATAGATTGTACGGTGTGAGGGGAAGCCACGTACGGTAGAGTCTGGATGCCAAAAGATGAGCTATTCGGCCCGTACGGTCACCCTTCCAGCTTGGCTTATGGTTCGACCTTTAACACTTTTGGAGATAAATTTTGGATAAGCAAGATGTGAACCAATTAATAGATTAAATTGCTGAAAACCAGAGAATCCTACACAAATCGGTTTTTTAACACTAGATGTGCACATGCAAGAGAAAAATGTATTAATAATGATAGCATAAGAACAGATGCCAGTTAGATGGTTGCCAAACACCAGCGATGCCAAAATAATTCAAGCAGTTTGGATTTGCCAGATCTGAAACAAAGAGAGAGCAGAGAAGAATAGGGTGAAGAGTTACTCCCATTGAAACTGCGTTAGCCAAATAGGGAATTTCATTCACTTCCGAAATGGCAAAACATAGCAGAACTCCAATTGGAATTCACAGTACAATAAAATAATTCAAGTCGCATACCATCTACGTCCTACAATCGACCTCAAATATGGCTTCAGGGAAACTTCCCGAAGGAGTACAAAAAGTGCCAACATGGCAACACGCTACCCGACGACTAAAATAAATAAATAAAGATGGGCCCGAGATATACATTAATCGATTGGGACCCCAAATACAATAGTTATTTATTTAATTTAATAATAGGGACATTACAATCCGCTCGTCCCAAAAATTACTTGTCCTCAAGCAATCAAAAACTAGGGTGCTCCAAAATTAGTTCGCCCTCCCTAGTGGCGTCTTCTATTGGTAGGTCCTTCTAACACACGAGAAATTCCTTGACGGTACATGTCCTCAGCTTCTCTCGGGTGTCGATGATCTGAGCCGGCTCCAGCACTAACTTTCCTTAATCGTTGATGGGTGGTAGATCCTCCGACACAGTGACATGTTGTCCCCCAACCTTCTTCAGACAGGACACGTGGAATACATTGTGAATTCGACTTCCTTCAAGCAGCTCCAATTTGTAGACAACTTCACCTACCCTCCGGACCACATGGTAGGGTCCGTAAAAATGTGGCTTCAGCTTTTCTTTGCCACATGTCTTCAGAGAAGGTTGTCTGTAGGGCTGAAATCAGAGGTACACCAGGTCATCAACTTCAAAACTTCTCTCTATTCGGTGCTTGTTAGCATACATCTTCTGTTGGTTCTGGGCCCTTTGAAGGTTCTCCTTGAGAGACCTCAAAATGTCCAACCCTTCCTGTAGCCAATCCTTGGCCTTCGGCGCGTAGCTGTCACCTAGTGCCATATCAATGAATGATGGGGGCTCGTAGCCATACAATTCTTTGAATGGTGTCATGCCAATTGACATGTGGTATGTGGTATTGTAATAGTGTTCACCCAAATGCAACCACTTAACCCATGCCTTCTGTTGTGCCGAAACATAGTTCCTAAGGTAACCTTCCAACCACTTATTCACAAACTCTGACTATCCATCAGTATGCGGGTGATAATTGGTGCTTGGTGACAACTCTGTCCCTACGAGTTGAAACAATTATGTCCAAAAGGTGCTGAGGAAGCGGCTATCCTTGTTGCTGATGATGTTCCGAGGGAGACCATGCAAACGGAATACTTCACAAAAGAACAAGTCCACCACTTGTGCGGCTTGATACCCTACGGGAATGGTGAATTAGTGTGCATACTTGGTCAGCCGATCGACCACCACGAAGATACAATCCTTCCCTTGCACCTTGGGAAGCCCTGAGATGAAGTCCATCGAGATGCTATCCCACTTTTGCTTAGGTATCGACAATGGTTGTAGTAGACCAGCTGGTAGTGTGTGCTCGGATTTGTTTTGGTGACAAGTAGCACATTCCTGAACATATTGTAGGACATTGTTCTCGAGACCTTTCCATGAAAACCTTTCTCTGATTTGTCTGTAGGTCTTCAAGTACCCCGGATGCCCGACCAAAGGTGAGTCGTGCATCTCCTTTAAAATTTTCTTCTTCATCTTGGACTCGGGTATCAAATAAATCCTGTCCTTACAATAAATGACGTTGTCAACCACCTTGTATTTGTCATGCACTTCACTATCCATCAGTTGACACACAAAAGGGTTCTTAGAATATTCAACCAACAAGTGTGCCTTCCGATCTGCCAAAATCTGAGATAAGGAGCATATGGCAGGCTTCCTTGTTAAACGTCGACCACAATATTATTCTTCCCCTTCACGTACTCAATATTGAAGTCTAACGCTTGGATTTTGCTCACCCACTTCTGTTGTCTTTTTTGTTTAGCTCCCTCCGCTCCAAGAAATACCTTAGGTTGTTGTGGTTCGTACGGATGACGAACTTGGATCCAATGAGGTACTACCGAAACTTCGTTAGGGCGTGCATGATGGCGAGCATTTCTTTGTCGTAGATGGAATACAACTTCTTCACTCTCGAGAGTTTCCGACTCTCGAATGCAATTGGGTGACGATCCTACATGAGTACGGCCTCAATGCCTTACTCCGATGCGTCACATTCTAAGATGAAGGGTCAAGTGAAGTTTGGCAATGCGAGGACCGGACAGGAAGTCATGGTTTCCTTCAACTTGTTGAAAGTACATTGTGCTTGTTCATTCCATTGGAAAGATCCTTTCTTTGTCAGGTTGGTCAAAGTTGCAGCGAGCTGGGAGAAACCCTTTGCGAGCCTTCTGTAGTAACTGCATAATCCAAAAAACCCATGCAACTCTAAGAGAGTTGTTAGAGGTGGCCAATCCAAGATGGCCTAGATCTTTTCTTGATGCACCTGAACACCTCAACCATTGACAATGTGTCCCAAATATAGTATCTCTGTCATCCCAAATTCACATTTGGATCTCTTGGCGAACAAGGATTGCGATTCCATGGTTCCCAACATTTCGTCCAAATGCCTCAGATGTTCCTCCCACGTCTTGCTGTAAATGAGTGTCATTAAAGAACACCAACAAGAACTTGCACAGTTGTTTGTTGAAAATGTGGTTCATGTAGGACTAGAAAGTAGCTGGTGCGTTGGTCAACCCAAATGGCTTGACTATGTATTCATAGTGTCCATAGTGGCAATGGAAGGTTGTCTCCTCCACATCTTGTTCCCTCATGTGGATCTGGTGGTAGCTTGAGCGGAGGTCTATTTATGAAAAATAGACGGTGCTGTGCAATTCATCCAGTAGCTCGTTGATCCTTGGAATAAGGTACCTGTTCTTGATGGTCTTCTTATTCAACGCACGATAGTCCTCACATTCGTAGGG
Organism: Chamaecyparis obtusa; assembly: GCA_027943335.1. NCBI lineage: Eukaryota > Viridiplantae > Streptophyta > Pinopsida > Cupressales > Cupressaceae > Chamaecyparis > Chamaecyparis obtusa. The sequence goes on from BSBK01002413.1 coordinate 288,879, forward strand.
TGCCATCCTTCACTAACACCACCGATGATGCGAAAGGACTGGAACTGGGCCTGATCCATCCCTTGTCGAGTAGTTCCTAGATTGTCTTTTCAATCTCATCCTTAAACTTTTTAGGATGGTGGTATGGAGTGGTGATGACGGGCTTGGCTCCCTCCTATAGCTTGATGGTGTGCTCAAAGCAACATTGCGGTGGTATGCCAGGTGGGATGTCGGCAAAGACCAAACTGTGCTTGTCCACCATTTGGAGCTCGTCGTCATGGTAGTACATGTGCTGGCACTTCACAGGAGTGGTCGAAACTAGTGTGCGGCCCAGACAACATCATCGTGTTTGAAAATGGCCTCCATTCATCACGCCAAGATTTCCTTTGGACCGACATTGGACATTCCCCTCAACACCACCTTCTTTCCATCCACTTTGAAAGAGAACTCCATCCTCTAGAAACTCTGTGTGTATTCATCCAGAGTCTCCATCCATTGACTGCCTAGTATGACCTCCATGTCATCCAAATCTACCACAAAGAAATCGTCGGTTACCGTGTGGTTCCCCATGGTGATGCTCAGTTGCAGAACCAAATGGGTGCATGACAAGAGGTTTCCTCCTGCCACCTTGACTTCAAACCCTTGATGTGCCTCCGTACATAGCCCTCTTCGGTTCACCAATGACGAGTTGATGAAGTTGAGTGTGGCCCCATTGTCAAGCATGACCACAACCCTCTGTCCCTGGAGTGTACCCCGTACTCGGAACATGGTGGACCTTGGAGTACCAATAATTGAAGCAATGGCACCTCCCCTCCATATTAGTGCGGCAATCCTCTCTGCACAATTAATATTCGTGGGAATTTGGTGTCCATCTCCCTCGGCCTCAGGTTCCTCATGCTCCTCTCCATTGGACATCATGATGAAGGGTGCTCCCCTTAATACCACAAACACATAACAGAAATAGAGAAACAACAACAATAATATGCAAGAACAGAAAATTGGCTTCTTATTATCTCCACAAATGTGGAATTACAAACTTTTAGAATTACAATATGCAAAGCCACATGGGCATTCCCTTACAATGTTCTGTAGGACAAAGCCTCGAATCAATACCCAGATCTACTACCCAGAATTATTCTAAACTGCCTAAGACAATAATACAGCCTTCTTTATCTAGGCAATTTTCCACCGCCTGGGAAGGTTCCAGAATTTTAGCCAATAAGGCCGACCAAACTTAGAATTATTTTATTTTACATTTTATTACATCATAGTCGGCTCAAGATAACCTTTGAAACCCGAACAGAAATTTTGAAGAAAATTATTTTCCTCCATTTCGGGTGGCCCAACTTCTGAAGACCATAAGTCATCACCAGTTGACCCGATCGGCTATTATAACCCCATTTCGGAAACGCCACGAAGCGCTCTACAGGCTTGACCCGCGCAAGCGCCCGTCACCCAAATTTTCGACCTCATCCGGGGCCTCTAAAGCCTTCAAAACTGAGTTCAAAGTTTCTGTACCCTGCTGCCAATACCGAAAATCTTCAATATCTTCCAATATACACTTGATCTGGCAATGAAACTTTACTGACAGGCTTATATGACCAAAATGAACCTCCAAGAAAGAAATCAGATCATTTTGAGGACATACGAAAATTACCAAAAATAGTAACTTTCCATAAATAGCAGCTCTGCACAAAATAGTCCTTATTGAATATAAAAAAACAGAAATTTTTTTTTTTTTTTTTTGGGTGATGCAAGATTGCTCTTACACCCAGGATGCTCCTGCATCAGACACCCAGGGTAATTTGAGAAGTGACCCTGTCACGACTCAGGTGTGCAGAGGAAAACCAAGACGGCTAACCTCCTTTGTCAGCCATGATGAATCTTCAATAGGTCGTCCTTTCCACTTGACCAGATATTCTTCATATGTTCTGTTCGTTGTGCTTCTGCCAACACGACTGTCCAGTATATCTTCGATCTCCTTAGTGTCTGAACTAGTTGCTGGAATACTCCACTGTGCTGCTGTGATCTCATCTTCAACACCTCCTTCATGATACTTTGTCAGATCTGAAATGTTAAACACTGGTGAAATATTTAGCTCAGTAGGCAATTCTACCTCATATGCGTTTCCTGAATCATGTTTCTTCAGTATCCTACATGGTCCAAACTTTTTCATTTTCAGCTTGTTATATGTACCAACTGGAAACCGCTCCTTCCGCAAATGAACCATGACTTCGTCACCAACTTGAAATTCTTTATACCTCCTTTTCTCATCTGCCTTAGCCTTATACTGTGCATTCATCTTGGTAATATGCTTCCTCACCTCTTCATGGATGTTCTTCAAGTGTTCTGCAAAATCCTCAGCTTCAGCACTACTTATTTCTCCTTTATCTATCTTCCTCAATTCAGATGCATTTCTTGGACTACTTCCATATACAATCTGGAATGGTGATTTACCAGTGCTCCTGTTGACAGAATTATTGTATGCAAATTCCGCCTGTGGTAAAATCAAATCCCATCCTGTTGGCTTATCTCCAACCAAACATCTCAGCAAATTTCCCAAACTCCTATTCACCACCTCTGTCTGTCCATCAGTCTGTGGATGATGTGATGAACTGAACTTCAAATCTGTCTTCAACTTCTTCCACAATGTACGCCAGAAATATCTAACAAACTTAGTGTCCCGATCTGAAACTATGGTTTTTGGCAAACCATGAAGTCTCACTACTTCTCTGAAAAACAATTCTGCTATATGAACAGCATCATTAGTCTTCTTGCAGGGAATGAAATGTGCCATCTTTGAAAATCTGTCAACCGCCACAAAAATTGAATCATGTCCCCGCCGAGTCCTCGGTAAACCAAGAACAAAGTCCATGCTGATATCCTCCCAAGGCTTCTTTGGTACAGGTAATGGCTGATACAACCCTGTATTCTGCTTCACTCCTTTCGCCATCTGACATACTCTGCAACTCTGTACAAACTTCTTCACATCTTGCTACAACTGTGGCCAATAATAATTCTCACTAACCAAACCAAGGGTTTTATCACGACCAAAATGTCCAGCCAATCCTCCGCTATGCTTCTCCTTGATGAGATTCTCCCTCATAGAACTTCGTGGAATGCACAACTGACTCCCTCTGAATAGCATATCATCCTAGATGATGAAATCCAACCATTTTGTCCTGTCTAGAGTAACAGGTTCTGTACAAGCTTTCCAAGCTTCACCAAAATCAGGATCCTCTGGATACAAATTCTTGAGTTCCTTGAACCCAACCACTTCAATCTGCATTTCTGTCAGCAATAGTTGCCTTTTGCTAAGAGCATCTGCAACCCTATTAGACTTTCCACTCCTGTGTTTCAAAACAAATGTATAACTCTGCAAAAACTCAACCCATTTCAAATGCCTTTGATTCAATTTTCCTTGACTATTCAAATATTGCAAAGCTTGATGATCAGTATACAAAACAAACTCCTTAGGAAGCAGATAATGTCTCCACTTCTTTAATGCTTGAACTATAGCATAAAATTCCTGATCATAAACATAATATTTCCTCTTGGCATCATTTAACTTCTCACTGAAATAAGCAACAAGTTTATCTTCTTGGCTCATAACAGCTCCTATTGCAGTACCACTAGCATCACAATCTACTTGAAACACCTTATTAAAATCTGGAAGTGCTAAAACGGGTTGTTCTGTAACTTTTTGTTTCAACAACTGAAAACTCTTTTCTGCCCCATTAGTCCAATTAAACTCTTTTCTATCCCCTCTCATTGTTTCAGTCAAGAGTCCACAAACACTGCTAAAATTTCTGATAAACTTTCTGTAAAAGCTAGCTAAACCATGAAAAGATCTTACCTCAGTAGCACTCCTTGGAGTAGGCCATTCAAGGATAGCCTGTACCTTCTCTGGGTCCATTTTTAGACCTTTTGCTGAAACTACAAATCCCAAATACACTAACTCTTTTTTCACAAAACTGCACTTCTTCAAATTAATCAACAATTTCTCATCTCTCAACTTCTCAAACACCATACGAATATGCATCATATGTTTCTCCAATGTCTTGCTAAAAATCAAAATATCATCTAGGTAAACAATGACAAACTTGCCCAGAAATTCTTTCAGAACCTTGTTCATGAGCCTCATGAAAGTGCTCGGTGCATTGGTTAGCCCAAAAGGCATGACTAACCACTCATACAGTCCTTCCTTTGTCTTGAAGGCAGTCTTCCATTCATCTCCTTCTCTGATCCGAATCTGATGATATCCACTCTTCAGATCTATCTTTGAGAAATACACAGCTCCACTCAAACAGTCCATAATATCATCCATTCGTGGCAATGGAAACCTGTACTTGATTGTGATCTTGTTTATTGCCCTAGAATCTGTACACATCCTCCATTCTCCATTCTTCTTTGGTGCTAATACCGCTGGTACAGCACAGGGACTCAGACTCTCACGGATCAATCCTTTCTGTAATAGTTCATGTACTTGTCTGTTCAACTCCTCACTTTTTGCAGGTGTCATTCTATGTGCTGCCTTATTCGGCAAACTCGCTCCTGGGATCAAGTCCATCTGATGACTGATCTTCCTGACTGGTGGTAATCCATCAGGCACGTTATCGGATATAATATCCTGAAACTCATTCAACAAATCTGCAACTTCTACAGGAACATCTTCTACTTCCTCTTTACCAGCTTTTGGAATTAAAGCAAAACATACATGCTCATGCCTCATACCATCTAGGAAATTTTTTCCATCAACAAAAGTTATCCTTGCATTACCACATACCTTTTCTTCAATCTCCTTCAATGGTTTTAGTTTATGTCGCACTCCATCTTTTGTCAGGGAATAGGTATTCGCACGACCATCATGTACAGCACATCTATCAAACTGCCATGGTCTATCCAACAACATATGACATGCATCCATAGATATGATATCACACAATACCTCATCTTGGTATCCGCCAATCTTGAACTTTACCAGGCATTGTTCATTGACCATGACCTTGTGGTCATCCTGTACCCAGGTAATCCGATATGGATGTGGGTGTTTCTGTCTCTTGAGCTTCAACTTTGTCACCATCTCTTCTGACACCAAATTGTCAGTGCTTCCACTATCAATAATCACATCACAACATTTACCTTCACACTTGCACCTGGTGCGAAATAGGCTCCTCCTTTGCTCAGGTTCATTCTCACCACTCAACAGGACTCTTCTGTTAATCAACGTTTCTCCTCTTTCAGCATTTTCAGAATTTGATGATCTGGCATCTTCATCTACATGTGCAACTCTGGCCTGGCCTTCATTTCTCCTGTCTGTTCTGCCTTGGCGCTGAGGACATTCAAATGCCCTATGACCTTCTCCACAGTGAAAATATGTTCCACGTAAGCCACCTCTTCCAGATCCTTGTCCTCTTCCTCTTCCTCTCTGATCTCTATTATTCTGATCCTGGAAGCGATTGGAATTATTTCCTCGCTGATTCTGACTACTACTGGCCTCATCCTTCTTTTTCGGATCATCATTTCGGCCACCATATGACGGTCCACCGCGACCTCTTCCGTTTTGTCTGCTCTCAAACTTCTTGTTCAGCTTTTCCTCTACTTTTAGGGCAAACTGGTATGCCTCTTCAATACTGTTCATTCGAACCAGATTCAGCTTCTCCTGAATGCTTGGCCTTAACCCATTAAGATATCGGGCAACTTTCTCCTTATCAGCTTCTGCATGGCCTGTTCTGATGAGAAGTTGATAGAACTCCGTATACTCCTGAACAGATCTTCATGCTTGCTTCAAACTCTGCATTTTCTTCAGTAGGTCAAGCTCATAATCAACAGGAATGAACTGTCGCTTCAATTTATCCACCATCCGATCCTATCTCGTGATTTTCTCCTTTCCCCTTCTATTTTGCTCTAACTGAATCTCTTGCCACCATATCTTCGCATGACCTTTCAGTCTGGCCTTCGCAAATTTGACACTATCAGGATCCTCAACATCTTCATACTCAAAATATTCCTCACATTCGTTGATCCAGTCAATCAATTCTTCTGGGTTAAGATTTCCAGAAAATGTAGGAACCTCAATCTTAGGTCTTTTCCCAATCTTAGAAATGGCCCGGAAAAGTCTTTCTTTCTCCTGGTTCACAATTTCGACTTCTCCTTCTTGATGTTCTTCTTCGGCTTCATCCTCGCTTTCGTCTCTGACATTAAGATTCATTCCTCTGCGAATCTCTTCTTGCAATGCTCGCACTTGTCTCTGCAGCTCTCTAACCTCAGGTGTCACAGCACCAGCTCTTCCGCCACGTTCTCTTCGTGGAGGCATTTTCGCGATGCGCGCTGAAACCCTAGCCACGGTCCTGGTGCAAACTGCCTCACAGTCGGTGATCTGTTTACACACTCAAGAAAACCTGGCTCTGATACCACTTGATGAAGGGTGCTCCCCTTAATACCACAAACACATAACAGAAATAGAGAAACAACAACAATAATATGCAAGAACAGAAAATTGGCTTCTTATTATCTCCACAAATGTGGAATTACAAACTTTCAGAATTACAATATGCAAAGCCACATGGGCATTCCCTTACAATATTCTGTAGGACAAAGTCTCGAATCAATACCCAGATCTACTACCCAGAATTATTCTGAACTGCCTAAAGACAATAATACAGCCTTCCTTATATAGGCAATTTTCCACCGCCTGGGAAGGTTCCAGAATTTTAGCCAATAAGGCCGACCAAACTTAGAATTATTTTATTTTACATTTTATTACATCATAGTCGGCTCAAGATAACCTTTGAAACCCGAACAGAAATTTTGAAGAAAATTATTTTCCTCCATTTCGGGTGGCCCAACTTCTGAAGACCATAAGTCATCACCAGTTGACCCGATCGGCTATTATAACCCCATTTCGGAAACGCCACGAAGCGCTCTACAGGCTTGACCCGCGCAAGCGCCCGTCACCCAAATTTTCGACCTCATCCGGGGCCTCTAAAGTCTTCAAAACTGAGTTCAAAGTTTCTGTACCCTGCTGCCAATACCGAAAATCTTCAATATCTTCCAATATACACTTGATCTGGCAATGAAACTTTACTGGCAGGCTTATATGACCAAAATGAACCTCCAAGAAAGAAATCAGATCATTCTGAGCACATACGAAAATTACCAAAAATAGTAACTTTCCATAAATAGCAGCTCTGCACAAAATAGCCCTTATTGAATATAAAAAAACAGAAATATTTTTTTTTTTTTTTTGGGTGATGCAAGATTGCTCTTACACCCAGGATGCTCCTGCATCACATCACCTCAATGTAATGGATCTTTCCTTTGTCCAGGCATCAGTGTCCTGGTTCCCATGGCTCCTTACAATTGAAACAAAGATTTTTTCTCCTCAGCTCCTATCTGGAGGCATCATCCCAGGATGAATTCTTTGTTGGGGGTTTGTTGTCTCTTTCCCTCGGAGCAAGTGGTGGCTTGTTGTGCGAATAACTCCTGGAGGAAGAAGAGGATGCCGGCATGTCGCATACCTTCTTGATTGCCTCCGTGAGTGTGATGGGGTTGAATTGTAATGTCCCTGACTTTAGGCCCTTGGGATTAGCTAATTTCAATGACCCTCGTAAGCTAATCAGGTTGTTAGAGGGGGTCGTTTGGCAGAGCCAGTGGTTGGTTTCCACTTTGGAGATCTCTGATGCCAGGATTGCTCTTCGTTGGGGTCAATTTGGTAGACTTACTATTTATAGTAAGTGTTATTTTTGGTGTTAGTCTAGATTGCTATGTTTAGCAGAGTGCCTGTGTAGTGGTTTTAGTTGATGCGGGATTACTTATGCAGGATCTTCAGTTTGAGGGATTTGCTATTTTTAGCAAGTCTAATTTGGTCTGATTACTATTTTTGGTAGGGCAGTGTATGCTCTAGATGCTGTTGTCAGAGAAATTTAGTTGCACCACATTTTAATTGAGGTTATTCAATTAAGTTGCTTTAATTTAATAACTTATGTTCTTTTCATGTTATAATTTAGTGGTGTGTGGACGAAGCTTTTTTAATGAGAAGTGTATTGAAGAAGACTTCTCATTTTCTTTTTAAAACATAGGGAGAAATCGAATTTCTCTACCTTTTATCATTTGATTAAAAAATTGAAGAGTGTGTCTTGAGGAAGAAATCAAATTTCTTGAAGGAAGAGCTAGGGTTTGAGTTTGGTCTTCAAGTTTGGAGAAAATGTCAAACTTCATGCTGGATTTGCAGAACCATGTTTGAATTTGAATTGCCATTGATGGGAGTGCATTTCTTGATTTAAATTTGAGCAATATGGATGTTGTACGAAATTGCTAGAATGATACGGAAATGGCAGAACAGTATGGGAATATGCAGGCCGTACTTTGCTTGTATGGAGGTGTGGTTGAAGGAAAGGTGAACTGTTGGTAGAGGTTGATGTTTTAATGCTTAACCTCATCTTGATAAGCTGGAATTTCTTTAGCATTGGAGTAATTGTTTGCAGTTGGTGTCAATCCATTCCAAGCTGCGTTTTCAAACTCCAAGGATGCAAATTTATTATTATGCAGCCACGTCTTCATTGAAGGTGCAAAATAAACATTTGGTTATTGTAATAATCATTGCCTTAGTTTTTCATGATCAATACTTATAATGGTGAATTTCCAGAGTTAGTTAAATTTATGGTCATTACTTCTTATGTCGAGAAAATTACAAAAAAAACAAAACATATATTTCAAAATACAAAAAAATTGTGAATAAAATAGAGATAGAAGCTAGTTTGCAGTTGAGAGCCAGTTGGGCTCATGACATGAATCCTTTCACCCATCCTCTGAGAGGTTCCATTAGCTCATCCACGAACACAATCAATCACCTCTCTGAGATATCTATCACTAGCACGGATGGCGTTTGGAATTCTGCAATGTAATGGTCAACTGACTTGGATTGCTTAAGTTGAGCCAACTCCTTGAAATTTAGTTCTAGATCTCTCCCGTTAAAGCGATTAGTCAACCTTTCCGTGAATTCGGCGCACGTTGTTATTTGATCATGGTTGAGGGTCACCATCCCATGATGCCACCATTCATGCGTGATCCCTTCCAGGTGGAGGGCTGCAAACTTGATTGCCTCCTCAGGCATTGGGTTGAGCTAGAAGTATGTGTCTGTCTTCTGAACCCACGTCCATGCAGTTGTTGATCCAGCTCCATCAAAGGATATGATAGATTCACTTTGCCTATCTTTTGCTTGAGGTCATCATTCTAATAGCCACAGCCTCCTGAGTACCTCATTCGTAGCTCAACATAATCTTTGAAGAACATTTTTCCTTCGAGATTTGCGTTCCTCCAATCTTGCATTAGTTGATCTTGCATTTCTTCGAAGGTGGGCTCTTGTTGAGATGCTACTGTCCTTGACATAAATGTTGGCATCAATGGTCAAGGGCGTGAATGAGGGTTTGCCCTCCTTGTGACAGAATTATCGCCGCCATTTTGTTCTCCATTAACCCTTCCTTGAGCCAACTTCTGCAACTTCTCTTCCATGAGTCGTTGTCGCTTGTCCTTGAATCATGGTTTCATTAAGTTGTGCTTGGCTTTTGGTTAGCTCCCTTAATAGTGCCATGACTTCCTCGATAGGATCCCGTGGTTCCCCCATTCTGGCGAGAGAACAGTACCTCCTTCTGGTGTACACCAGAAGCTCCTTCCGCATTCACTTCTCAACAGGTTAGCAAGATCACCAACTTTGATACCACTGTAATGTTCCTGAGACCCTCTTGGCCGTACAGTTCAAGTCTACGAAGGTGTATGGGAAAGTGAACAATACAACCACTAAGATGAACACCAAACTGTCAATGCAATCTGCTATTTCGTACGGTCACCTTGACTGGCTTGGAGAGCTGGCGAAATTTTTCAAACCTATACGATAGAATGTCACACAGGAATGATAGGGCTGTATGGTCTTGTATGTTCAAGACGTACGGTAGAATGGTCCGTACGATGAATAGATGCCGTGTGACTGAGGGACAATCTGTACGATGGGTAGCAAGTGGAGAAGTTTGTAGAGTGTGGGGAAAATGTATAGACTGTACGGTGTGAGGGGAAGTCACGTACGATGAGTTTGGATGCCAAAAGATGAGCTATTCGGCCCGTACGATCACCCTTCCAGCTTGGCGTATGGTCCAGCCTTTAACACTTTCAGAGATAAATTTCGGATAAGCAAGATGTAAACCAATTAATAGATTGAATTGCCAAAAACTAGAGAATCCTACACAAATAGGTTTTTTAACACTAGATGCGCACATGCAAGAGGAAATTGTATTAATAATGATAGCATAAGAATAGATGCCAGGTAGATGGTCGCCAAATGTTAGCGACGCCAAAATAATTCAAGCACTTCAGATTTGCTAGATCCGAAACAAAGAGAGAGCAGAGGAGAATAGAGTGAGGAGTACTCCCACCGAAACTGCGTTAGCCAAATAGGGAAGGCCTTTCACTTCCGAAATAGCGAAACATATTAGAACTCCAATTGGAATTCGCAGTACAATAAAATAATTCAAGTTGCATACCATCTACATCCTACAACCGACCTTAAATATGGCTTTGGAGAAACTTCCCGAAGGAGTACAAAGGTGCCGACACAACTACATGCTACCCGACGACTAAAATAAATAAATAAAGATGGGCTTGAGATATACATTAATCGATCGAGACCCCAAATACAATAGTTATTTATTTTATTTAATAACAGGGACATTACACATTATAGGTTTGGCATTCTTGTGTTATCCTTGTTTTCTGTTATAAATCTTTTCTACAATTTCATTATTGTCCCGCAATAATGTGAATTCTTCAAAAGATTTTTTCAATCTCTACCAAGAAGTTTTGGAAGCTAGATCAATCTTTGTGTAATAGTTTATAGCTATACCCCCTAGAGTTGTTGGGAAGAATTGTAGCCAATAGGATCTATGGTCTTGATCATTTGTTGTCTAGATTGTTTCACTATTTTTACAATGCCTCATAGGATCTTTTGACCATTACTTGTGAATTTATGTAACGTCTAACTTTCGATACCACAATTTGATAGGGGAATGACCATATTTCTGTTCTAATGTAACCTCAATGCCTAGAAGTTTAGAACCTACTTACCAAGGAGTTTTGATTCAATTGCTCTAGTGCTTCTATTGCACTCTCGACCATGTGCTAGTGTTCAACTCGTTTTTCTTCCTAATTATTCATACTCGTGTTGCCTTCAAGATCTTTCTTATACACCTTTTGCCAAGGAGTCTTTGGCACAGTTCCTTTGATCACTAATACTTTGATACATTGAAAATTACTCTCATACGTCTTTTTCAACGAATGTTTAGGTTCTATTTCTCAGTCTTTTTTGTCTGTTTGTTGCAAACTTCCCTGACTCGGACTTGCCCATGACTCGGCAGGGTCGACTCGACCCGTGACTCGCCGATGACTCGGCAAGAAAAAAACCAGAGATTTTTTACAATTTAAAACTTGTTTCACACACCCATTATTGAATAAAGCTTAAGAACACTATAACATCATCAAATAGAATCTAATTTGATCACATACATAAACATACATCCATCACATAAGTACAAACGTAAATTGTAGTTGAAGGAAATAGAAAACATAGATATGCAGAATTATAAAATATAAAATATAAATGTTGTCAAATGTATATAAAATCCATGACATCAAATGTTCCCAAACATGTGTAAAGTTGTAAACAACAAAAATAGGTCTATGGCTCAGGCTCTAGGTCAGCCTCATCCTCAAAGTAGTCTGTCTGCCTCCTACAAATACGTCTGAGGTAGGTCCTGGATGACCGACAAGCCATAGTCTTTGCCTGTGAGGTGCCACTCTAATCAACATCAGCTCCACGGGCAGCTGATCGTGCTCTATCCTCCTCTTCCATAGCCACAACCTCAGCCTCTCTATGTGCCTAGTCAACCCACTCATGGTCCTCCTCAGTGAAGATAGGATCGGTAGATTCAGTGAGCCACTCAGACTCTGGATCAATCTTTGCTAGAGTGACTAGAGAGGAGTCAGTGTCCAAAATCTGTCTGGTCCTAAGACGTAGGTTGTAATGAACAAAGACAAGATTGTTCAACCTCTCCACAGACAGTCTATTACGCCTCTTCGAGTGGATATACTTGAACATGGACCAATTGCGCTCACATCTAGAAGCGCTGCATGTCTGACTCAATACGGATGACAAGTTTTTGAAGATTTGGGGTTGTAGGCCCAAACATTTGCCACCATCTATCTGAAATAAGGAAAAAAAAAATCAGTCTCATTTCCAAGTTCCAACTTTAAGGATAGGTTATGAAATCAAAATGCATAAGTCATAAACTTAAGAGTTAAGTTTAAGTTTAACATATATTTCTACCTGGCTGCAATGTTGTCCTAGCCTCTTTGCACATCTTGCTTCCAAAAATCGTCCCGTGTGGATTATTAAATGGATCTATCTCTTGCACTGTAGATGTGCTACAAGTAGACATCTTTTGCATCACTATATATAGGCCACTAAGAACCTCCTCATCTGTCTTGAGGTTATCAAGGAAATGAAATGACAGATTGAGGAAACAAGCTACTGCATGGATGGGCCTATGAAGCTGGTTTTGCCATCTCCTATCAATGATCTCCCAAATGGGGCCATACTTATCCTCAACTTCTTTATACTTGGATCTAATGGCCTCCTTGGTTCTATCCACGCCCTCATATATGTAGCCCATAAAGGGCTTTTCCCCATCAACAACTCGTAGGAGAACTAGGAGGGGCTTAGTGACCTGCATATAATGTTCAATTAAAAATAGTTAAGTGACAAGTGTGCATTAAAAATTAAAAATAAAAAAAATTGCAAACAAAACATAAATATTTTTACCTCCATGATCTCTTTACAAGGGGTCCAAAAACTTGGCTCATCAAAAATATAATTTGCCACTTCCCTACCCACAATGGTCGTAGAATAGGATGAGGCAGTCCACTCCTCACCAACAAACATGCGTCTCAAGGCCGACTGTGATGTCAACAATGATTTCAATGTGAGGAAATTGGAGGCAAATCTCATGATACCAGGACAAGCCAACTCCCTTTGCCCATGTATTGCCTCATCATGCTAAGGACCAATGCATGATTGTAGATAAACTTGCAAATATTTTTGGGCTTATCAACACATGATTTGATCCATTCAATCTTGCCAATATCCTCTAACATGAGGTCAAGGCAATGGGCTGCACATGGAGACCAAAAAAATTTCGGGTGCCTCTCCATCAAAAGTTTACCTGTAGCAATTTTAAATTAATTAAAAATTTAAAAGTGTTAAGAAAATCTTAAATAAATTCATAGATGCCTCTCCATCAAAACTTAAAAAGTTATAAGTTTACTTGCAGCAACATAACTTGCTGCATTATCAGTCACCACTTGCACCACATTTTCTTCTCCCACCTCAAGTATAACTTCCTCAATAGCCGCACATAAGTATGTGGCATTCTTCACATGTGAGGAAGCATCAATAGACTTCAAGAACATGGTGGTTCCTGAATATAAAGAAAAATAATTATCAATTATCATGGATCAATCAAAAATTCAAAATCAAAATTAAAGTATTCAATGCATTTGGGGAAGTAGAATTCAATGAACAATCACCTCCACTGGAAACAAGAAAATTTAGGAGTGTCCTATTCTTCCTATCCGTCCAACCATCTGTCATGATGGTGCAACCCTTTTGGCTCCAAGACTTTTTGTGGTCCTCTAGCTCAAGTTGCATATCATTAACCATGTCTAACAAGAGGGGGCCACTTAACTCAGCATCAGTAGGGGCTTTAAAGCTCGCCCCACAAATGGTTACGGAATCTATCATACCTTGCCAATAAGGAGACCTATCACAAATAGATTACGATTAATCATTAGACAAAGCATAGTTCAACTTCAAACTATAAAATTTAAAATTTAATTTTAAACTTAAAGAAATCAAATAAAAGAGAATTACCTGGCTGCAAGAAATGGAATGTTGCAAAAGTACAAAAACTTGCAAATTTGTTTTTAGGTAGCATCATGGACCTCCTTGTTCCAACCCATGCTCTCAAGCGAGGGCTGTGCACCAAGAGTAGTGCGTGGCACAAAATAATTGTCCGACTTTGATTTTCGGACTCTAGGGCCAAGGGTAATATTGCCACTAGAAGGAGCAGCAATAGAAGCACTAGCACTAGGACAAAAGGGAGGCATGGAAGAACCCTCTCCAACACAGCCTACAGATGTGGATGCAGATGCGGATGCGGGTGTGGAGCCAATAACATTTATCTCTTCCCGTTGCCTCTTTCTAGTTTCCTTTTCTTCAGCAACTAGACATAACAAAAACGAATTGCCTTGGGAGTTGCCAATGTACATTGTTAAGGAATTATAGCTTCAGTTGGTTAACTACTATTAAGATTAGTAGATACTTATAATTATTTATTAATTATAATATATAAATGTTTATTTTTATTTAATATAAATAATTATATTTATGAAATATAAATTAATTGATTATGTTATATATATATAACTAATTAAATATTAAATGTTCAAATCGAATTGACTGTCTTTACACAGACCGCTCATATAAGGGTGCCCGCGTGGAGGCATGTCCACGAAGGGACGTGACTCCACGGGAGTGAAGTCACGTCCATTCGTGGACGTGTCTCCTCCGTGGAATGTATATACTAAGGTATGCACGTTGATAGTGCAGAGATAAGGAAAACAGCACGTACAGGAAAAGGACAGAAGCAGGCGCTGAGAATAAGAACAGTCGGGTCGCCTACAACATTTTGAACGTTCAGCCACAAAGTGATACTTAATATATATAAATATTGGTGCAGTCACTGTTATTTATTATATTATAATTTATACAGCAATTTCATTAGCATTTATATATGTGACAATATATCATTGCATGATAATTTGAGAAGACATGTATAAAGTTTAACATACATGGGTCAACATCATTGCCAGGTATGCCGACAATATGGTATTTAAGCCTATTGATGTCACCATGAAAAATTTCTTTACAAAACATGCATTTTGTTTGGTTTCTTTGTCTACCGGGAAACTCTTCAGCATATTTCCAACATGGACACTTTTGAGGCATTGGGAAGAATTAATGTTTTCAAAACTTGGAATGCGGCTGCAATAAAATTAAAAAAACTTAAAAAAAAAAAATTAAAAACAATGGAAAACCATAAACATACAAGAAAAAATCAACAAAATCTAGAATTTTAACACTTACCTCTTTCTAATGAGTTGAGAAGTCTTGGAACAGCTGCTATGAGCTCCTTGATGCTCTCAATGGAAACCTATGCTTCTCCAATCCGATTTTGTGGACTCCTTGATGCTCTTCTTCCCGGCTGGTTGCAAACCTATGGCCTCTATTTTTTCTTCCTCCTTCTCTCTTTTCCTCTCTTCTTCTACAAAGCAACTACAATGCCTTTTAGGGCAAATATCATAACACTTGTGCAAAGAAAAGTTAAAAAAATCAATGAAATTTTATATTTTTTAATGCCCAGCTCTGGCCTGCTGCGGTGCGGGTCATGGGCCATGGACCCGGCGGGTCATGGCACGACCCGTTGACTCAGCAAGTCACGCGGGTCATGACACATGACCCGTCGGCTGACCCGGCCGGGTCATGAAAACCCGGGAGGGTTGGCTCGGCCCACGGGTTAGCATAACTCACCTGACCCATGGCGAGTTAGGGAACTCTGGTTTGTTGTACTTGACCAAAACGATCTTCCCATGTTTTGTTGGGTAGTTGTAAACGTATTCTTATTTCTTCCCACTCTTTCATTGTATGGTTCCTTGTAGTGTAAGTGTTTTTGTCTTCCTGATTGGGGCTTCAACTTGACTCTATTTTGGGATGGGCTCTGAATTGGGGCTTGACTTAGGCTACTTCTTTTAGCCTTTTCCTTTGTTCTCTTTGCTCTATGATCCTCAAAGATTGTCCCATGTCTTATTCTCTTCTTTGATTGCTTTTTGGTTTCTTTCGTTCTTGTTTGGGTATAAGAGCATTAATTTTGAGGGTTCAATGCCGATTTGTACTTCTTTCTTCTTCCTCGTCTACTTTTATCCTCATATGGCTACTTTATTGTTGTCTTTGCACTCATGGTCCTGTTCGTCATGTAGGTCTTGAAGTATTAAGAGATGTCTTGCAAGGAGTCTTGGCTAATGATTGAGGAGTATGTCTACTTCTTTGCTTACTCGTAGGTTACCACAAATGACCTCTTGGGGGATTCACCTACATTCATCATCCTTCCATATGTATTCATTCAGTTTCACCAACGTGTCCCATAA
The DNA here is from genome assembly GCA_027943335.1 of Chamaecyparis obtusa. Taxonomy (NCBI): domain Eukaryota; kingdom Viridiplantae; phylum Streptophyta; class Pinopsida; order Cupressales; family Cupressaceae; genus Chamaecyparis; species Chamaecyparis obtusa. The sequence continues at coordinate 305,166 of BSBK01002413.1, forward strand.
GTTTACCAGGTCTTGTGTGAGTTTGTCTTCTCTTTCTTGATTAGAATCTACAGGTTCTTCAACCAGCTGTCCCATTAAATGGCCATTTCTGTAATGTCCCTTTTTGAGATATTCCTGATTTTTGACATAAAAAATTTCTTACTTCAAAATGATAATGACTATATCAAACATCCCTTTGCTGATCTTTTCTTTAAATAAATAATGTTCATTTATTCTTAAACTGCAGTAGATCCCAATGAGACCTTAATTGAATTGGATTTTTTTATTGCTGATCGTTGCTGATATCTGAACTTAAAGGCTTGACTGCTTCAATGGATTGTTTTATTCCTACCAATTAATTCTCGTCTGCCTCTTTCAATGAAATGCCAATATATTTTATTCCCTTGCCTAGACTTTTATTTATAAAATCTCTGATCTGTATTGTGAAGGCAATGATGTCTTGGTGGGGGCATGGCAATTTCAACCTGAATTCTTTGACGACAATGGTGCCAAATGCTTATTTGTCTTTTCTAGTCATGCAATCACTTGATCACAATAAATTGGTTTGTTCATTCATGAGTGACTCATACAAGAATTAAGTGTTTTTCATAATATACAACAGTTGTTCCTTTGTTCATTCAACGCTTCAATGTTCTTATACAAAGATGGGGAAGGGAATAATTTCTCAACCCTGTCCCTTTCCTCAATTACTAAAAGATTATATAAACTTGCTAATGGTTTCCAAGGAAATTGAACCATCGGCAACTACCCAAAGCTACTTCGATCAGCCAATGAGACAACTATTCTCGCTGACTAACTGAAATTACAATATAGCTAATAACTAATATATGTTTTATTCTAGTTACCAAGCTCAAAGAAAAGCTTTTTGTTGATTTCAACAAAGCAGTTGAGAGCCATTCATGACAAAATTCTCCAAGGGGAAAGAAACATTTAATAAGACGACTCGAGTATAGGATGCTGTACCTGTCCTTTACACTTCTAGGCTTTAGTGAGGAGCGAGTCAAAAAATTAAAAATATATTTGTAGTCAATGCCTTTCATTTCACAGTTAAACTCCTTTATGGCCCATGGTCTATTGGCACGTTGGTGTACTTTGTAGAAATGAATCCTTTTGCTTTGCCACATAAAGTCTAGTACCAGAGAACCATAGAGATTTTTTCGTATACAACTGGTCTACAGCCAAACTTCCTAGTACGAAGTAGTCTTAATGTGGTTGTTCCATTAAGGCCAAGGCTGTCTGAGCCCTTATTTATGAGTACAAACAAATAAATAAATTTTAAAAAAATGGATACAGGAATTGCTACTATTTCTATTAATGTTCTTTTCTTTATGAATTCTTGCATGTAATATTTCTTGATTAATTAATTTGTTACTGCCATGTATTTTCAGGATCCGAGTTGCAGCAGCAGCAGCAGCATCTTCAGTGGCACGCCATCCTTCCATTCGTCGTCTTACAAACCAGAAGGCAGCAGTAAGTAATCACATCATTCCTCATTCTTTCCTATCCCATTCAAGATGCTTTTCATATATGTGCACACGTGCGCATGCACGCGCGTGTGTAAGAGAGAGAGAGAGAGAGAGAAGCTAGGGTACTTCGTACTTGCTAGGAAGGAACCTAAATTTTTTTTTCACATGTTTAGGAAAGGAAATTTTCTTATTCCAATAAGGGGAGTTCATAGGTAAAGTGGCTAAGCAACATTCTTGGGGAATAAAAAACCTAAGTAGAAATTGCTGCTTCATTTTATGGAGTTTTAGGGAAGCAAAACTGAAAATGATTGAATTTTTTGTACAGGGAGGACAAGGGCGTCAAAGCCATTCAGCTAATGTAGCTCAGCGGAAGTTAACTGAGGAAGACACAAACAAAACAGAAAACATGAATTCTGCAAGCTCAAGGACATCAGAAAGCCTTTCAGAACCATTGCTTGGAACAAAAAGATAATACTCACCTCAAATGAGAGAGAATAAAGCATTGATTTTCTCTGCAGAGTGATGAATGATACCAAATCCATTTAAGTGATTTGGGGTTTTCTTCTGTTGTACGTTTCACATTCTAGTTTCTAGGTCTTCGGCTTAGGCTCCAGTATATAGATTGCTAGGACTATTTTTACTTGCTTCCAGGACAGACTGTATATCTGGAATTAAAGGTTACTAGAACGTTTTTCTATTTAATATCGAACATTTGTACACAGTGGAGTATAAGTGACCATATTGGAAGAAGTCATTTGATATTTAATAATTTATCAGTGAAACCCGGGGACTATAGTCATTTGTCTAGGAAGCTATTTAATAATTTATCAGTGAAACCCAGGGTCTATAGTCATTTGTCTAGGAAGCTATTCATGTTGCAAGATCAAAAGTTTAGTATTCATGAAACTTGATTTTTCTAAGGCTTATGATGGTGTAACTAATTATTCTGGAAGTGTCTTTTATTTTGATGATGATGTGTTCAATGTTTAGTGGATCATGACTTTTTGCACATCTTTTTCATTTTCTATAATTATAAATAGTTCCCCCTCTACCATTTTTCATGTTGAAAGAGGATTTCATTAGGGGGGTCATCTTTTGTGCTCTTTGTATCTCCTCATTTATTAGAATTTGGTAGGATTTTAGACCACCTCAAGTGTTTTGACAATATTTTGTTGGGATCAGGGTGTCTCAACCTTTGCAAATGCTAGCATTTAATTTGGTAGGTGTTTATTTATTTTATCTTAATGTTTATTTGGCTCTTATATCATGTCACCTTTTGGGACCTATTGGCGAGGTGGCATCTTACATGGTAGGTGATGTGTATGCCACATAAGCACAAATTTTGAAAATAGATGTCCCACTTGGTGGATCCCACTAGAGGTTAATTTGGTAGCATTTGTCATATGTTGTAAGTGTCAAGTCTATGATGGATTACGACGACATGTTATGTCAAGTTATGATTAATTTTGACTATGTAAGAGTCAAGTATGACAAATTATGTGTTAAGAATGATAGGTGCCCCATGCAATGATGGCTCCTATTCGTGCAAGGTATTTGCATGCATGTCACTGTATGTTTAGGAGATCCTATGTTTGTGATGGGTGTTGGAAATGATAAATCTTGATTTGAAGTTTTGACTATGATGATACACATCATGCAAGGATGTTGTATGCATGCAAGTGTTTTGCACATCAAGGGGACTCAAGAATGGCATGCAAACATTGGATGTGTGTCGTGTAGAAATCTTGGCACACATCTTTTTGTGTTGGAGTTTTATATTTTAACATTTTGCCATTTGCATTGTATCACAAAGATATAATGTTATGTTGTTGAAATTTATCTAGGAATCCTAAATGGTAGAGTGAAGGGGATCGATAGTGTTATGCTATAATGTCCCCTACTAGGGACTATCCATTTGACATGCAACATTATACATTACTATGCAAAATTGTGCCTTAACTAGATTAAGGGATAGTTAATTTGCTCATAATACAAACCTGCATAATTACTATATTTAAACCCAATATTAACTTCTTTCCTTAACCCTAATGGAGGATGGGGACAATTAAGCCCAAGGGTTTCATGAATGTCCGTCAATACCACCACTTGGCCCAAGGGTTTCATGAATGCTTGTCAATACCACCTCTTGGGAATCACCTAATTTGGGATGGATATACTCACCTCTTCCTATACAAACCAACCTACCCGTCCAAAGAGGATAATGAAAACTAAGGGTAGGCCATATGGTTTTACCTTTGTATTATTAATGTATATAGTTTGGGCATACATACATTAGTATGTTTTGATTGTCTAATATATTTGGTTCATCACTATTAGCAATAGATATAAACCATTCTTATGCGTGCGTGCACACACACACACATTCATATAAAATATAACATATATATAATTCTAATTATTATATATATTTACTAAATTTACATATCTCTTAATATATATTATCAACCACCTCCATAGTATATATATATTTACTATAAATATATTTATTATAATATTATAATATCTTGTTCCATTCTTATTCTTCCCATGGAGAGTATCCAAATATATATTATTTTCGTATTCCATGCCTTTGGGAATGATTTCACTCCTTATTAAATATCCTTGGTATTGAATAGTTGCATCTTATTGGGAAGAGACACATCCTCTTGTCAACAATTAATTAATCTTTCTTTATATGCCACACTTTCTCTTGATGTGTGTACATTTTCTTCTTTTTCTCCTCCCCTCCAAATTCTATTCTCCCTTTTATATCTCACGTTTGAGGGAGTCACATCTTTTCATTTCATGTCTTTTGACCATTCATTAAACTTAATTATATTTTAATTTAACTCTTTTATATTTTATTTATATTTCTTTTATATTTTATTACATTTTAATTTAGATTTTATTTATATTTATGCTATATTTTAATTTAATTATTTTACATTTTAATTTATATTTTATTTATTATTTATTATTAAATCTTACTTTAGAAAGGGAACATACTTTTTACAATTTTTTCTCTTGTAATTTATTTATTTATTTTTGTATTTTAATTTTATTTATTAAATTCTCTTTCAAAAAGGGGACATCACACTTGCACATTCCTATTTTAGCTCAAAACCTTTTTATTGTAAGTAAATTGAATGATGCAAGTGTATAGGTTGTCTTCTTGAATAGAGGATGCAACATGATAAGATGAGTTATGACACTTGCTAAGGGTATTCATATTAGCACATCTATTTCAACTAGATGCATGCACAATTTCGTGTAATAGTTCTCCTGTAAGAAAAATGGAAAGAGTTTTTGAGCACCATCCTCGCCATTAGAACCAATAATGAAGAAGAGTCCTACATCTACTTTTGATAGCTATTATTTCTGGATTCCAAAGGATGCTGATGCTTTGGAGATGAAGTAGCCTACAAAGAAAAAAATCCTTTGGTACCAATGACTTGGTCGCATTGGTGAAAAAGGTTTGAGAACCATGAAAAATAAATGTCCTGTTAAGGAGCTTGATGATTTTAAGCTCGAGTTTGACTTTTGTTGGCATTGTATCTATGGAAAGAAAAATTATGTTTAGTTTTATTATAGTTCTCATAGATCTTTTGAGGATTTGGACTATGTGCATTCTAATAAGTTTGGTTTATAAATGTTGCTTCATTATTAAGATATGTGTATTTATTTTATTTATTGATGACTACAATATAAGGACATTTGCTTATTTTCTCAAGTGTAAATATGAAGTCTTTAGTCAATTTAAGGAATTTAAAGTCTTAGTAGAAAATCAGATTCGAAGAAAAATTAAGTGTTGAAGGATTGATAATGGCGGTGAGTTTTGTTCCACAAAATTTGACAAGTTTTGTAAAAAGAATGAGATTGAGAGGCATAAGACAACTCCATATACCCCTTAGTAGAATGGAGTTCAGAAGATGATGAATATGACATTGATGGAGAGGGCTATGTGTATGCTAAATGGAGTTCACGTAGGACGAAAGATTTGGATAGAGGTTGTTGCCACTATCTTTTATTTGCTTAATAGATGCCCCACATCAATGCTTGTTGAAAAGATACCTGTGTAGGCGTGGTCGAGAATAATCCCCCATTAAGAAATCTTTGTGTGTTTGATTGTGAGGAGTATGCTCATGTGTCGAGAGGGAAAAAGATGAAGTTGGAGAACAAGGCGGTTAAATGTATCTTCATCATTGATGGTGCGTGTGTGATAGAGTATAATCTTTGGGATCTAGTGGCTGACAAGGTTCTTTACAAGCATAGTGTTATCTTTAGTGTGATGAAAGCTTCTTCCACTATTTTTTAACCTATAAAGGAATAGAAGAAAGATGTTGTTTAACTTCTTGAAAATGGACTTGATGATTAGAAATGCTTTACTAACTTTGAAAACTCAGAAGGAGAACCTAAACCTCACACTAGTAAATTTTAGCTTGTTTTTCGACGAGGATTAGTCAATTTTTAGATGCCAATTGGTCGACCAAACGACCATAATTGTTGTCGAAGTTTTTTCATCATTATTCGACACCTAAAACCGTCGTCGCAATTGCGACGTCTATAGCAGTTGAATTATCGACGGACCCGCCATTGAAATAATCACTTCAACCTAGAAGAATTATCGGCCATACCTTTCACCTATGCGACCAATGTTGGTCGAAATTGCGAGGACCTATGGTCGGATAGTCGTCGAGTGTATAGCATTCTCGTTGAAATGACAAAACAATGTTGGTCAAAATTGTGACGAGGGGTGATTGGAATAGTCATCGAGTATATAGCATTCTCGTCGATAAGTATATTCTTTTGACTGCCGAAAAAGTTACAAAAAATTTAATTTTTTAAAAATAAAATAAAGTATATTATGAAATTAAGCATAGAAATAATATGCTTAATCTATTAGTAGTAATATGCTTAATCTATTAGTAATTATCTGCATTTAATCTGCCAATTACTAATAGTTTTGTACTACACATGCATTGTATTGTCAGTTTGAAGATAGTCCGTGACATGTGTGATGGTTAAGTAATGGGAAAGTTATGATGATTTAATTGTAGAACTACTGGTCCCTTGAAATGTTAAAAAAAAATTCTCAAAAGATGCACTCTCATGGAATATGATGACTTTAGGTTATGCACAAAATGGATCTATCTTCTATCACTATGCTCTTATCCTATGTCAAAACGGGATATTTATGACACGGTATAGATTTATGGGGTCAGTTGAGTGATCCAAGGATTTATGTAAGGGTCAAGGACCTATAGGTATATCTAAGTTTGTTATATGGCCATTGATGCCATTACTATCATGTAATTGCACTTCAAAGTGCAAAGATGCCAACAAGATGTAAAATTGCATTTTTATGCAATTATGGCCTAAAGGGCTAAATGAGGGTTTACTAGAGGTTTAGGGAGTTTAGGGGATTAGGATAGGAACCTAAAACCTTTCGAAAGGTTAAAGATGATGCAAGAAAAAGTGGTTGAAGTTGATAACTAGTTGTCAACTAGACAACAATGCAAATGAATAACTAATTGTAACAATCATATAATTGACTGTGCAGGTTAAGAAGAAATTGAAAATCAATTTGTAAGGGGATTTTGGTTGGTTTTGTACGTGAGTTTTATGGGAGAGGAGTCTTAGAAGTTGTGGGGAGGTGTGTATGGTCGAAGAAGACAATGTAATGAACTACCAAGCAATAAACTTTTAATTCTTTACAAACAGTCACTTCTTTGCTCGTGAAGACACAATCTGGTGTTTATATTATTAAACTCTCTATTCAATGCAACATTGATAGGAAAAGCATTCATTGATTGGTATTATAAGTTTTGATCATTCCATGTACTGATTATATTGTTTTGAAGTCTTAAAATCAAAGAAGTTCAGTCCTTTTATTGATTGTTCCTATAGAGTGCTTGGCGTGCAAACAATCTTTGTATTGAAGAACCAATGATTTCCTAGGCTCTGTCAAATAGTTGGCAAGCAATGATGTATTGAATATTTCTAAAGTGCTTCAAAAGGCTTAAACTCACCAAGACTCTTCACAAGACTTCTAAGTGATATATTTGGTGTTATTGACTTACATTTGCTTGGATTCAAGGACTTTAGAATATTGACTTACATGGGGGGTGTATTGGTGCAGGGCACCTAGGCCATTTAGTTTTTCTTTGGGATTTGAGTTCTATATTTTCTTTTGCTTTGTAATAAAGGATGTCTTCTAAATTCCTAGACCATCCTATGGTTTGGTTTTAGTCCTTCTTGTGTGGAGGTGGGTATGGTCGAAGAAGACAATGTAATGAACTACCAAGCAATAAACTTTTAATTCTTTACAAACAATCACTTTTCTGCTCGTGAAGACACAGTTTGGTGTTTATATTATTAAACTCTCTATTCAATGCAACATTGATAGGAAAATAATTCATTGATTGGTATTATAAGTTTTGATCATTCCATGTACTGATTATATTGTTTTAAAGTCTTAAAATCAAAGAATTTCAATCCTTTTATTGACTGTTCCTGTATAGTGCTTGGCGTTCAAACAATCTTTGTTGGAAGATGTGGCCCTAACTCACATTTTCACTGTTAGGATTCAGTGCTACTGTGTGAAAGGTGAGTTAAGGAAATGCTTTATAAGAGTCCAAAAGCTTAGAGTTGGGAAGGTTAGTTTTCTTTTTGAACAATGATGCCCTAGGTTGAATATTTCGTATGTATTCAACTAGACAAGTTGAAACTTGATTGCACCAGCAGACAAAAACTATGTGGGATCAAGTTGTTGGATGAATTTGGCCCTTAGAGTTCATGAGATTGCCATATATTAAAATCAATATGCACATAATTGTTAAGAGGATATATGTTCAAGTCATCTAATGTTGTTAGAAAAAACATTGACTAGGACCTTAGCAAAAACATCTTATGAAATTCAGTTCTGGGAACTACATACATAAACAAACACAATATTCCTTATTGAAAGAATCAGTCACCTTGTTGAGATTTATCAAATTGATAAAAAGAGAATCATACAGTTCACACTGCTTCCAAAATATGGAGACAAATTACTTTCAAATATTGTCAACTAGGCTAAAATTTTGACAGGCAAAAACAAGAAAAACTTATAATTGCGGGCACTTGATTTGGGAAGATAAGGGACTTCAACATCTGAAATTATGAAAAACTATGTTTGAATGAAAGTGAATCATCAATTTAACTAAAACAAGAGCTAACCAAGTCTTCAATGTCATTTGATTGAGTTAATTATAAATATTCAAATATTTGGAGATGGAGGAGGATGGCCCAATACACCAAAGGTACCTAGGGAACAATATATCCAAAATCTTATTGTCAATATTTTTAGAAGTACAAAGCATGGCCATGAATGAAAAATAGTTCATTCACAGTGCGTTGGCCTCAATAACCTCAAATGGCACAGCAGCAAACCAACCAACTTAACTCAAGGTGGAATTTATTTTTTCACATTCAAGGTACCATTACATAGTTTATTGCACCTATCATTATGCCTCCATAAAAATAAGGTATTTACTTGGCAATGATACTAAGCTGAGAAACTGGAATAATTTAGATCTTGTGACTCTTTATCATCAATGTGAACAAGACGACGCAGTTCCTCAAAAGTACACATGGTTTCTGCATCAAACCCTCTTGCAAATTGCAAATATGGTAGACAAATAAATGGAAAAAGAAAACATTACTCAAAGCAATATAATAACAATTGAGGCCATTTATCCACATGTCACATGAAGTGAATATTTACCTGAAGAGCTCTGAAAGCAAAATGCACACCCTGAAGTAGCAAGAATTCCTATCCAGGCTCCTTTTTTGAGTTTCCCATCGACTTCAGCTCTATATATATTCGTCTCATGTATCTCTTTGCTAGCTTAATGGAACCTAGCTTTATTTGTATCAAAGAAGATCATTAAATTATGAGTTTGAGCATAAGCATAAATTCATACATTCAAAAGGGACAATACTATAAAAAATATGGGCTTCTAAATGATCACTGATAGCTAATAAGCATGCATGCCATACCATATAATGCTCTCTACCCAGCACCATTCTTATAGTAAGATGTCCCAAAACTTCTTTTTAAAAATCCGTACTAGGAATGTACGTTTCAGTTGAAGTTAAGAGAGAACGGATTTTGAATTTAAGGGAAGTTTCCATGAAGTGAGAAGCCTCACTGATGTCTCCAATGAATTTCAGTTTTATGTCAATATTGATAATTTCTACCAATTTAGGGCTCATAGCCTTTATTTTTTATATTCAAGTCCAATCCAATCATGATACTCATCTAATGCATGGTTTTTTTCATTTACACATCTATAGTGAATACAATGCCACAAATGATAGTTTGTCATATACAATGAAGAAAACTTGATTTTTGCAAAGAGGCTTGAAGCATAAAATAGTTCAGAATCTTCAGAGCCTAAGGATAAATCAAAACATCAGAGTCTTTTCTCATCAAAACATCATTCTATAAGTGAATAGTCAAAGAGCCTAAGGGGAAATCAACAAGATAATATAATCACCATAATATATAAAAACTAGTGAAATCAAGGTCAACCAATATAGAGATATGAATTTATGATGTGTTACAAAGACATGAGGTCCAATATGGCAAAGGATCAAATCAATGGTAAACATACCAACCAAGTAAAGTGAGAATAGAGACTTCTGAAAGGTAATAGATTCAAATATGGAAAAAGCAATGATGCATTGATAGATATAACATATCAAAAGTTACATTTGCATATATTAACTGAGTGAGTAGGTTACTAAACACATGTTTTTAGTTCATAGTCATTTGGTACAACTACAAATGAAATGCATAAAGAAGTGTTATAGCATGAACATGAGATAGTGGTATCTAAACAAAGGTAAGTTTCCAAAACTTGCATTCAAGGTATCAAAGGATACTACATGAACAATCATTAATACCATGAATCAATGCCCATTTTACTACAATACATGTGCATATTATCTGATTTCAAGTGATACTATAGGGTAAAAATGAAGTTAAACTAGAACATTGGGGTAGTCACAGGTATGGTCATATGACAAAGTTGTCATACATGTAGTCATAAAGAACAATTATGAAGAAATCATAATTAGAGTTAAAACACTTATCAACGATAGAAAAAGACTACAGAATTGATAAACAAAGTACATCTTGGCATTTGATACAAGAAGCTTGAGTTAGGCGTAAACCAAGGAACTACATACAACCACATTTGATAAGGGATAACATATCACTTTTCGAGAAGGATGATTGAATGTTCTAAAGAGGGTATTCATCTAAAAACATTGAAAATGATGCTTCTAAATAAAAAGAGTAACATTAATAGAGTATGACTGATAATTATCAAGATTATGTTCAGTTGGCCTTTCTAGATTTGTCTGTATGCATATGACTAAAATATGCTTGTATGGAAGTCAATTCCTAGATATAGGATTTAGATCTTCCATTGATTAGTTGTTGGATTGACACCATTTTCACAAATCTTATAGGTGCATTAAGGACTCGTGACCACTTCTTCAACTAGTTGATCCAGGATACAACACAGTCCATCATTTCCTCAGGTAGTAGGGAAGTAAAAGGGGTAGGAAGAAACATGAGAATGAGTCATTCAGAGGCAACTAATAAATTTTCATCTAGATTTTTAGGCTTAAAGGTAAGTGCTTTATAAAAATTCCCCATTCACTCTCTTATCTATAAATATAATTTGATGAACATGGTGATGCAGATTAGTCGATGAACATGTATAAGAAGTAAAATATTTCTTAAAGTGAATGAGAAATAATATGGAATAAGAAGTAGGTGTTTTTGACCATTGAATCTACGTCAATGGTTTAGTTTGAGCTTCACTTGGTTTCAAGAATAGTTTAATATTCTCTACTTAAAAAGGCCAACCACGTGAAGGTGGAATCTCATTTGGCCCCTCCCCCCTTAACATCACTCTAAATTCCCCATTAACATATAATAACATTCATTCATCCATTTTTAAATTATAAAATTCAATCATTATAATCACATGATAACATTCATTAACACATAAAATTAATTAACACACAACATTCATGAATAATTCGTTAACACATCATTCATCAACATTTACTAGTACAAAATTACATCCATTAAGACAACGTTCTTTCATTAGCAAAAAATGTTAATTACAATCATTTATTTTTTGGTTTCTTGCTTTTTTTTCTAAGGTAATGGCTAAGTGGAGCATCAATATCCTCGTCATTCCCCTCCTCTACTGATTATAATGCCAACACATGTCTCCTCCTCATCTCTTCAAGAATAGGAGGCTGTTGTGCCAAAGAGGGGTCCACTACACTAACAACTACGTCATGGGTTAAATTCACACCATTTTATATTAGTGTTACAAGTATTTAATTAAGTAAAAGAACTATAAATCAAAAAATAAATTTAAAAGAACAAAACATAGATTTTATTTACCTGAATGTGCCACATGATCTACATGGTGATCACTCTGAACATCCTCCACTCATTCAACATGACATTATGTATGCTCTAAAATATACACAAAAAAGGTTACACCAATTTCAATTTAAGATGTTAAATTGTATTAATAATTACATAATTAATTTTAAATAAAAAATAAACACCTCCATCGACACTATAATGCACATTAGGGGCTTCATCATGCGGCGTAGGATCTGTGTAACAATTAGGAGGCTGCATTGCAATGTCATGCACATTATTATCAAATAGATTGTTGCTCAAGTATTCAATTTCAAATATATATTTTTTGGCATATTTACTTGTTCACATGATGCAAGAGACTCTTGGGTTGGTCCAGTGGAAGCTTGGCGTAGGCGTTCAGCCACGACTTGATAGCCTTCCTTGAAGGCAATTTTTTTGTGTTCTGCCATGGCCTCTAAATTAAATTTTGAGCCCTGCATTTTTTGATTAAACAAAATTATTTTTATTTTATTAATAATTTTCCTTTGGAATTCATTTACTGCTACTTACAATTCGTGCTTTAAATTTTGAATATTCACCAAAGCCAAGTTTGTGTTGCCCAATCTTTTGCAGTCTGGCCTTTGTTGCCTTTGATGTGTCCTGCAACCTATGAAAAGTTTGAAATATGTTACATGATATAGATATAAAGATCACTAATTAGTACATTATTACATTCTACTAGTAGTTAATACTATTGCATACCTTCTTCTCTCATTTTCTAGTGTAATTCCTCTTTGAGCATCCCCTTTCTCCTTTGCATCCAAAATGAACTCATTCCAATCCCTCACTGTAATAAAGGGAGGACGCTTGTACTTTGGGTTCTAGACAAGAGTCTTTCTATATGAGTCCCTCACGGTCTTAAGATGTTTTGCAGATTTTTCTAAAATTTTCTTCTCCTCAAAAATATTACTACCAAACTCATGCTCTAAATCTTTAATGAATTGATCTTTTAATTTTTTGTCTTGCAAGTTCCACCTTTTAAGAAAAAACACAAAATTGTTAGATAGAAAAATTAACTAAAGTTGTGTACCTTGAATATAGTAAAAGAAATGGCCTAAATGAAAGGAAAAATACTGTACCAATTAATGATATGAAATAAAAATAGTGGGATAGGGTTATTTCACTTATGATGTTCCACCTTGTACGTATGGTGGGCCCAAATATCTTCAATGTGAAGTCATAAAGCATCTTATAAAAAGAATCGTTTCCTGCAAAAATGTCATGAGATCATCAATCCAAAACTTGTTATGAATAGGTAAATGCATATTACAATATAAACAATAATAATTTTAAAGTACTTGGAAGCTTAGGATATTTTAGAGGTGTCAATTCTTTATCGTCAATCAACAATGACGTCTACATAACTCTCATGCTAGAAACACAGGTAGATCCAAGAAACAATGGTGAATTATCACCAATACAGGTACTTTGATATGTATCTGGCATAGTAGACAGCGTCGGTGTATCTCCTACTCCACAAAATTAATCCACTATGAGATGCACCCAATATTAAAGTATAAATTATCAAATCATAATTAACACAAAACCAAATATAGCAAAACAAAGATTTACCAGGCATAGACCATGAAGGTGTTGATGTTTGCATGGCCCTTGTTGATGACATTGCACTCGGCAATCTCAAATGGTCGTCGGTCGACCTCCTAGGAGGAGTCACCTGCACTTGATCACCTGAACAATACATTGTTAGCAAAGACATTCTAAAATAATAAAAGTAAGAGTTAACTTAAGAAGTTTTTGAATGTTCCAAAGAAAAAATTCTTTGTAACTTGTCAACTTAAGGATTATTTTACCTGAGGTGGCCGGAGCTCTGCTAGTACCAGCCTCACCGCGATGTCCATGACCAGGTACTTGAACAAGCAAAAGATCCTATAACAAGAACACATACATATTTTAGTTCACGACATAAAAGAGTATAAAATCTAAACCTTTATTGAACTTTTGTTATAACTAAAGATTCATTACTGCTTACTTCGAAACAACGTGCTTGCACCATCAATTCATCTGTCCTCTTCAACATCTCCTTGGTTGGTTTTGCATCTTCCAAAATACTAATAATTTTTGCATTGACTCTTTTTAGTTTTTTCTTCACTATATTTATTGATTTTTGGGATATCCTCATCTGTATTTACAACTATTGCCTCTGTTGTTGCAGGTGCTTTTCCCCTATCCTGAACATCAAATTGTGACAAGAATATTAGTAAAACTCTCATAATAACTCCAAAACCCTAAATAAAATAACATAATAATATAACATTTTTCAACTATCTAATTTGTACAATCTCAATAATGTTTACCGTTGCTGAAGAATGGATAGGAGGAGCATCCCCGCGGCCTCTATCATGTGGAGGATCCGTGTCATCCTGTGACAAACATTAAATATAAAAAAATCAGCGAACTGAAAGCAATAAACTTAGCAAAAAAATTTATTAATAAAATGGTATATTGGAGTCATAAACTTGAGGTTAGTTTAAATGGTATATAGTACTTACCACCCTCATGATAGTAACTTTGTTTGCATCTATGTGATTTAAATGGTAATCTATTAGTAGTTCTTCCCTTGCACTTATTAATTTTATCGCATATACAAAAACTCAATTCCTCTCACGCGCCTCATATATGCAATTGGGTTGCTTATTAGTTGAGGAAGGCCGCGTACTATTTATAAAACCCACAATATTCCCTGTTGCTTTTGGTCTCCTATCAATGTACATAGTAAATCTTTTACTTTGATCATTTTCTTTCCTTTGTATATAATTTGCTGATAGTGCATACCTACGCATACTTTTTTTATATTGAACAATCTGCATCCAATCATTGTAATTGTAACAAGGACCGACATACTCCATCAATTCAACAACTTTGTTGTAACATACCTTTATCCCATCCATGGAAAATAGGCCCAAACCATGTAATGAGGATGGAGCTATGCGATATATCCTCTCATTAACATAAAAATTAGTGTTAATTGGAGGTAGCTCATTGGGTACCCATTCTTTCTTAAGATGTGTGTACCTAAAGAGCACCTTGATGTCACCTTTGGTCTCATCATCATAAGAACATGACCCCCATTTAGCAAGAAAAAATTGCATGCGTTTATTAATTTTTTTCCTAATCTTTTGACTTCTAGTTGATCTCCCTATTTTAGTCATACTACAAGTAGAAATTTCATCTACCATTTCCTCATTTCCCTCATTCGATGTAGATAGATTTGACAAGTACCTATTTGGTGGGTCCTGCAATCCATCAAATGAGATATTGTCATGTCCCCACTTCAAATAGAATTTTGATAATTATTAAATAATATATATATAGAATAATCAAGTCGTGACCCATACAGTTCTTCTTTGTCTATACGTGGGAGATATAAAATGTAAGTTGAAAGTGAAGGAAAGGCACAAAAACATGAATCATATAAAAGGATAAACAAGAAGAATATAACATATCAAAATTTTTGTGTTGATTATTCGACACATCATATGATTATATAACATGTCTATTTATAACATACGTGCTCAGTCATAAACAAGAAGAATATAAGAAAATTATGTCTATTTATTGACTTATACTTGCTGATCCATGTCACTGTGCATGATCCTTGCCAAAGGGGTTAAATTTCTTGCATATGTTAATAATTTATCTTAAGTTAGCTAAAAATTACATGATACGTATGCTGCAAATAATGTAGAAGACAATATGTACAATATGCAAGATCGTAAACATGAACAAATTACCTTTACCTTATATATGGAATGCAAGATCATCAACAGAAGAGGTGTCAATGTCTATAGTCAATTGCCTGTTTGCAGAAAGGGTGACAATCAAACAAAATATATACATGTATCATCAACAATTAATTGAGCATCATAAGCAAAACATTGGTAATTATAAATCACATATGTTGTAATCATTAGAATTGAACACAATAAATATGTAATCATTAGAATTGAAATCAATAAATCAATATTAAATATATATACTAATCAATATAAATATATATAAATAATTAAATCACATAGCTTGTACATTTCAATCATGTCATTGATCATCATCATCATCATCATCATCACCACCACCACCACCACCATCATCATCACCATCATCATCACCATCATCTTTAATATCTTCTTCTTCCATAACATTATACTTTATCGGCCTTCCTCTTGGATCATGTCTAACAACAAATGACCAACCCTATTTATGTGGAACCTCTAAGTAAAACACTTGCTCATATTGTCTTGGAAGAACATAGGGCTCATCTCCAACTAGCTCAAATGACCTTGTATTAATCATTGTAAATCCATTATTATGTTGTATAACAGTTCTATCAAGATCATTTTGATTCAGTCGTAGCCTGCACCATTTGACGATGAATATAAATAATTTGAAGGAGTTAAAGTCGCACTCAATTATATCATCTAAGATGCCATAGTACCAATTTTGAGATTGTTGAGGATGTATATCATTTCTAGATGATATATTAGTGACCTCAAAAATTGCAGTTATCCCAGAATCACAAGTTTTCTTCGTGTCATCCAACTTTTTTATGTGAAATTTGTGGCCATGATAGCACATAACTTTGTGGTGCTTGACCTGCAATTTTTTAAGCATGTGAAAATTATTTGCATCGTGAGTTGATATGAAACATATGGGTCATGATCATTAATAAAATTTTACGTACCTCTCTACCTTTTTAACCATATGCTAGATCAATTACCATTGGTGTAACATTGGAATCTCTATTACGATGAGCTTTTCTAACCAATAAGAAAAACTTTCCCATGTTAATGAGCAACCATTTTGTTGACATCATTCAATCCATACCGTCATCTAATCAAGATTGTTCGCAATATAGAAATGTATTGCATCCCACTCTGGACCAACTGTATAAAAAAAATATACCAATTACAAATAACTTATATTGAAGATTTATAAGAATTTATTAACTACAATAACATCTTATATTTACCTCTCACTTTCCTCAATCTACCTTTTCCCATCAAGTACTCCCCTTCGAATTTGTTAATGGAGTTGGGATCCCAAATACGATCTACATGGATCTTTGTTGCAAACTTAGGAAGATATTCACTAATGTACACCATGGTCTGGTATACCATATATCCCTTCACCATAGAACCCTCAGGATGTGCTCTTTGTCAAACCAAGCCTTTCAAAAATTTTAAGTGCCTCTCAACCATCCATATTGACCTAGTTTGTACAGGTCCACATAATTCAATCTCCTCAACTTGATGTATGAGGTAGTGTTCTTATGCATTGAAAAAAGTTGAAGGTATACACTTTTGCATTTCACACATAAGATGATAAATTTTTCTCTTCCAGTATTTTATATCTTCTTTATTGATTTCTTTTGATGACAACCACCTCATGTATTTTCCAAGATCATATATAACTTGTTTGACACTATTGTCGAAGTGGTGTGGGAGAAATAGAGGTAGAACTTACTGCAATATTTGTAAAATGATCTTATCAATATTTTATAAAAGAATGCAATGAAAACTACATGCAGTATACAAATATATAGTGAATACAAAATAACATGAATTACCTTAATAAATGTATGCTAATTGTGTGTTTTCATCCCTAGCCCAAATTCACTTTTTTTTAATATGAGATTGTTTATGTTCGCAGCAAATCCTGTGAGAAATCGTATTTGTTTTATGACTTCTTTTATAGAATTGCTCTGCTGCTCCAACAATAACCAAGTAAGGGTACTTGTATCAATCTGGTCTCCATTGCTATTTGATTGAATGCCATTTTTCATTGCATGGTTGGATTCTTCAATGTCACTACAAATTTTAACAATTTTGTCTTTGTCACGCCTTTCATCCAATATTTTCCATTATATCTCTGTTACATTCTTTCCAATATGCATAGCATCAAACAAATGCATGATTGAGAGTTTTTCGTAGTACGACAACCTACTAAATTGCGTAGGATAACTTTTTATTCCTTTTAGAAGTTGGTCATTAATGCCTTGATGACCTTCACAAGCATCAATTACATCATCAGTAAACAAAACACAATATCAAAATATAAATTTCAAACAAAAACCATCAGATGGAATGACATTACCTCGATGATTTATTTTATTATATTCCAGCTTCCATAGGCGAGGTGTCATTCTCTGTGGCTTTGATGTAGTCTCTTCTTTCCCATTGAAAAGATGTTTTTCAGTAATTCGGTACTTATGATTTCTATGGAGAAAGTGTCTATGCTCATTGAACACCTGCTTTCCTAAATTTTTTGAATGATGAGATTTCATCTTTTGACCACAAACTGGACATGCAAATTTTCCCTTTGTCTAAAGACCTACAAGATCATGTATAATTGGATTAAATATGTTAATTTTGTGTTAGGACTATAACATACCAAAAAAGAGGTGTTATGAAAAGAACATACCACAAAAATGTATTAGCCCAAGGACATCATGTATTGTCCATACAAGCATTACATTGAATTAAAATTGTTTTTGTCCTATTGGTCTAGAGATGTCATACATAGTGACCCCATTCTATAACACCACCAACTCGTCGATAAGAGGCTCAATATATACATTGATATATTTAACTTGGTACTTATCTAGTTGAATGAACAAAAATATTACATAATTATTATGACCATTTTGATGGATTATTTATAATAAATTAATTTAGATGACTATTAAATGAAGAAATACCTAGAACAATCATTGCCAACTGAATAGGGGTAAAATGGATTCAACCCTATTCAAATGTATAGAGGGGGAAATATGAGATCTATTTTCAAAACCCAAATTCCCCAAAGAAGAGATCCGATTTGATCAACCAAGAAGTTAACACACAATCGAATCAATTTGTTAGTTAATATGAAAGAGAGAGAGAGTAAATCCAATATTTACCTATGGAGGAGAATTATTATGTTATACGTGGAATTGAAATACAAATAGTAACCTCAAATTAGGGAAAATCTAGAAAATGTTGAATTCTGATGTCTGTGTGTACTTTCGAGAAAATCTGAAACCCATCCTGGACTGGAAATGCCGAGACATAAAACCCAGAAATCTTTCCTCAAGATGGCTTAGCTTGGGTTTGACCCTCATAAAAGGTAAAATACCACATTCTTTATTTGAAGTCTGATTCAAATTCTGTTCGCAGATCCCAAAAGTTTGTCGAAAAGGGTATCCAAATTCGCTCCCAGATTCAAAATTCCACACCTGTACCTGCAAAAGAATGGGGGGTTTTTATTGTATGGGGGGTTTGCCTTGGTCAAACCCCAATTTAAGAATTAACTTTGAAATTGAATTGAAATGTATTGTGCATAAACAAAATAATTGAAACAAATCACCTCGCTTATGTTGAAGTCCTTGTAGAGGATTCGAATCCTCAAATCCACAAGTATGAATGCTTCAATGGATGTAGGATGAATGTAGGATGTCTCTAATCAATGGCATTTGATCTTAAACACCAATCTTGATTTGATCTTTGCATATGAGAAGGTTTGAATGAATGGAGAAGGATGGATCATCAAAGGGGGCTCCAAAGAGATTGAATCCTTCAATAGCTAACAATGGATCTCCTTGATGGATGAATGCTTGAACACTTGAATGCTTGAAGAATTTCTTGAATGCTTGAATTTACTTGAGAGCACTAGATGCTTGATTGCCAAACTTGATGATGAGATATGAAAGATGGATGTGAAAATGAGAGAGGAAGGCCTCCTTTTATAGTGAACTAGGACACAATCCTCTATAGGGGCCACCTTGGAGAATTAAATCTCAATTAGGTCATAACCTTTAGAAAATATACTTAGATTAAATGAAATTAAATGATTTATCACCCTGAAGCCCAAAATGATTAACTCGGAGGCAAGAAACTAAATATCGTGAAGGCCCGAAGCCCGAAAATTTTGGAAATTGCAATTTGGAGAAAGGGGGCAAAATCAAGGTTAGACCTAACCTACTTAGGTACGAGCTTGACCCTGACATAGTCAGGTTTGACCTCGACCCTGACCTAGTCAGGTTTGACCTCGAATCTGACCCTGGTCCTGGATTGGCTCAGAACCAAGTCAGGAGGTCCCGAGGATGCCCAAAAACCTAAAACTGATGCCAGAATAGGATAGAATGTTAGGGACAGACATAAAATCCTATGATGAACATGATGAATTTCAAGAGGACCTATTTCTGAATCCTACCTAAAAAATAGAGACACATAAGAGGAAAATTAAGGAGAATCCTTAGGATCCTAACCCTAATTTCACCTAGAATGAAGGAATCAAGTGCTAAGAAGAAGTGGAAAGTAGGGAGAAAAGCCAAATACATGCAAAGACCCGATCAAGGTTCTTAACATGACCCCAAACCACTTACTTGGAGGGCTAAATGCTCTTATCATGGAAGTTCTTCCATTTTAAGATGATACATTAAGCCCCCACTTTAGCAAGAGTATGGACTCGATGCAAACTCTTGGTAAAGGAGATCAGAATAAAAAGATAATCGTATCATAATTCAAGGGACAAAGAGAAACCTTAAGCCCCCAAGGACTCAAGTCTTTGTCGACTCCTAGATCACAATAAGAGAAACATCTCTAGAGAGAAAAAAGGTGTGATTACCTCATCCAATGAGAACTTATGTCCCATTGTGAACCACACATGAAAATGGTGCAACTGGAAAGATGGAATTGAACCGCCTAGTGAATGTGGCTACTCACTAGTTAACCCATCAAGAATTTATCCTTAGGAATATTCTATTTCATAAGAATAAAACCAAAAAAACAAAACAAAAGAGATCCAATCTTAAGGACACGTCCGACCTTAAGGGATCACAATATATGTGTATTTGAAACTTGGAGGGATCAAGAGATCCTAAAATATAAATCCATGCTTTAAGGATTAGTTACTAATCCAAAAAGGGAAAAGAAGTATCTTGAAAAATATATGCATATTGAAAAGTGCGTGTGTGCAAGAGGTGAGCAGAGCGTATGCCCCCACGTTAAAGTCATTGCTGACACTTTAACAGGAGCAATGGATTTAATAGAAACATAAACAACTCCACTGATTACGTTTCCACATCGAGATGCCCCCAGATGAAGACAAATCAAGGGAAATATCATAGAAACATACAGAAAACACAGAAGGGATCTACCTACTGTGGGGTCAGTATGATCATAAGATAATATATATATGATATTATTGCAAATGAATTGACATCATTCCCCAAAGGAAGTAGAACTACAATCACAAAGGAGGAAAGATCACATAAGATTTACGAAAGAGAATCTTTTCGGACCATGACATGGAGACCAAAAAGAATTAGTGCTACCATATCTCGAATCCAAGCAGATTACACAAGGAAACATTTATGAACAATAGCACAATTACAACATAACATTGAACAACGTATAGAAGAATAGAGATACATATAGAATAATTTGAACAATAGTTTCGATTCCTTTATCACCTTGCACCAACTGAGTAAAAAGGATCATATAAAAGAATCTAACAACATTTAGCAAACACATTACAAGAGAAACATAGTACAACAGGAAAACACACAACAAAGCTACCACGAAGGACAAGCCGATCAAGCGTGCCACCTACTTTCCCCATCTCGTTGTATATCATTTAGGGAAGGTGGGTAACTCGCAAGAGGGACTATATCCAACATAGTAGGAATGATAGCCAGTTCCAAACAAGGATCCTCTTGAGAATCACTATGTTTGACACTAGGTGTAAGAGTTAATTGTGATGAAAGCATATTAGGTAAATCAATATCAATGTCAATAGTTTCATATTCATCATTAACATCATCAGTATCATCAAGAGTATCTTCCTCTTCCAAATTAATCTAAATAGGATCTAAGATATGAATAAAATCATCATAATCATGCATGTGAACATCATTATTAGTAACAACATCTTTTAACACATTATGCATAGGTTTATCCGAAGAAGGTAGAGATCTTTTAGCTTTAGCATGAGCACGACACTTTTTATGACGTTCATTAGTAGATTTGTTACGTTTTGATTTATTTGAAATAGGTTGAGAACTAGGAGGAACAATCATAGGATCCTTCATAGGTTCTTTTGGAAGATCAATAGGATTATTAACCA
This sequence comes from Chamaecyparis obtusa, assembly GCA_027943335.1. Classification (NCBI taxonomy): domain Eukaryota; kingdom Viridiplantae; phylum Streptophyta; class Pinopsida; order Cupressales; family Cupressaceae; genus Chamaecyparis; species Chamaecyparis obtusa. The sequence continues at coordinate 327,255 of BSBK01002413.1, forward strand.
TTAGAGAAACAATCACAGGATCTTTGATAGGTTCAGTAGAAGGAACTTGATTAATAGAACTAGAGGTCATAGTTAAAGGAGGTATCGAAGGTGTAGGTAAAAGACCATGATTAAGATCCTTAGGAGGTAAACTTAATTCAAGAATTTTATTATGTTTATAAGCTTGATATGATCAAAAAAGAATATCAGGTCGAGGAGGACATGAATTAGGTAATGAAGGCCAAAAGAAATCCAGAGCAGCACAATCTCTAGGCCTGGAAGGTTGATATAAACTATGGTTAATCATCTTTACTTCTTCATCATGAATGAACTTAAGACACTTATGGATAGGTGAAGCAACAACATGCATGGAAGTCAACCAAGGCAACCCTAGCTTAACTTGAAATTGATCAGAAGTAGGAACAACAACAAAGGTAGTGTTCACAATCTTTCCACAAAGTTCAACCAGTATAGTAATAGAACCAAATGACAGATAAAGAAAACCATTGCAAGTTTGAATCCACACATCCGATGTATCATAGAAGTCGCATTGTAAAATTTTCATAAAAATATTTTCTTCAGTGATAACATTGACTAAGGAGGTAGGATCAACAAGACAACCACAAGTAGGTATCTGAGCAATCCTAGCAGTAATGTAAAGAGGACCATCATGAGCTTTAATAATCTCAGAGTCATCAAAGGTAATGAAAAGTTCTCAAGGTAGTTTATGCTTAGATTGTTGTCAAAGTTTTGGTTGAGTTTTCATTTTAGGTTTAGGTTTTCATCGAGGTTGAGATTGAACTTGAGATTGAATCTGAGGTTGAGGTTGAGGTTGAGGGTGAGGTGGAGATATAGACTGATCAACATGCTCCACTTGATTAACAACATGATTGAGATCATCCATCTTAGAATCATACATAATTTACATAGCAGATGGTTGAGCAATGGTATTAGTATCATGCGTAGGCAAAGGGTTCGTATAGATTTGAAGGTTTTGATTAGGAGGAGAGACAGATTTATTCCCACTACTTTCTAGATTATCAATAGATAAAGCTTTAGAATCGATTAGATCTTGTACCTTATGTTTTAAAGAATAACATCTCTCAGTATCATGACCATTTTGACGATGATATTGACAAAAGACATTCTGATCGAAAGATTTAGATGCAATTGTAGTACGTAAAAGAGGTCGAATAGGAGGTAAAGTAATCATATTAGCAGCTAACAACCTATTCATAATAGCATGTAAAATTTCAGAAAGAGGAGTAAACATACAATTTAATTGAAAAGCAGTGGATGCAGAATTGGCATTATGAGATTCAACAACAACTTGATCAGCAACTGCATTTTCTTGTTTGTTTATCTTGACATAGTTGTTGAATTTTTGAAATTTGTTTGGATTAGGAGCAGCATCACTCTTATCAACTGGAACAGGAGCCATTGGAGTGTTACTCTCAAATTGACTCACTTGTAATTGATAATGTTGAAGCGTTGCACAAAGTTGTTGAAAAGAGGTAAATTCAGTAAGCAAAATCTTATCTCTAATATCCTTTTGCAAATTTGAAATAAACATACGTTGAATATCAAATTCAAGAATAGGATAGGAAATCTGAGCATACAAATGCTTAAATCTACCAATAAATTCAATCAATTTTTCTTCAGCACTTTGTTTACAATGCATTAAATCAGTCAAAGACACTTGCAGACCAATATTATTTTGAAATTGTTGAATAAAGGCATTAGCAAGTTGTGGAAAGGAATCAATTGAATAAGGAGGCAAAGAACAATACCATTGTAAAACTTTGTCACGGAAAGTTCTAGAAAAGAATTTGGCTAAAATCCTATGGTCATGAGCATAATCACTACAAAAGATTTGGAATATTTTAACATGATGAACAAGATCTCCTTTTCCATTATAATTCTCAAGATGAGGCATCTCACCTTGCTGAGGAACATGAGTACAAATAATATCTTAGGACAAGGGACTTCCAATGTCACATGTAGGAATACTAAACTTATTTTGAGTTAAGGAAGCAAGTTGTTATTGTAAGGATGATACAGTTTGAGCCAAACTGATGATTGTTGAATCATTAGAGGAAATAGGAGGAGTAGCAACATTAGACACTCTAGGTAAAGTGTAAGAAGCTGCAAGAATAGAAGACATAAATGGATGAGCACTAGGAACTACAGTTGGAAGCAGATTGGAATAAGTGAAAGGAACATTATGATATGAAGGTTGTGATGTAGGAAGGGACATAGGAGGAACACTCATAGGAATAGAGGGAACCGTCACAGTCACCAAAGGAGGAGTATAGATAGGAATACTAGGTAAAGGATTAGAAGGAGGCTCAACACTAGTGATAGGAGGAATCAACCCTAAATCTAGAGCTTCCTGAGCTAAACGTTTAACATTTGAATGCACAAGATGAGTAACACCACGCAAGAGATTAACACCCTGATCACTATCATGAAGAACCTTCTTAAGAGCCTCTATAGCTTGAATGGAATCTTGATTATGGTTTTCTTGTAGAAGCCAATTACCCATTTTATCAAGTTCAGTGGAAAGTTTTTGAATTTGTTCAAGAGGAACTCTTAAAGCATCATCCTCATCATGAGATGAGTGAGAAGAGTTTTTCTCCATAGGAGGATTGGAATCATGAAGAATCAAGTTATCATCCAGGATCCTAAGGAAAGGAGAGGAAGATTCAAGATCAAAGGAACCCATGATTCAGGTTTGACCTCGACCTCGACCTAGTTAGGTTCGACCTCGAATCTGACCCTGGTCCTGGATTGGCTTAGAACCAAGTCAGGAGGTCCCGAGAATGCCCAGAAACCTAAAAATGATGCCAAAATAGGATAGAATGTCAGGGACAAACATAAAATCCTATGATGAACATGATGAATTCTAGGAGGACCTATTTCTAAATCCTACCTAGAAAATAGAGCCATGTAAGAGGGAAATTAAGGAGAATCCTTGGGATCCTAACCCTAATTTCACCTAGAATGAAGGAATCAAGTGCCAGGAAGAAGTGGAAAGTGGGGAGAAAATCCAAATACATGCAAAGACCCGATCAAGGTGCTTAACATGACCCCAAACCACTTACTCAGAGGGCTAAATGCTCTTATCATGGAAATGCTTCAATTTTAAGATGATACACCAACATTATGTGCTCCCTCTTTATGGACATCCAAGGAGGAATGTTATTGTTGATAACAATAATAGGCCACACCGAGTAAACAGATCTTATCTCTCCAAATAGATTGACATCGTCCGCTGCCAATGAAAGCTTGAGATTACAAGGTTCTTCTTTAAAGTGTGGCCAAGTTTCCTCTATTTCCTTAAATGCTGAACCATCCACATACATTCACATAATGTCATCTCGAATTGTATTTCATGCATCATAATCCATAAATTGTTCCAAGCTATTGCACCTGAATAATCATTGCAGATGTGGAATAATGGGAATATATTGAAGAACCTTGTGAGACACCTTTTTTGTTATTCAATCTGATTGATATCTACTAATATGACAATTAGGGCTTTCTATTGCAAATTCATGTTGTTTATGATATATAATATGATAATTTAGATTTGCATGTATTGTTTGATACTCCATTCCAATATCTTTCATAATGGCAAATAATGCTCGGTATGAGCGAGGTAGAATGTTTGATGGTGGTAACAAACACTCACCTATCAACCTATGACCAAAAAATAAATTTTTAATATAAAGAATATTAATTGCTACATAATTCACCCTTTGTTAATTGTAAGGGAATTACAACTAAAAAAATGAAAAAAGATGGCATACCTTAACATACGTGTCATTGCTACGTTGGATAAACCATTCATAACCTTCAAGTTCACCAACAAAAATACAGTGACAAGAAGAATTGTTTGGGAGCCTTCGTATAGGGGCTCATATGCCTTCTCAAGTATAGGTACATCAAGGTCATCTGCATCAACATCATCATCATCATCATCATCATCTTGATCATCGTGATCTTCTTCCATAGGATCATTACCTTATACTTCTATATTCACACCTCCATGTTCCCTCATTTGGAAATCCACATTCTCTGGATTGTCATGGTCCATAACATGAAACCCAAGGTGGTTGACCTATATCAAAATGATGACCTTAAATTAACCATGACCATGATGTCATCATCAAATCATGTCTTATGTATTTTATAAATTATTAAAATACATACCAATGGATGAAATTTGTTTCCCCCTTTAATGTGACCATGTTGCCTACAATGTTCCTCGACTGTTTTGATTAGATATCTTTGAGTCTTTAAGCCCTTACAAATTTTGCAGGGACAATACCATTTTCCATCACATTTTCTTTTAAAGTTAGACCACAATCTAGCAATTGTATCCCTATTTTGTTGTGGGTTGATATCATCAGACATGGTCTTTCTTGAATGGAATGACTCGTTGGTGGAAGAAGGATGATTTTTTTGCAACCTGCAGATACAAATCGTCACAGAACAACCATTTTCTCAACTCTAATTTTCTCAACGCAAAGGGACATTTATCATACCATAGAAACCTGATTATTTTTATATAGAATACACCAAGGAGTACCATCAGAAATATTAACCATTTACAATCATGAAAAGTAAACCTAAATCAAATAGCTCATTTTTTTATCAGCATGTGTAGTCTCTGTGTATATGAAAAATGAAAGAAATATCAAGCTAAAATAAAATAGTAAACAAAATAGTATTCTTCATAGAGTGAATGAAATATACCATCAAAAGAAGGTGACAAAATCCTGCCACGAAGCACAGACATAGGAAATAAAAAAGGGACAAAAGACAAGAAATAAGAAAAATCATTACGACTATGGAAAAATCATTAAGACTATAGAAAAATCATTAATACTATAATCACAAAAAGAAACACTCTTTGTCATCAATGTTCAAAATCATTAGGACTATAGAAAAATAATTAAGACTATAGAAAATCAAATTTTAGAAATGGACGGTTCTGATGTTTTGCCATTACAACAATTGAGCATTCATCATTTGGTATTGTGTATTCCATTTAAGTATGTCAATAATGTTCAAAATCCTGTCACCAAGCACATACATAGGAAATAAAAAAGGGACAAAAGACAAAAAATAATAAAAATCATTAGGACTATAGAAAAATCAAGTTCTAGAAATGGAAACTTCTGATGCTTTTCCATTACAACAATTGAGCATTCATCATTTGGTACTTCTTGGTGTATTCCATTTAAGTATGTCAAACACAAAGTATTCCATTTAAATTTGACAAACATGCAGATTTGACCAAGCATTACTAGGAACTAGACCTAATAACAAATGGACTTGTGATGATTTTCACAATAGTACATGTGTTGTTGGGTCAGCTCCCAGTAGTGCTTAGGAAAATTTGCATGTTCATCACTTGTTTCTTTGAAAAGTTTCTAGACTCTGAGAAGAGGTATGAGTGGAGACCAAAGAAGGGATATTTGTGAAGGTTTCATAGAGCTATGTTTATTTTGTCCCACCTCAACTCAGTAAAGAAGATATTCTGTAGAATTTTAGAGATCTAGCAAATCTTCACAAATATCCCTTCTTATAGCCTCCACTGAATATACATGTTCTCAGAATCTAAAAACTTTGATCATTGATCTATTTGGTTTGACACAAGGCAATGATCTTACATCACTATTCACTCAAGAACAAGTTTCCATAAGCAATTTAATTCACTGTTGTAGTGACTGTACCCATGGGAAGAGATTTACTATTGCAAGGATGACTTTTATTTATTGATTTGAATCATTACAAATTTGGTCTCTTACACATCCCACCCTACTTCTCTAATTCCACTCATGGTGCAGGAGCACCAAGGTCAAGGACAAGATCTAAGGAGTGCACCAGGGTCACTGATAGATTCTTGCATGTAGAAATGTTTCTTTGCATTAGTTTTACTTGTTTATGTTATCATTTCATTATTTTTGTCACTGATAACACCAAGGAATTGACTAGTGTGGTGATAGTGACTAGTCACTTGAGTGATCCAAGGATTTTTGTAAGGGTAAATGACCTATAGGTATATCTAAGTTTGTTATATGGCCATTGATGCCATTATTATCAATTGCACTTCAAAGTACAAAAATGCCAAAAAGATGTAAAATTGCATTTTTATGCAATTATGGCCTAAAGGGCTAAATGAGGGTTTAGTAGAGGTTTAGGGAGTTTAGGGGATTAGGATAGAAACCTAAAACCTTTTGAAAGGTTAAAGATGATGCAAGAAAGATTAAAGTGGTCGAAGTTGACAACTAGTTGTCAACTAGACAACAATGCAAATGAATAACTAACTGTAATAGTCATATAGTTGACTGTGTAGGTTAAGAAGAAGTTGAAAATTAGTTTGTAAGAGGATTTTGGTTGGTTTTGTACGTGAGTTTTATGGGATAGGAGTCTTAGAAGTTGTGGGGAGGTGTGTATGGTCGAAGAAGACAATGTAATGAACTACCAACCAATAAACTTTTAATTCTTTACAAAGAGTCACTTCTCTGCTTGTGAAGACACAGTCTAGTGTTTCTATTATTAAACTCTTTATTCAATGCAACATTGATAGGAAAATAATTCATTAATTGGTATTATAATTTTTGATCATTGCATGTACTGATTATATTGTTTTGAAGTCTTAAAATCAAAGAATTTCAGTCCTTTTATTGATTGTTCATGTATAGTGTTTGGCGTGCAAACAATCTTTTTCTCAAAGAACCAATGATTTCCTAGGCTCTCCCACTTTCTATGTTTAATGTGACTTGTGGGAGAAGCCTTTCCTTGTATTACCTGGGCCTATAAGTGTTTATGCAGGAAAGGTGAAAGGAGGCAAGGAACAATGACTGTCTTCCAGCTTTTAAATTACATTTCTATTGCATTACTAATGTTGTTGAATATGAAACCTTCATTCCAAGTTTGTAATTTGGTGTTAACAAGGGAAAATAGTAACTGCAACATCACTACCAAGATATTACAACAAACTTCCAATTTTTTTCAAGTATAGCTTACAAACATTAGAAGTCTTGTGAAGAGTCTTAGTGAGTTTAAGCGCCCTTTTGAAGCACTTTAGAAATACTGAATACATCATTGCTTTGTCAAATATTCTTGGTCTAATAGAACTCCCAACAATTCTTAAACATACTTTATCTGATATGATGAATTCTTAAACAATTAAGGTTGGAGTAGACATAGTTATCACATAGTTTTTTGTGTGGTACAAGGAAGATCTGGCTAGGTCAAATCTTCCTTCGTGCTAGTAGTCTACAGAATTAGACCTTTATTAAGAATTCATCATATCAGATAAAGTAATTCCGACCAACAGGGGAATAGAAGTTTTTTAAAAAAAGACAAATTTTATACATATATCCCGCCTACTGGCACATTTCATTTTAGCATAGTCCGTGAGCAAAAGAGTGTTGAAGGAGGTAGTATAAGGTGGGAAGCTGCACTAGGTCGACACTGCACACCTATATGCAAGTAAGTTCGGACCAGTGGTTGAATAGCATGGAAGTTCGGACCGGTGAGCAATAAAATCTTCATTTTGAATCTTAACTTATAGATTAAGCATATTATTACTATGTTTAATGTTCCATTTAAACACATATAACACAAAAAAATAAATTACAAAATTGAACCAATAGCATGTTTACAAAAAAGATCTAATAGAACTCCCAACAATTCTTAAACATACTTTATCTGATATGATGAATTCTTAAACAAGTATGGATGGAGTAGACATAGTTATCACACAATTTTTTGTGTGGTACAAGGAAGATTTGGCTAGGTCAAATCTTGTGATATTGCTATCAGGATTCAATTGTGTAGTTTTTTTGAGTCAAACTCATTGACCCATGATTCATGAGTAGTGGTTCACATGAACCCATCTCTCATGAGAATGAATGGAACACTTAGCACTCATTGGATCTAGGTGATGCTCATAGAGGTGAAGCGTCAGGACTTCCTAGGAGGTCACCCATCCCAGTACTACTCCAGCTCGAGGCCCACACGGAGAGGAGAGGAAGAAGAAACTTGGTCTAGACTGCACTTCTCCATTTTGCACTTAACTACAGAGTTTCCTCCATGGTTAAACCCACTCTACTTGCATCCTCATTTGCAAAACCTTCACCAAGTGTTGTGCCTTATGAACCTTTATGTGCCTTAAGACCATCATGTACATCACATCTGTCAAACTGCCAAGGTCTACCCAACAACATATGACATGCATCCATAGATATAATATCAAATAGTACCTCATCTTGGTACCCGCCAATCTTGAACTTTACTAGGCACTATTCACTGACCATGACCTTGTGGTCATCCTACACCTAGGAAACCTGATATGGATGCAGATGTTTCTACATCTTGAGCTTCAACTTTTGTCACCATCTCTTTTGACACCAAATTATCAGTACTGCCACTATCAATAATCACATCACAACACTTACCCTAATACTTGCACCTGGTATGAAATAGGCTCCTCCTTTGCTCAAGTCCATTCTCTCCACTCAGTAGGACTCTTCTATTGATCAATGTTTCTGCTCTTTCAGCATCTTCAGAATGTGATGATCTGGCATCTTCATCTACATGTCAACTCTAGCCTGGCCTTCATTCCTACTATCCATCCTTCCTTGGCATTGAGGACATTCAAATGCCCTATGACCTTCTTCTCCATAGTGAAAACATGTTCCACAGAAGCCTCCTCTTCCAGATCCTTGTCCTCTTCCTCTTCCACTTTGATCTCTATTATTCTGATCATGGAAATGATTGAAATTATCTCCTCTCTGATTCTGATTGTTACTGGCCTCATCCTGCTTTTTCGGATCTTCATTTTGATCTTCATAAGACCATCCACCAGATCTTCTATCATGACCTCTTCCACTTTGTCTACTCTCAAACTTCTTGTTCAACTTTTCCTCTACTTTTAGGGAAAATTGGTATGCCTCTTCAATACTGTTCATTCAAACTAGATTTAGCTCCTCCTGAATGCTTGGCCTCAACCAATTAAGGTAATGAGCAACTTTCTCCTTATCAGCTTTCGCATGGCTTGTTCTGATGAGGATTCGATAGAACTCCTCTGTATACTCCTGAACAAATCATCCCGCTTGCTTCAAACTTTGCATTTTCTTCAGTAGGTCAAGCTCATAATCAATAAGGATGAACTGTCGCTTCAATTTATCCACCATCTGATCCCATCTTGTGATTTTATCTTTCCCTCTTCTATTTTGCTCCAATTGAATCTCATGCCACCAGATCTTTGCATGACCTTTCAGTCTGGCCTTCAAAAATTTGACCCTATCAAGATCCTCAATATATTCATACTCAAAATATTCTTCACATTCATTGATCCAGTCGATCAATTCTTCTAGGTTAAGATTTCCTAAAAATGCAGGAACCTCGATCTTAGGTCTTTTCTCAATCTTGGAAATGGCCTGGAAAAGCCTTTCTTCCTCTTGATTCAAAATTTCACCTTCTTCTTGATCATCATTTCCTTCTTCGGCTTCATCCTCACTTTCATCTTTGACATTAAGATTCATTCCTCTGCGAATCTCTTCTTGCAATGCTCGCACTTGTCTCTGGAGTGCTCTAACCTTAGGTGTTACAACACCAACTCTTTTGCCATGTTCCCTTCATGGAGGTATTTTCATGATGCGCACTGAAACCCTAACCACGGTCCTGGTGCAAACTACCTCGCAGTCAGTGATTTGTTTACACAAAAACCCTAACCCACGGTCCTGGTGCAAACTGCCTCACAATGGGTGATCTATTTACACACTCAAGAAATCATGCTCTGATACCACTTGATGAAGGGTGCTCCCCTTAATACCACAAATGCATAACAGAAATAGAGAAATAACAATATGCCAGAAAAAAAAATTGGCTTCTTATTATCTCCACAAATGTGGAATTAAAAACTTTCAAAATTATAATATGCAAAGCCACATGAGCATACCCTTACAATATTCTATAGGATAAAGCCTCGAATCAATACCCAGATCTACTACCTAGAACTGTCCCGAACTACCTAAGACAACACTACAACCTTCCTTATATAGGCAATTTTCCATCGCCTGGGAAGGTTCTAGAATTTTTAGCCAACAAAGCCAACCAAACTTAGAATTAATTTATTTTACAATTTATTACATCAAGTCAGCTCAAAATAACTTTTGAAACCCAAATAGAAATTTTTAAGGAAAATCATTTTCTGCTATTTCAGGTGACCCAACTTTCGAAGACCATAAGTCATCACCAGTTGCTCCGATTGACTATTATGGCCCCAATTCGGAAAGGGCATAAGGAGCTCTACAACACTTGAATCAAGCAAGCTTCCTTTAGCCAAAAATTCAACCTCATTTGGGGCCTCTAAAACCTTCAAAACTGAGTTCAAAGTTTCTGAACCCAGTTGCCAATAACCAAAATCTACAATATCTTCAAAATTAGACTTGATTCAGCAATGAAACTTTATTGGCAAGCTGATATGACTAAGATGAACCTCCACATGTGAAATCAGAGCATTCTGAGATCGTATGACCAACTTACAATAAATAGTAAGTTTCCATAAATAGCAGCTCTGCACAAGATAGCCCTTATTGAAAAGCAGATAGAAATATTTTTGGGTGATGCAAGATTTCTCTTACACCTAGGATGCTCCTGCATCAGACACCCGGGGTAATTTGAGAAGTGACCCTATCATGACTCAGGTGTACAGAGGAAAACCAAGATAGTTAACCTCCTCCTTCGTTAGCCATGATGAATCTTCAATAGGTCATTCTTTCCATTTGAGCAAATATTCTTCATATGTCCTGTTCCTTGTGCTTTTGCCAACACGACTGTCTAGTATGTCTTCAATCTCCTTGATATCTGAACTGGTTACTGGAATAATCCACTGTGCTACTGTAACCTCATCTTGAACACCTCCTTCATGATACTCTGTCAGATCTAAAATATTAAATACTGGTGAAATATTCAGCTTAGTAGGCAACTCAACCTCATATGCATTTCCTAAATCATGCTTCTTCAGTATCTTACATGACCCAAACTTCTTCATTTACAACTTGTTATATGTACCAACCATAAATCTTTCCTTCTACAAATGAACCATGACTTCATCTCCAACCTAAAATTCCTTATGCCTCCTTTTATCATCTGCCTTAGCCTTATACTGCACATTCATCTTGGTAATATGCTTCCTCATGTCCTCATGGATGTTCTTCAAGTGTTCTGCAAAATCCTCAGCTTCAACACTACTTATTTCTCCTTTATCTATCTTTCTCAACTCAGATGCATTTCTGGGACTACTTCGATATACAATCTGTGGATGATGTGATGAACTAAACTTGAAACCTGTCTTCAACTCTTCACTTTCTGCTACTGTCATTCTGTGTGCTGCATTATTTGGCAAACTAGCTCCTAGAATCAGGTTCATCTGATGACTGATCTTCCTTACCGATGGTAATCCATCAAGTACATTATCAGATACAATATCCTAAAATTCATTCAATAATTCTGCAACTTCTATAGGTACATCTTCTACTTCCTCTTTCCCAGCCTTTGGAATTAAGGTAAAACACATATGCTCATGCCTCATACCATCTAAGAAATTTCCTCTATCAACAAATGTTATTCTTGCATTACCACATACCTTATCTTTTGTTTCCTTCAATGGTTTTAGCTTATGTCCCACTCCATCCTTTGTTAGGGAATAGGCATTCGCATGACCATCATGTACAACACATCTGTCAAACTGCCAAGGTCTACCCAACAACATATGACATGCATCGACATATATGATATCACATAGTACCTCATCTTGGTACCTGCCAATCTTGAACTTTACTAGGCATTGTTCGTTGACCATGACCTTGTCGTCATCTTGCACCCAGGCAACCTGATATGGATGCTGATGTTTCTGCCTTTTGAGCTTCAAATTTTGTCACCATATCTTTTGACACCAAATTATTAGTACTACCACTATCAATAATCACATCCCAACACTTACCCTCACACTTGCACCTAGTGCGAAATAGGCTCCTCCTTTGCTCAAGTTCATTCTCTCCACTCAGTAGGACTCTTCTATTGATCAACATTTCTACTCTTTCAGCATCTTTAGAATGTGATGATCTGACATCTTCATCTACATGTGCAACTCTATCCCAGCCTTCATTCCTCCTATCCATCCTTCTTTGGTGTTGAGGACATTCAAATGCCCTATGACCTTCTTCTCCACAGTGAAAACATGTTCCACAGAAGCCTCCTCTTCCTCTTCCTCTATGATCTCTATTATTCTGATCATGGAAACAATTGAAATTATCTCCTCTCTGATTTTGACTGTTACTAGCCTCATCCTGCTTTTTCAGATCTTCATTTCGATCTTTATAAGACCATTCACTAGATCTTCCATCATGACCTCTTCCGCTTTGTCTGCTCTCAAACTTCTTGTTCAGCTTTTCCTCTACTTTTAGGGAAAACTGGTATGCCTCTTCAATACTATTCATTCAAACCAGATTCAGCTCCTCCTGAATGCTTGGCCTCAACCCATTAAGGTAACGAGCAACTTTCTCCTTATCAGCTTCCGCATGGCCTGTTCTGATGAGGATTCGATAGAACTCCTCTATATACTCCTGAACAGATCATCCCACTTGCTTCAAACTTTGCATTTTCTTCAGGAGGTCAAGCTCATAATCAATAGGGATGAACTATCACTTCAATTTATCCACCATCTGATTCCATCTTGTGGATTTATCTTTCCCTCTTTGATTTCACTCCAATTGAATCTCTTGCCACCAGATCTTTGCATGACCTTTCAGCCTGGCCTTCATGAATTTGACCCTATTAGGATCCTCAATATCTTCATACTCAAAATATTCTTCACATTCATTGATCCAGTCAATCAATTCTTCTAGGTTAAGATTTCCTAAAAATGCAGGAACCTCGATCTTAGGTCTTTTCCCGATCTTGGAAATGGCCGGGAAAAGCCTTTCTTCTTCTTGATTCAAAATTTTTCCTTCTTCTTGATCATCATTTCCTTCTTCGGCTTCATCCTCACTTTCATCTCTGACATTAAGATTCATTCCTCTGCGAATCTCTTCTTGCAATGCTCGCACTTGTCTCTGGAGCACTCTAACCTCAGGTGTTATGACACCAGCTCTTTTGCCACGTTCCCTTCATGGAGGTATTTTCTCTATGCACACTGAAACCCTAACCACGGTCCTGGTGCAAACTGCCTCGCAGTTGGCGATCTGTTTAGATAGAAACCCTACCCCAATGTCCTAGTACAAACTGCCTCATAATCGGTGATTTGTTTACACACTCAAGAACACCTCCTCTGATACCACTTGATGAAGGGTGCTCCCCTTAATACCACAAATGCATAACAGAAATAGAGAAATAACAACAATATGCAAGAACAAAAAATTGGCTTCTTATTATCTCCACAAATGTGGAATTACAAACTTTTAGAATTACAATATGCAAAGCCACATGGGCATTCCCTTACAATATTCTGTAGGACAAAGCCTCAAATGAATACCCAAATCTAGTACCCAAAACTATCCCGAACTACCTAAGACAACACTACAGCCTTCCTTATATAGGCAATTTTCCACCGCCTGGGAAGGTTCCAGAATTTTTACCCAACAAGGCCGACCAAACTTAGAATTATTTTATTTTACAATTTATTTCATCAAGCTGGCTCAAAATAACTTTTGAAACCCAAAGAAATTTTTTGAAGGAAAATCATTTTCTGCTATTTCAGGTGACCCAACTTCCAAAGACCATAAGTCATCACCAGTTGCTCCGATTGACTATTATGACCCCAATTTGGAAAGGGCATGAGGAGCTCTACAAAACCTAAATCAACCAAGCTTCATTCAACCCAAAATTCAACTTCATCCAGGGCCTCTAAAGCCTTCATAATTGAGTTCGAAGTTTTTGAACCCTGCTGCCAATACCAAAAATCTGCAATATCTTCAAAACTAGACTTGATCTAGCAATGAAACTTTACTGGCAGGCTGATATGACTAAGATGAACCTCCACATGTGAAATCAAAACATTCCAAGATCATATGACCAACTTACTAAAAATAGTAAGTTTCCATAAAAAGCAGCTCTGCACAAGATAGCCCTTATTGAAAAGAAAACATAAATATTTTTGGGTGATGCAAGATTGCTCTTACACCCAGGATGCTCCTGCATCAGACACCTGGTGTAATTTGAGAAGTGACCCTGTCACGATTCAGGTGTACAGAGGAAAACCAAGATGGTTAACCTCCTCCTTTGTTAGCCATGATGAATCTTCAACAAGTCATTCTTTCTATTTGACCAAATATTCTTTGTATGTCCTGTTCCTTGTGCTTTTGCCAACATGATTGTCTAGTATGTCTTCAATCTCCTTGATATCTAAACTGGTTGCTAGAATATTTCACTGTGCTACTGTAACCTCATCTTCAACACCTCCTTCATGATACTCTGTCAGATCTGAAACATTAAATACTGGTGAAATATTCATCTCAATAGGCAACTCGACCTCATATGCATTTATCGAATCATGCTTCTTTAGTATCTTACATGGCCCAAACTTCTTCATTTTCAACTTGTTATATGTACCAACTGAAAATCTTTCCTTCTGCAAATGAACCATCACTTCATCTCCAACCTAAAATTCCTTATGCCTCCTTTTCTCATCTACCTTAGCCTTATACTGCACATTCATCTTGGTAATATGCTTCCTCACCTCCTCATGGATGTTCTTCAAGTGTTCTGCAAAATCCTCAGCTTAAGCACTACTTATTTCTTCTTTATCTATCTTTCTCAACTCAGATGCATTTCTAGGACTACTTCCATATACAATCTATGGATGATGTGATGAACTAAACTTCAAACCTGTCTTCAACTATTCACTTACTGCTACTGTGATTTTGTGTGCTGCCTTATTTGGAAAACTAGCTCCTAGAATCAGGTCCATCTGATGACTGATCTCTCTTACAGGTGGTAATCCATCTGGTACATTATCAGATACAATATCCTAAAATTTATTCAATAATTCTGTAACTTCTACAGGTACATCTTCTACTTCCTCTTTCTTAGCCTTTGGAATTAAGGTAAAACACATATGCTCATGCCTCATACCATCTAAGAAATTTCCTCTATCAACAAATTTTATTCTTGCATCACCACATACCTTTTCTTTTGTTTCCTTCAATGGTTTTAGTTTATGTCGCACTCCATCCTTTGTCAGGGAATAGGTATTCGCACGACCATCATGTACAACACATCTGTCAAACTACCAAAGTTTACCCAAAAATATATGACATGCATCCATAAATGTGATATCACATAGTACCTCATCTTGGTACCCGCCAATCTGGAACTTTACTAGGCACTGTTCACTGACCATGACCTTGTGGTCATCCTGCACCCAAGCAACGCGATATGGATGCAGATGTTTCTGCCTCTTGAGCTTCAACTTTTGTCACCATCTCTTCTGACACCAAATTATCAGTACTGCCACTATCAATAATCAGATCGCAACACTTACCCTCACACTTGCACATGGTGCGAAACAAGCTCCTCCTTTGCTCAAGTTCATTCTATCCACTTAGTAGGACTCTTCTATTGATCAATGTTTCTCCTCTTTCAACATCTTCAAAATGTGATGATCTAGCATCTTCATCTACATGTGCAACTCTAGCCTGGCCTTCATTCCTCTTATTCATCCTTCCTTGGTGTTGAGGATATTCAAATGCCATATGACCTTCTTCTCCATAGTGAAAACATGTTCCATGGAAGCCTCCTCTTCCAGATCCTTATCCTCTTCTTCTTCCTCTCTGATCTCTATTATTCTGATCATGGAAATGATTGAAATTATCTCCTCTTTAATTCTAACTATTACTGGCCTCATCCTACTTTTTCAAATCTTCATTTTGATCTTCATAAGACCGTCCATCAGATCTTCCATCATGACCTCTTCCGCTTTGTCTGCTCTCAAACTTCTTGTTCAGGTTTTACTCTACTTTTAGGGCAAATTGGTATGCCTCTTTAATACTGTTCATTTGAACTAGATTCAGCTCATCCTTAATGCTTGGCCTCAACCCATTAAGGTAACGAGAAATTTTCTCCTTATCAGCTTCTGCATGGCCTGTTATGATGAGGATTCGATAGAACTCCTCTATATACTCCTGAACAGATCATCCCACTTGCTTCAAACTTTGCATTTGCTTCAGTAGGTCAAGCTCATAATCAATAGGGATGAACTGTCACTTCAATTTATCCACCATCTGATCCCATCTTGTGATTTTATCTTTCCCTCTTCTATTTCACTCCAATTGAATCTCTTGCCACCAGATCTTCACATGACCTTTCAGTCTTGCCTTCATGAATTTGACCCTATCAGGATCCTCAATATCTTCATACTCAAAATATTCTTCACATTCATTGATCTAGTCGATCAATTCTTCTGGGTTAAGATTTCCTAAAAATGTAGGAACCTCGATCTTAGGTCTTTTCCCGATCTTGGAAATGGCCGGGAAAAGCCTTTCTTTTTCTTGATTCAAAATTTTGCCTTCTTCTTCTTGATCATCATTTCCTTGTTTAGCTTCATCCTCACTTTCATCTCTGACATTAAGATTCATTCTTCTACGAATCTCTTCTTGCAATGCTCGCACTTGTCTTTGGAGTGCTCTAATCTTAGGTGTTACAACACCAGCTCTTCTACCATGTTCCCTTCACGGAGGCATTTTTGCGATGCGCATGGAAACCCTAACCATGGTCCTGGTGCAAACTGCCTTGCAGTCGGTGATCTATTTACACAAAACCCTAACCCACAGTCTTGGTGCAAACTGGCTCACAATCGGCGATCTGTTTACACACTCAAGAACTCCTGCTCTGATACCACTTGATGAAGGGTGCTCTCGTTAATACCACAAATGAATAATAGAAATAGAGAAATAACAACAATATGCAAGAACATAAAATTGGCTTCTTATTATCTCCACAAATGTGGAATTACAAACTTTCAGAATTACAATATGCAAAGCCACATGGGCATTAACTTACAATATTCTATAAGACAAAGCCTCGAATCAATACCCAGATCTACTACCTAGAACTATCTTGAACTGGCTAAGACAATACTACAGCCTTCCTTATATAGGCAATTTTCCACTGCCTGGGAAGGTTCCAGAATTTTTAGCCAACAAGGCCGGCCAAACTTAGAATTATTTTAGTTTACAATTTATTACATCAAGTCAGCTCAAAATAAATTTTGAAACCCAAACAAATTTTTTTAAGGAAAATCATTTTCCGCTATTTCAGGTGACGCAACTTCCGAAGACCATAAGTCATCACTAGTTGCTCCGATTGACTATTATGACCCCAATTTGAAAAGGACACAAGGAGCTCTACAATGCTAGAATTAAGAAAGCTTCATTCCACCAAAAATTCAAATTCATCCAGGGCCTCTAAAGCCTTCAAAACTGAGTTCAAAGTTTCTAAACCCTACTGCCAATACCGAAAATCTATAATATCTTCAAAACTAGACTTGATCTAGCAATGAAACTTTATTGGCAGGCTGATATGACTAAGATGAACCTCCACATGTGAAATTAGAACATTCTAAGATCGTATGACCAACTTAGTAAAAATAGTGAGTTTCCATAAATAGCAGCTCTGCACAAGATAGCCCTTATTGAAAAGCAAACATAACTATTTTTGGGTGATGCAAGATTGGTCTTACACCCAAGATGCTCCTGCATCAGACACCCAGGGTAATTTGAGAAGTGACCCTGTCACGACTCAGGTGTACAGAGGAAAGCCAAGATGGTTAACCTCCTCCTTTGTTAACCATGATGAATCTTCAACAGGTCATTCTTTCCATTTGACCAAATATTTTTAATATGTCTTATTCCTTGTGCTTCTGCTAACACGACTGTCTAGTATGTCTTCAATCTCCTTGATATCTGAACTCATTGCCAGAATACTCCAATGTGCTGTTGTAACCTCATCTTCAACACCTCCTTCATAATACTCTATCAGATCTGAAACATTAAATACTGGTGAAATATTCAACTCAGTATGAAACTCGACCTCATATGCATTTCCTAAATCATGCTTCTTCAGTATCTTACATGGCCCAAACTTCTTCATTTTCAACTTGTTATATGTACCAACCAGAAATCTTTCCTTCTGCAAATGAACCATGACTGCATCTCCAACCTAAAATTCCTTATGCCTCCTTTTCTCATCTACCTTAGCCTTATACTACACATTCATCTTGGTAATATGCTTCCTCACCTCCTCATGGATGTTCTTCAAGTGTTCTGCAAAATCCTCAGCTTTAGCGCTACTTATTTCTCCTTTATTTATCTTTCTCAACTCAGATGCATTTCTGGGACTACTTCCATATACAATCTGTGGATGATGTGATGAACTAAATTTCAAACCTGTCTTCAACTCTTCACTTTTTGCTACTGTCATTCTATGTGCTGCCTTATTTGGCAAACTAGCTCCTAGAATAAGGTCCATCTAATGACTGATCTTCCTTACCAGTGGTAATCCATCAGGTACATTATCAAATACAATATCCTGAAATTCATTCAATAATTCTGCAACTTCTATAGGTACATCTTCTACTTCCTCTTTCCCAGCCTTTGGAATTAAGGTAAAACACATATGCTCATGCCTCATACCATCTAAGAAATTTCCTCTATCAGCAAATTTTATTCTTTCATTACCACATACCTTTTCTTCTATTTCCTCCAATGGTTTTAGCTTATGTCGCACTCCATCCTTTGTTAAGGAATAGGTATTCGCATGACCATCATGTACAACACATCTGTCAAACTACCAAGGTCTACCCAACAACATATGACATGCATCCATAGATATGGTATCACATAGTACCTCATCTTGGTACCCGCCAATCTTGAAATTTACTAGGCACTGTTCACTGACCATGACCTTGTGGTCATCCTGCACCCAGGCAACCCGATATGGATGCGGATGTTTCTACCTCTTGAGCTTCAACTTTTGTCACCATCTCTTCTGACACCAAATTTTTAGTACTTCCACTATCAATAATCACATCACAACACTTACCCTCACACTTGCACCTGGTGCGAAACAGGCTCCTCCTTTGCTCAAGTTCATTCTCTCTACTCAGTAGGACTCTTCTATTGATCAACGTTTCTCCTCTTTTAGCATCTTCAAAATATGATGATATGGCATCTTCATCTACATGTGCAACTCTACCCCGACCTTCATTCCTTCTATCCATCCTTCCTTGGCATTGAGGACATTCAAATGCCCTATGACCTTCTTCTCCATAGTGAAAACATGTTCCACAGAAGCCTCTTCTTCCCGATCCTTATCCTCTTCCTCTTCCTCTCTGATCTCTATTATTCTAATCATGGAAATGATTGAAATTATCTCCTCTTTGATTTTGACTGTTACTGGCCTCATCCTTCTTTTTCGGATCTTCATTTCGATCTTCATAAGACTGTCCATGAGATCTTCCATCATGACCTCTTCCGCTGTGTCTGGTCTCAAACTTCTTGTTTAGCTTTTCCTCTACTTTTAGGGAAAATCGGTATGCCTCTTCAATACTGTTCATTCAAACTAGATTCAACCCCTCCTGAATGCTTGACCTCAACCCATTAATGTAATGAGCAACTTTCTTTTGATCAACTTTTGCATGGCCTGTTCTGATGAGGATTCGATAGAAGTCCTTTGTATACTCTTGAACAGATCATCCCGCTTGCTTCAAACTTTGCATTTTCTTCAGTAGGTCAAGCTGATAATCAATAGGGATGAACTGTCGCTTCAATTTATCCACCATCCGATCCCATCTTGTGATTTTATCTTTCCCTCTTCTATTTCATTCTAATTGAATATCTTTCCACTAGATCTTCGCATGACCTTTCAGTCTGGCCTTCATGAATTTGACCCTATCAGGATCGTCAATATCTTCATACTCAAAATATTCTTCACATTCATTGATTTAGTCGATCAATTCTTCTGGGTTAAGATTTCCTGAAAATGCAGGAACCTCAATCTTAGGTCTTTTCCCTATCTTGGAAATGGCTCGAAAAAGCTTTTCTTCTTCTTGATTCAAAATTTTGCCTTCTTCTTCTTGATCATCATTTCCTTCTTCGACTTCATCCTCACTTTTATCTCTGAGATTAAGATTCATTCCTCTGTGAATCTCTTCTTGCAATGCTCACACTTGTGTCTAGAGCACTCTAACCTTAGGTGTTACAAAACCAGCTCTTCCACCAGGTTCCCTTCATGGATGCATTTTTGCGATGCATGCTGAAACCCTAACCACGGTCCTGGTACAAACTACCTCGCAGTCAGTGATCTATTTACATAGAAACCCTAACCCATGGTCCTAGTGGAAATTGTCTCACAATCAGTGATCTATTTACACACTCAGGAACTCTTGCTCTGATACCACTTGATGAAGGGTGGTCCCTTTAATACCACAAATGCATAACAAAAACAAAGAAATAACAATAATATGCAAGAACAAAAAATTGGCTTCTTATTATCTCCACAAATGTGGAATTACAAACTTTTAGAATTACAATATGCAAAGTCACATGGGCATTCCCTTACAATATTCTATAGGACAAAGCCTCAAATCAATACCCAGATCTGCTACCCAGAACTGTCCCAAACTGCCTAAGACAACACTACAACCTTCCTTATATAGGCAATTTTTCACCTCTTGGGAAGGTTCTAGAATTTTTAGCCAACAAGGCTGACCAAACTTAGAATTATTTTATTTTACAATTTATTACATCAAGTTGGCTCAAAATAACTTTTGAAACCCAAACAAAATTTTTGAAGGAAAATCATTTTCTGCTATTTCAGGTGACCCAACTTCCGAAGACCATAAGTCCTCACCAGTTGCTCCTATTGACTATTATGACCCCAATTCACAAAGGGCACGAGGAGCTCTACAATGCCTAAATCAAGCAAGCTTCATTCAGCTGAAAATTCAACCTCATCCGGGGCCTCTAAAGCCTTCAAAACTGAGTTCAAAGTTTCTGAACCCTACTACCAATACCAAAAATCTGCAATATCTTCAAAACTAGACTTGATCTAGCAATGAAACTTTATTGGCAGGTTGATATGACTAAGATGAACCTCCACATGTGAAATTAGAACATTCTGAGATCGTATGACCAACTTACTAAAAATAGTAAGTTTGCATAAATAGCAGCTCTGCACAAGATAGCCCTTATTGAAAAGCAAATAGAAATATTTTTGGGTGATGCAAGATTGCTCTTACACCCAGGATGCTCCTGCATCAAGAAAGCCCCTTAAGCTCATCAATTGATAAGTAGGAGATATTTTTCCACAGCAAGTCAAATTGTGATATTGCTATCAGGATTCAACTGTGTATTTTTTTTAGTCAAACTCATTGACCCATGATTCATGAGTAGTGGTTCACATGAACCCATCTCTCATGAGAATGAATGGAACACTTAGCACTCATTGGATCTAGGTGATGCTCATAGAGGTGAAGCGTCGGGACTTCCCGGGAGGTCACCCATCCTAGTACTACTCTAGCTCGAGCGCGCTTAACTACGAAGTTTCCTCCATGGTTAAACCCACTCTACTTGCATCCTCATTTGCAAAACCTTCAACAAGTGTTGTGCCTTATGAACCATTCATTAGAAATCCCCTTAAGCTCATTAATTGATAAGTAGGAGACATTTTTCCACAACAAGTCAAGTTGTGATATTGCTATCAGGATTCAACTTTGTAGTTTTTTTGAGTCAAACTCATTGACCCATGATTCATGAGTAGTGGTTCACACGAACCCATCTCTCATGAGAATGAATGGAACACTTAGCACTCATTGGATCTAGGTGATGCTCATAGAGGTGAAGCGTCGGGACTTCCCGGGAGGTCACCCATCCCAGTACTACTCCAGCTTGAGCGCGCTTAGAGTACAAAATTAGACCTTTATTAAGAATTCATCATATCAGATAAAGTATGTTTAAGAATTGTTGGGACTGGTCCTTTGGCATGTATTAAACAGAATAGAATTTTCAGCATATTATTATCATTCTATTTATTTGTTGTAAACATGCCATTGGTTTAGTTTTGTAAATTTTTTTTTGTGTTAAATGCATTTAAAATAAAGGTCTAATTTTGTAGACTATTGGTCAGACAAATCTTCATTGTCTTCTGATTGTCTTCTTTATATAATAGTATTTAAATGGAACATTAAGCATAGTAATAATACACTTAATCTATTACTAATAATATGCTTAATCTATTAGTAATTATTTGTATTTAATCTGCCAATTACTAATAGTTTTGTACTACACATGCAACGTATTATCAGTTTGAAGATAGTCTGTACCATGTGTGATGGTTAAGTAATGGGAAAGTTATGATGATTTAATTGTAGAACTACTGGTCCCTTGAAACGTTAAAAAAAAAATTCTCAAAAGATGCACTCTCATGGAATACGATGACTTCAGGTTATGCACAAAATGGATCTATCTTCTATCACTATGCTCTTATCCTATGTCAAAATGGAAGATTTATGACATGGTATAGATTTATGGGGTCACTTGAGTGATCCAAGGATTTATGTAAGGTTCAAGGACCTATAGGTATATCTAAGTTTGTTAAATGGAAATTGATTCCATTATTATCATGTAATTGCACTTCAAAGTGCAAAGATGCCAAAAAGATTTAAAATTGCATTTTTATGCAATTATGGCCTAAAGGGCTAAATGAGGGTTTAGTAGAGGTTTAGGGAGTTTAGGGGATTAGGATAGGAACATAAAACCTTTTGAAAGGTTAAAGATGATGCAAGAAAGATTAAAGTGGTTGAAGTTGACAACTAGATGTCAACTATACAACAATGCAAACAAATAACTAACTGTAACAGTCATATAATTGACTGTGCAGTTTAAGAAGAAGTTGAAAATCAGTTTGTAAGGGGATTTTAGTTGGTTTTGTACGTGATTTTTATGGGAGAGGAGTCTTAGAAGTTATGGGGATGTGTTTATGGTCGAAGAAGACAATGTAATGAACTACCAAGCAACAAACTTTTAATTATTTACAAACAGTCACTACCAAGCAATAAACTTTTAATTCTTTACAATACATCATTTCTTTGTCAAATAGTTGGCAAGAAATGATGTATTCAATATTTCTAAAGTTCTTAAAAAGGCTTAAACTCACCAAAACTCTTCATCAATACACCCCCCATCCCACCATCGACACCCATCCACTCATGTCAAGATCTTGTCCAAAATCATGTTGAAATATCTATTGACCTAAATCAAGATCCTTCCCTCTCACTTCCTTTGTTACATAATAACTTTTAGAGTATATTATAAAGCCCTTGAATTCAAGAAAATGTAAGTCAATAACACCAAATATATCACTTAAACTCACCAAGACTCTTCACAAGACTTCTAAGTGATATATTTGGTGTTATTGACTTACATTTGCTTGGATTCAAGGATTTTAGAATATACTCCAAAAGTGATTATGTAACAAAGGAAGTGAGAGGGAATGATATTGATTTAGGTCAATGGATATTTCAACATGATTTTTGACAAGATCTTGACATGAGTGGATGGGTGTGGATGGTGGGATGGGGGGTGTATTGGTCAATGTGATCTACTCGTAAAGACATAGTCTGGTGTTTATATTATTAAACTCTCTATTCAATGCAACATTGATAGGAAAAGCATTCATTTATTGGTATTATAAGTTTTGATCATTCCATGTACTGATTGTATTGTTTTGAAGTCTTAAAATCAAAAAATTTCAATCCTTTTATTGATTGTTCCTGTATAGTGCTTGGCATGCAAACAATCTTTGTCTTGAAGAACCAATGATTTCCTAGGCTCTGTCAAATAGTTGACAAGAAATGATGTATTCAATATTTCTAAAATGATTCAAAAGGATTAAACTCATCACCAAGACTCTTCACAATACTTCTAAGTGATATATTTGGTGTTATTGACTTACATTTTCTTGGATTCAAGGACTTTAGAATATTGACTTACATGGGGGGTGTATTGGTGCAGGGCACCTAGGCCATTCAATTTTTCTTTGGGACTTGAGTTCTATATTTTCTTTTTCTTTTTAATAAAGTATGTCTTATAAATTCCTAGACCATCCTATGGTGTGGTTTTAGTCCTTCTTGTGTGGAGGTGTGTATGGTCGAAGAAGACAATGTAATGAACTACCAAGCAATAAACTTTTAATTCTTTACAAATAGTCACTTTTTTGCTCGTGAAGACACAGTCTAGTGTTTATATTATTAAACTCTCTATTCAATGCAACATTGATAGGAAAAACATTCATTGATTGGTATTATAAGTTTTGATCATTCCATGTACTGATTATATTGTTTTGAAGTCTTAAAATCAAATAATTTCAGTCCTTTTATTGACTGTTCTTGTACAGTGCTTGGCATGCAAATAATCTTTGTTGGAAGATGTGGCCCTAACTCACATTTTCACCATTGGGATTCAATTCCACTGTGTGAAAGGTGAGTTAAGGAAATGCTTTATAAGAGTTCAAAAACTCAGAGTTGGGAAGGTTAGTTTTCTTTTTGAACAATGATGCCCTAGGTTGAATATTTCGTATGTATTCAACCAGACAAGTTGAAACTCAACTATAGCAGCAGACAAAAACCGCGTGGGATCAATTTGTTGGATGAATTGGGCCCTTAGAGTTCATGGGATTTCCATTTATTAACAAAAACTTAAGACCGTTATAGCTGGATAAACACAAGAATTAACACCAGACATATAGATTTTCAAAGAAAAGTATATTTTCAAAGAATAAACACAAGTAAAACCTACTAACTCATTAACACACCAAACCAAGTAATGAAATAGCAGCAAATAAAGATTGTATTGCTCACTGGTCCACACTTCTGTGATATTGAACCACTGGTTCGAACTTACTTGCATATATGTAGGCGATGTCAATGTAGTGCAACTTCCCACCTTATACCACCTCCTTCAGAACTCCTTTGCTCACGGACTATGCCAAAATGAAATGTGCTAGTAGGCGGGATATATGTATATAATTTGACTTTTTTTTACTTCTATTCCCATGTTGGTTGGAATTACGACCACTCTTTAGGGTCGTATTTCCGACCAACATGGGAATAGAAGTAAAAAAGAATCAAAATTTTCTTCTATAAACTGACCATGGAAAATCATTTTATAGCTTGGTGGGAAATTTTGGTCTAAAAATTGGGTCAAATGTACTAGTGTCAACCTTTGAAAAAGTCTACTTGTATCTGCCAACAAAGTAAAATGTTTGGTTATTCAGTGTTAGATTCTAATTTTATGTTTTTAAATTTCTAATGCTAATGAGCCACATACTATGCATAAGGAAATGAGTACGAGTGATGCATATTCATGGTTGAAAGCCATGTACAAAGATGTTAATATTTGTAGCTTTGGTTAGATTATTCTAATCGATGAAATCAAATAATTAATTGGCTTATTGGCCTTAAGCATTTGATATCTCTCCTCTAGATATAATGTGATTATATATTTCATAATATGATGATCTTACCATTTGTAGAATTCATCAAGATTCATTAGTATACTGATAATAGTTATCATTATTGATAACTATGATAGTTATTATTGATAACTATCATAGTTATCATTAATGATGACTAATACTATTAAGGTAATATCGATATCATAGTTGATATTATTATCAACTATAAATTGTTGACAAAGTTGATATCAACTTAATATTATTAAGTTGATATTGTTATCAACTTTAATTATTAATGAAGTTGATAATAATACCAACTTAATATTACTAAATTGATAATATAGTCAATTATGGTATCGATCGAAACCATGAATAATATTACCTAAAGTTGATTATGATATCGACTAAAAATGAATCTGAATTATGGTATTGACTGTGATTATCATTATCAATAATGATATCAACTATTGTTCATGATTATCATTATCGATAATGATATCGACTATGTTTGAGATCATTAACAATGGTTAAGTCAATAACATCGATTTGTGTTATGATTAACATTAATGGTATGTCTCACAAAGAGGTATGCCTCTTCATGATACATACAAGATATAAGTACTATCAAATCGAATTCATTTCGATACTCGCAACAATGCACATTCAGTTTTTTTGCATATCGGTGAAATACATATTCAAGTCTTCTTTATTTATTTGTGAAGAATTAGAAGACAACAATATAAATTATATTGATATTGATATATATTTATTAAATAGTGAGATTTAGTATTATTTATCAATTGGAGATCAATATAGATTAGATAATATTCTAGTGATAAATTATCTATTGATGTTATATATTAATTGGAGATCAACATTGATTAGATAATATTCTAGTGATAAGTTATCTATTATATACCTCAAATTTTAAAAGGAATTACATACTCAAATCAGATCAAACAATAATAAAAGAGATGTCTTCATTATAAAAATGAGACATGGTATTTGGTACCTTTTCTTGAAGGATGTAAAATTGTTGGTTGCAAATGGCTATTCAATAAAAATGTTGGTCCTAATAGAAAAATTGAGAAAGGTTGGTCACAAAGGTTCACTCACAGGTGGAGGGAATTGATTATGGTGAGATTTTCTCTCTTGTTGCAAAGCTAAAATCTATCCAGTCTCCCTTATAACTAGTTGAACATATATCTATTACTAGAGTAGATGGACTTGAAAACAACTTTCCTTTGATGGTGATTTGGAAGAAGAAACATATATGTTACAACTTGAGCAATATGTGGTTAAAGGTAAATAACATCTAGTATCCAAGTTAAAGAATTATTTGCATGGTCTTACTCAATCTCTTAGAATGTGCTACTAGAAATTTGAAACCTTTGTGTTGAGTTTGGAATTTCTAAGATATAGATCTAGTCATTATCTTTATTATAAAATTTATGGTGATCACATTCTCAACATTTCCATGTATGTGGATGATATGTTATATTTTTGGGAATGGTAAAAGTTTGATTTTAGATTTGAAGAATTTGTTGTTAGAATAGTTTGAAATGGATAATTTAGGTGCATCAAGATACATCTATAAGATGGAGATAAGAAGAGATAGAGCTAGAAGAAAGCTTTGGTTAAGTCAAAATAAGTATTAGAATTTAGTGTTGGAGAGTTTTAGCATGACAACTTGTAGATATTTAATTGATCATGTGTTACAAGGAATGATGCTTTTTTTGGAGGATTGTGCAAACTCTCCTTTTGAGATGAATGATATGACTAGAGTAATGTATGAAAGTGTTGTAGACAGTTTGGCATATAACTTTGTTTATACAAGGCCATACATTGCCCAAACAATGGGAGTGTTTAGTCAATTTATGACTAATCCTAGATACGTACATTAGGATGCAGTTAAGAGTGTTTAGATATTTGTGAGATACTTTTGACTATGCCTTTTATTTTCATGGTTATCCTACTGCACCTTGGCATTTAATTATTATTCAATAAATATGGATTCTAAATAGGTGAGTGATATTGATAGCATAGGATCCACTCATGGATATGAATTCACAATGTTTGGTGGTGCCATTAGTTGGATGCGTGAGTGACACTTTGTTGTTTCTTTGTCCATGCTATAAGAAAATTACATGGTAGCTACTCATGCTTGGAAGGAAGAAATTCAACTTAAGAGGATGTGTTTGGATATTGGGCTTAATGTAGCATTATTACTATATGTTGTGATAGTCAGAGTTCTATTTTCTTGGTAAATAATCTAACTTTCCATTCCAAAATAAAACACATTCATCTACACGTAATATATCGAATTGATCATTGCAAAGCAAGAACAATTTCCTTGAGAACCAAAATAATACATTATCATCAAGATGAATCAATTATTCACAACATAAACTATCTACCCTTTAAAATGATTTACAATTGAAATTGAGATTAATACTCAATACAAACAACTAATTGTAATAAACTTCTAATTTTTTTCTATATTGGTAATTACAACTTGAAACATACAAAAACTAAAAGTGCAAATATCAAATATAGTTCTATGAATTGTCAAAGTTATTTTCCATGGACATCAATAAATAGTGTGAATTTCCTCATGGCACACTATTGTCCTATAAAGATGTAAACCAAAAGTGTTAGAACACCCCAAAACATGTATTTACATAGATGAAAATAATTTCATTGGCCCACTATGTATAGATAATAATTGAATAATAGAAAAGTAATACATCAATTAAACTATGAAATAATGAGAAAAAAATAATCGTTATGAAAAAGGATTCTTGTTGCTTCTAGACAAAGTAACATGCACATAGAGATCGATAAAAAGATGTTTGGGGCTCTTTAGGGGTTTTCCTTAGTCAAATTGTACTTTTGGTATTTCCATCTCCATAGATAACCATAATGGATTTTGATAAAAGAAATGTACAATAAATGATTGATTAAAATATTTTTAATTAAAGATAAAATAGAATTGTTTATTGTGATAGCCCCTTCAAATAATTGAAAAATGACAAATATTCTCTTAGAAAAAATATCAAGAAATATGTTGGAGTATGAAACATATAACATTGTTCTCATGGGATTGTACCACTTAAAATGAGGATGCCACATAAAGACTACAACATCACTTACAAAAAATCTAAGTAATCCAATGATTTGGGACCAATGTGAATTTATGATAATATTTAATCTTAAATAGGATTCATAAAGTGACATCATTCCATAGATACAATGGAAATACAAGAAAAAAATAAGAGTATTCACAAGAAAACAAATATAATTTTGGGTTAATATGGAAGAGACTTATATGTCCCAACACTTTGCATTATTCTTGAAATAAAAATGAAATCAACATATGACATAAGGAAGGTGATGAAAAAATAGAGGAATTTTACAATGCTTTATCTCCTCTATATCCATGTACCTACAAGGGTATAATGGGTCATCTAGGTAATATTAACAAAAAAATCCAAATAAGCATCAAAGGTAACAAAAAAAATCAAACAAAAAATCTGTATTCTTAAGATAAGAAGGGTAGTGCTTAAGGGAATTTTGTGAACAAATAATTGGCCTCCCCATATTTATAGTAAGGGGAGGAAGGTCGATCCTATAAGGGAAACATTATCAAAGTAGTACTAGATGTCTCACTTGCAACAAGAGCCAAAGAGGCAGTTACAAGAGAAAAACCATCCTAGACATCTTGTGAATTATTTTCAATGATCTTGCGAAGATCAGATTAAGTCATAATATCCTCAAGAGATTCAAAAAGTATTTTTTGAGAAGGATATGTGTTGAATTTTGTGAGTATAAAACAAGAGGATTTTCAATAATAGTAACTTGAATAAGAGTAGTAGCAAGCACAAAGGAAGTTGGATCTTCTTTTGTAATAAGAAGTAACAAAGAGAGTAAATGTTTAGTGGATGCGAAGAAGGTGGATTCAAATTTTTCATGTAGATGAATGGAATTTGACCATAGTGAAATTTTATTTTAAAATTATATTGGTGAATATTAACATCCATGGTAGCATATTTTAAGACATGTGTAGAACTCTAATGGTGGGTATGTTGAGCTGTAAGATGTGTTAAAAGTGTAGAAATAGATACCAGCATTTTGTTCCCCATATCTAATGACTCATAAAATGGTGGGATGGTAGACAATTTTAATAAATAAAGGTTAGATCAAAGGAGTGAGGAACACTTGTACCCTTTTAGGGTGAGGTTCATCGAGATCACTAACATAAACCAAAGCTAGCACAAAATAAATGACAACTAGAGATGGAGAAGAAGAAGAAGAAGAAGAAGAAGAAAAAGAAGAAGAAGGCTTAGGAATAACTAAGGATATATGTGGTCATATAGGAGGAAATTCATAATAAATAATTTTCATGAAATATTGATCATGAGTTAACACACACCTATGATGCTTATCCCCACGTGCAAGTTGGTTTTGACGATTGTGAGGATTGTGAAAAAATGTATGAGATGATAAAAGGACACTCTACACATGGAGGACAAGGCACTTGAGGTGTGAATTGTCAAGTATGAAACATAAGTTTCTTTCATTTATCTATCTTTGAGGTGTTAGGAGGAACACGAGGAACCTAAAGAAGACAAGGCATCTAGATGATACATGGGATGAACCTTCTCTAGAAGAATTATTTCCTCTGCATATTGATGAAGTAGGTTTAGGTAAAACAAGATATATTAGAGGACATAAAATATAGGTGAATATTTAGATGGTGTAGATGTAATTATTTTTTCTATTGTGTAAATAGAAGAAGGAATATGAGACATCATTGAAGGCTACAAAATACTTGAGGGAAGGATTATGTAATCAATGAAGCATTCTTATGTCCTTTTCCTAAAATTAAAGACATAGGGGTTGAAATATGATATGAAAATTGAGTGACATGTAGGGATCCTTCCACAAGAGAAGATATATTTGAGATTATCCAAAGAAGACACGAAACAACTTAATTTAAACTTAGAATATGAATTGAGAGACAAATTGATATAAGGTTGTAAATGTCTTATTGTAGTAGGCCAAAAATAATTGAAAGATAATCCCCCATAAGAGATAGTCTAGGCTTACATCAGGATAGTATGCATTGTACCTCATTGGTTAAACTTTAGACATTTATAAATAATAGAAGAGACTACATGCATAAAAAATAGTCACAAAATGCCTATTTTAACTTTGAATAAGTTAGATTATGGTTTAACAAAAAATACAATGTCTATTGAACTAGGTCTATCTTGGAATGACAAAGTAATAGAGCTATGATAGGTAAAGAAAGACCATCATGTATGTTGTGTAATTTTTAGCCAGTTTATTTGCCTTATCCTTCTGTTGTCTTGGTTCAGTCTTTGAAGTTATTTTTTCCCCTTGTCTTTATCTACT
The DNA here is from genome assembly GCA_027943335.1 of Chamaecyparis obtusa. Taxonomy (NCBI): domain Eukaryota; kingdom Viridiplantae; phylum Streptophyta; class Pinopsida; order Cupressales; family Cupressaceae; genus Chamaecyparis; species Chamaecyparis obtusa. Next base: position 358,185 of record BSBK01002413.1, read on the forward strand.
ACTCTATTGCCTAAGTATCTTTTCTTTCACAAGGTCTTTAGAGTTTCCTTTGGTTTCTCTTTTGGAAAGATGACCCTTCACAAAATATCCTTTGTGAATGAAAATTAAAGTTCACAAACTTTTCCTCAATTAAAGTAGGCCATCTTTGCATTATCTACTAATTCTATATTTTTCTTTTTTTGAGCGTGATTTTGTGTTTGCTAACCTTCCTTTTGGTTGAAAGAATTTTAATTTCCTTAATCAATTACTTCATTCTTTTCATTTCCCCTTTTCTAGGAAAAAGTCACATTTACTTAACTTTCAAATCATTGAAAAAACTTTATTTTGAAGGGTAGGTCTCCATGTAGCTACTTAGCTTATTTTGGCTAGTAGCTACTGCTCAAATTTTCAAGGAGCAATTTGTGGAGTTAGTGACCCTATAAATAAAAATAGTGTACAAGGAGAGATGGGATGCAAGAGGGATTGATCCTATTTCCTATTTGTAGATTAGGAAGGAAGATGACCCAACAGACTCAAGCGGGCCTATGCATTAAATGAATGCAATGATCCTTCAGTTGGATGATTAGATTAATTGATTCAAAATAATATGGTTCAATGTGACAAGATAGAAGATAAAATAAGAAAAAATGAAAAGATGTAGAATAATTAGATTGACAAACAGTACCATACATGTATTAGAAATAGAAACCATATAACACCATCAACCCGTGATTTCATCTTGATGCTATTTTACAGTGAAGAGGGAACATGGGGTGTCTTGTTCCTAGGAAGAGGGTGGATGAGGTGTCATTTTACCACTAATTTTGACTAAAATCAATCACAGACTGTATGCCAGGTTGTATACTTTTCAAATCCAAAACACTACGAACACCACCTATACCTACACAAATAAAAATGGGGATTTTTTTTAGAGGGGGATTTGCCTCATTCAAGCCCTAGTTTAGAATCAAAATTGAAATGAAATGAAATAAATGAAATTTTTCTATCATATAGTAGAGGCTAGATCTGAAAATGAAATGTATTATACCTTGGAAATGTAAATACTTCTTTGAATGTGATCGAGTATGTTGATGCAATAAATTTGACTTCAAAATAATCCAAAATGAAATCATGAACGATAAAGCCTTGTGTATTGGATGTTGTAATTTTCTAGAATTCTTGATTGAGAGAGAAATATGACATGAATTCTTAAATTATTGAATATAAATGCTTGAATTTATGTGGATGAATGCTTGTATGATGATCTTCTTCCTTGATGGTGGACTCATTTTCTTGGCCTTCAATGAGGGAAAGAATCTTGATCCATGGAGAAGATTGCCTTGAAAATACTTTAGAATACTTGAGATATTTCTTGTGAATTCTTGGATATGAAAGTGAAGAAGACATCTTGAAATCTTGATTTCTTGATGCTCACTTTATTTCAAAATGAGGAGAGATAGGTTTCTTTTATACCCCTCACAAAATTTTAGAGCTTAAAGGTCGAAGGAGGTGGACAATAAGTTAGAAATCTTGCTAAATCAATAAGATAGGCACTCAATTCAAATTTTGGGAGAAACATGGGAAGAGGACATCATGGACATCCTCTTCCTACCAAAAGAGACCAAAATTGAAATTGGGAGTTGAGAAGATTGAAATAAAGTTGAAAGCGTAGGCAATATAGAGTTGGGAAACTACAAATTAATGTGAGAGTTCATACATGATCAAATGGGCCCAAATTGAACATCTAATTATAGATGATAATAATGTAGGATAATAAATTTAGCCCCCACTTTAGTAGTAGCATGATTCCACCTCATGCTCACAATAAGGAAAATGAGAGAAAGAGAAAGAGAGAAAGAATCATGGGAAAACTACAAAGAGATAAGACATCACTAAGTTTAAGGACACAAGCCCCTAAACAAAGGATCTTAACTCAAATGACCATGTAAAAGGGAACAAAAAGAAAAAGAAAAAGAAAAAAAACACAAACAAACAAAAGGGGATTAGTACTAAAAACAAATCTGCAAATCAACTAGTTGAAGAAACCTCAATTGATAAAACATCCCAACCTCTAGCATCGTGTTCAAAATGCTATTGAAAAATAACAAATGATCACATGAAAAGGGAAAAATAATATGCGAAAAAGATAATATTACATGATCTGAACCACTAGCAAAGATATGAAAGAATATAAAAGAAAGAGACCATGAATCGAAAAGTCTAGCAAGTTGTGTTATTTTAAGTGATACATGGGGTAGAAGAGAAGGAATGATTAGAAAGAGTATCAAGTTGTATTATTCTAGTTCCACTTATCTTAGAAGAGAGTGAAGGTAGAATGGTTGGTCTAGAAAGCTATGTTATGCTAGTCAACTCTACCTTGAAAAAACAAATTCACATAGGAAAACTTTATCCTAAGAAAGAATTGTCTCCTTAGGGAATTTTTAAAAAGGGTATCAATCCTATGGAAATCATGGTCTCTACAGGGATCCACAAGAATGATTAGTCCCAAGGAAGGCATAGTCTCTTTAGGGATCAATAAGAGCAATTAGTTCTAAGGAAATCATAGTCTTCATAAGGATAAATAATATTGATTATTCCTAAGGAAAACATAGTCTCCTAAGGGATAAATGAAAATGGATCAATAAGAGTGATTAGTCCTAAGGAAAATGATGTATGATAACTTCAAGGATTGTTCTCACACCCTCTAAGAGACTTCTCTTTCCTTCTAGTATCCTATCCTTCCATAGGATCTCTCAATAGGCTTATATCATTAAATAATGCCTATTCAAACTCTATTATAAGAGTCAATCTACTAACACTATGCCTTCAAGGATCAACACCCTAGGTTTGGTTCACTTCTCCACACTCACTTAGAAGGCTCTAAGTGCCAAAACTCCATAAACATGCTTCAACATTGCAGGGGTCTTCTCCACCATGAAAAAATTCTTTTTCTTGTCCATTTGATCCATTTTGGAAGGATCTAGAAACATATTCTTATCGGCTTCCATGATTCACCATGAACTGACCTTAAAAATAGGCCTATTCTAGTAGCCCTTACAAGTCACCTTTTGTTGTTTCTTGCAAAAATTTTCCAAACAACTTGAAAAAATAAGACTTGATTCGGATACCCTTTTGGAAGTTTTAAAAGATTCACAAAGTTTTTGGGTCTGACAGTGACGGTACAGGGGGTTCCTATAAACTAGGACAAGAGGCCTAGTAGGCCTAATTTCTAGGACTAAACTGTGATTTTGATGGCATACTTGTTCAAAAAAAATCCTAAATGATTGGTAGGACTTCTATCTGCATAGAATGGATAGATATGATGTTTACCTTCATGAAAAATTCCTGGAGTAGTATGGATCCGTACAACCATGCAATGTTTCTTCACTCTTTTAACCTCTAGACCTCTAACCGAGCTGCACAAACTCACCTAGGGCCTAGCATATAAAATAGTTCCTCATGATTTTAAGAATCCTAACTCCTAAAAATATATAAAAAAATTAATCCTCTGCCATTTAAATCTAACATAAATGATTATCCATGGTTAGACTTCATGGAGGAGCCATGACTTCCTAAACTACTCAAAACACTAGCAAATTAGACACCCTAAACTAGATTGCTGAAAACCAAAACATAGATGACCTCAAAATGACTAACACTTCAAATGAAAAAGTTCATTAAAAATCTATAGAACACTAATAAAACATTGGTTTTAGTCTTTTAGTCCATTAAGTATGACTGTCAACACAAAAACACTAGAAATTCACTGTAAAATGCTTGCAGAGCTCTATTAACTTTCTCTAAACTATTACAATACTTCCATAATACTTTGTGTTCAAGTATTAGGTATCATTAGATTCCTTTTACTTCATTTTAGGGCCTTTTGGCTGATTTCCCACCTCCTAAAGTTTAGGGGATCCAAAGCTATCCGATTTGCATGCCATTTTTACAATTAGTGCAAATCTTAATAACAATTTCTTCTCAACACTTGGCAACTTTGTCATGTGCCTCAATCCTATATTATAGGAACCTCCTATGTTTCAAGGATAAAAGTCCATTTATGACCTTATGGCATCTTTACATTAAAAATTATGTGTTTAGAACACATTAAAGACTCCCACCTTTAACTAAGCTCCTAACACTAAGAAATTGAAATAACAACGAACATAGGTTAATTAGTGACCTTAGTCTTAGTGAATAATTCACTTAACCAGAATTGAAAATGACCTTCTAAGGTCTAAAAAAAAATAAGCTAACTTCTTGACTTGGCTAGAGTCAAGTACAAGCCAAAAAGAAATAAATAATGGAGGCTAGCCTAGGTGCTCCTGCACCATCCTCCCCAAAATATGAAATTCAATCCACCCTTGGATTGATGATGGTAGGATCAACTCCCATATTTTTAAACTTTGATTATTTTATCCAAAAAACATCATCATCACTCTATCCATACCTCTTGATGAGGTGTTCCTTGTACTCTTTTGTCCTTGTCTTTTTATAGACTCTTGTGTCTAGTATACTGTCTGGTCCTGTATCTACAACAGTAGGGAGTTGTAAGTCTTCAACATCCCTGATCACCTCATGTATGGTTTGGTCCATGTTTTCTTTGGGTCCTTTATAATGGACAAGGTCTTCAATATTGAAAATATTTGATAGTCCACTATCCTCCGTCAGGTCTACTTTGTAAGCATTTTCACCATATCTTGCTAATATAGGACAAGGTCCTATTCTCCTCATTTGTAACTTGTGAGGTATTCCTTTGTGCAGCCTTGACTTTTTTAGGTGCACCATGACAAGATCACCAACATTGAACTCAACTATCATTCTACCTTTATCCACCTTTTCTTTGTGTTTATTGGTGTTGTCTACCAATGTCTTCCTCACTGTTTCATGAACCTCTTTCATAGCCAATGCAAAATCATCAGCATACCCACTTGCTTTGAATCCTTCATTCAGATTTCTCAATTCATAGACACCTCTTGGATGTAGTCCATAAACTATCTCAAATGGACTCTTCCCTGTGGATCTATTTAAGGTGTCATTGTAGGCATATTCAGCTTGCCCAATCAATTGATCCCATTGCCATCTGTACTCTTTAGTCAAGCATCTTAGAAGATTCCCAAGGCTTCTATTAACAACCTTAGTTTGACCATTGGTTTGGGGATGGTAGGCTGATCCAAAAGATAAGTTAGTGCCCAATCTTTACCAAAGAGTCTTCCAAAAATGACTCATAAACTTAGTGTCCCTATTTGACACAATGTTGATAGGTAACCTATGGATTCTTACTATCTCTTTGAAGAATAGAGATGCTATTTGACTTGCATCATTTGTGGTCTTGCATGGCACAAAGTGAGCCATCTTGCTAAACCTATCCACAACCACATAAACATTATCCATTCCTTGTCTTGTCTTGGGTAACCCAACTACAAAATCCATGCTTAAGCATTCCCATGGCCTAGTAGGAATTGGTAGAGGTTGGTAAAGAACAACATTTGTAGAAGTTCCCTTGGCCTTTTGACATACTACACAACTCTCCACATACCTCCTAACATCTAGATTCATCCTTGGCCGATAGTAGAACCTTGAAACAAGGTCTTGAGTCTTAGTGATCCCAAAGTGACCACTCAAAGCACCATTATGCTTTTCTTGAATCAAATTCTCTCTAATAGAGCCTCTAGGAACACACAATTGATTCCCTTTGAACAAGAGATCACTTTGCAAGGAATACTCAGCATATTTACTATGAAAATGATTCTTGTATTCAACACATACCTTGTAAATGTCAGCAAAGTCCTCATCATCTACATATAGATCCTTGAAATGATCTATCCCCATGATCTTCAACTGAATTTCTTGTAGTGTGAGGGCTCTCCTTGATAATGTATCAGCCACCTTATTTAGAACACCATTCTTGTACTTGATATTGAAGGTGTAATCTTGTAGGTACTCAACCCACTTCATGTGCTTGTGACTCATCTTCTCTTGTGAATTTAGAAAACTAAGTGCTTGATTGTCTGAATACATAATGAATTCCTTGGGAAGCAAGTAATGCCTCCACTTTCTTAGAGCTTGGAGCAATGCATACATCTCTAAGTCATATGAGGAGTACTTCCTCTTAGCCTAACTCAACTTTTCAAAATGGAAAGCCACCGGTCTGCCCTCTTGGCTTAGAACAACCCCAATTGCTACATTGTTAGCATCACATTCAATGGTGAATAACTTCTCAAAGCTTGGAAGCAATAAAATAGGTTGGGTAGATATCTTCTCCTTCAACAACTCAAAGCTCTTGTTAGCATCTTCATTCCACACAAACTTGGTTTTCATTCTCTTAGGCCATTTTCTTGTCAATGTAAAAATCCTATGAAAATGGCATGTTTCCCTTGTGTTCTGTGAAGTTGTCTCACCCTGCCACAACTTGTTTTAATATGTGAAGAAGATCCACAATGTTTTATGGCTTGCACCCTTAGCCCCATGTTCTTCAATGTGTCACCGTGCTCCAGTTTTAATCACATGTGCTAAATCGCAAAAACCAGGGAGATATTCAAGTTTCAAGGTCTGCTGGAAATTTATCCTTCATATCGGGTGGTGTCAAAATTGTCAAAGTATAAAAACCCTCGATGTTTTCACATTCCTTTGCTACCTTTGTGTCAATGTGAAAACCTTGGTTGTTTTTGACCGTTTGCTTCTTCGCAGCTAAATCTTTGGCATTAGGTTTTCTTATGTGCACTGCTGCGACTGTGTGGGGCCCAGTTATTTTTCACTGTGGTTGCTTGATCTCCAGTTTCCCAAATGGTTAAGTTTTTCATTCGGTGATCACACAATTGTGTGTTCGTGGGATCTCTTGATTTTGACAGTTAAGTGATTTTCATTCCATGAGCTAGCATTTTCTTCAGTCGCGTGGTCGCGCAACCCTGGCGGTTTGTTCTTTAACCTTCGACGATCTGGCGAGTGGTTGGGTTTCTTCTGGCGGTTTGGTTGTTTGGAAGGGAAATGTTTGGTAGGATCTATGGTTGTCACATGATCATAAGGAATATTCTTCCCCTTTGCGATCATGTGACCATCATCCGATTTGAGGCTAGTGGGTCTAGTTGGATCCATGTGTCAGGCATTGTAGACGTGCTCATTTCTAATTGGTTGGTGAGTGATGACTTGGCAATTTGTCAGTGGGGCCGAGGGTTACAGTGTGTTTAATGGGGGCACTAGTTTTTAGTTGATCTAATGGTTGTCACATTACCATGAAGTAAAAGTGCTTGATGGTTATTCATGGTAGCAACGTGACAACCATTGATTTCATCCTTAGTGAGGCCTGACGGTGTGGTGGGTCTAGTTGTCAGATCTTTTTAACATGGTTGTTCTTGATTGGTTGTGCTCGGTGGTGATGTGGATTTTCTCAGTGGGACCAGTGTTTTCAGTATCTAGGCATGTTTAAAGTTCAGCTATGATCTATGGTTGTTGCATGATCACAAGGAATATTCTTTCCCTTTGCGATCATGCGACCATTGTCTGATGGTGTGGTAAGTAAGGCGGTAGGTCCAAGGTGCTAGTCATGCTGAGGTGCTCAATTTCTATTGGCTGTCTAGGTGGTGATGTGGCTATGGAATTTTTGTGGGCTTGTTGACTATTGTGTCAAATTTTACGGACTGCCTGATCTGTTGGGAAAGACTGAGATCGATGGTCATGTTTTAAATGTTGATCGGTTAGCCGTTGCAGCTAAATTTTAAATCTTTCCCAAGAGTTTCTTACCAGTATTTTCACAGTGAGCCATATGCGACAAAATGGGTTGCTCAAAATTAATTTCTCTAGGATGGTAGTAGTTGCGATGATGATGAAGAAGATCTGTGCAGCCGTCCAGTTCTGATTTTATTTCCTGGGATGCCATGCCAATTTTTTATGCGGTGGCCTGTTTCTCTCTACAGGCGGCTAGAGTTTCGTAGTATGTCAGGGATCTCCATGTTGTGTACACGCGAAGTCATTCTGGTTGGTCTTGGCATTGAAGTTTGTTTTTCTTGCAATAAGAAGGTAGTAACTTGTGATCGTAGTTATCCTATGGTGATGAAACCAAAATGATTGTACATCAGATTTGATCTGATTTTCTTGGGTTTCTAAGCTTTCTCTACATGCTTTTATTTCTTGTTCAGGCTGGTTGTTGTAGACCTAATTTTTTTCCCTAAATGATCCATAGCTTGTTGCAATCCTTGTTCCTATAAAAGGATTTTCAAGATCATTTAGAAGGGTTCCACTCTCTCTTTTGAGAGCTGGTTCCATGAATGTTCTTTCCTGCAAATATTTTCCTTCTTCTCTACATATAGGGTGTTCCCTCTTTCCTTTCTGGCTATGAGAATACAATATAAGTTGTAACAATTTGTCTTATGTATGAGATTTCAACATATTTGTACTGCTATCAGATTGTCTCCATTTGAGTTTTAGTCTTATTGATTGAAACATCAAGGGTGTCTCAGCCTTTCTATTTGCATTTCCAAAGTGTCTGCAATAGAGTTGTTTTTGCAGAAGCAACTGAGTTTAGGACTGGTTTTCAGATGTGTATGAGCTGGGGTATCAAAGATATCTCATGCTTGTCTTCCAGTGGATGTTGGTTAATGTATTACTTGTTTATAGGTCTTTTCTAAAGGGAAGGTTAAAATCCTTTAAATAGGTGATAACATGTCTAGGTACACAGGTGGATTGTTGAAGCGAGATCTGATGAGTGGTGTATGATTGATGTAAGGCATCAACATATTAGAATGTGTTGTCTTCTTGTTTCATAGCTCTGTTACAGTGAGGTATTTGACTCTGCTGCCCATTGGATAAGGCACTGGTCTATGAGAGACTTAGGGTATTTCAAGGGTCCATTCAACCCAACATCAAACTCATTCAAATGAAATAATTTTCCTTTCATGTTGGTAGTAGGTAGTAGGAGGTCCTTTCTAGTTTTTAGACTCATTCCATGCAAGCAGGTTATTGCATTAGGTTTGGTTCATTGGGGTACATGATACCTACATGGGTCTGAAAGCTATTCCACAATAATATATCTGCAGGCCTTTTGTTCATCAAGAAGAGTCATGAGTGTGCAGATAAGGCAATACCTGCTTGAGTGATGTGGAGCTCGAATAAGAAGGAGGATGCCCTTGGTCCTCATCAATTGGCACTTTTTCCTTGTTAGACTTTGGAGCAGAGACTAACCAGTTTGTCATCATAGTGTAAACCTTACACTATGGAAAGAGAAGGAACCAACAAAATGGTGACTCCGTTGGGGAGAACAACAACAAAGAAATACATCTGTTAGAATCACTGGTTATAACTCAAAAAATTTCAATATCTTACTGACCAGATTGGTTTGGCCCATTCGAGTCACCAACAAAATGGCAACTCTGCTGGGGAGAACAATGATAAAGAAATACATTAGTTAGAATCTTTGGTTATATTACAAGTTTCCAATATATTATTACCCAGATTGATTTGGCCCATCTGAGTCACCAACAGAATGGTGACTCTACTGGGGAGGCCATAATATAGAGTCAAATAGAAAAAACATATTTGTAAAATTTTCTCACTACGTGTTGAATGGTGACTCTAAGCTCTCTGTTTGATCAGTGCAGTCCTTGATAAATAGTGTGTACCTGATGAAGTTTTGGTTGGTTGGAAGGAGATACAAAAATGTTGTGTATTTTCCTCTTCAAGGAGGTGGCAACTCTACAAAGAAAAGAATTTGATGGAGCTACAAGGTGAGTTCTAGATCTGCCCTGCTTCCAGTCAGCAAGGTTTCTATTGCGGAACTTCTAGGTATTACATTTTCATGTTAAGAAATGTTTCCTTATAAGGTGATTTGAGCACTAGGAGAAGGAAAAGGTGTGAAAGAGAGGTTTGCATGCTTAAAAAAATTAGGGTTGCAGTTTTGCAAAATTTTTAGTGAAGCATGGATGAAGTCATTGTGAATAGAAGGATATGGGTAGTGAAAATTGCAGTTTCATTCTTCAGCCCATGATTATTCACATATGTTGGTAGCATAATGGTCTTCACACTTTCAGGTGGTTGGTTGCATATGTGGATGAAAATTAGACCTTTGATTCAGGGGGGTCTTTGATTTTCTTTTGGTGGCCCAGGGCCACCAAGTAAAGTTCTAAAACTTGTAAATTTTTGTAAATATTTTTTCCTTTCTATTGTGTGTTTCCTTTCCTGGTTTCCTGTTTCGTTTGCTAATTTTTGTGAGGGTTCCCTATTTTTGTCCTGTGGGTGGTCTACTTCCTCCAAAAATTTAGAATCCTTGCCATGCCTACAAGAGGCATGCATCCCCAGACAGAGCCTATGTTAGGTCATTTTCCTGTCAATGTAAAAATCCTATGAAAATGACTTGTTTCCCTTGTGTTCTGTGAAGTTGTCCCACCCTGCTACAACTTGTTTTAATATGTGAAGAAGATCCATAATGTTTTATGGCTTACACCCTTAGCCCCATGTTCTTCAATGTGTCACCATGCTCCAATTTTGATCACATGTGCTAAATCACAAAAACCAGGGAGATATTCAAGTTTCAAGGTCTGCTGGAAATTGATCCTTCATATCGGGTGGTGTCAAAATTGTCAAAGTATAAAAACCCTCGATGTTTTCACATTCCTTTGTTACCTTTGTGTCAATGTGAAAACCTTGGTTGTTTTTGGTCATTCACTTCTTTGCAGCTAAATCTTTGGCATTAGGTTTTCTTATGTGCACTGCTACGACTGTACAGGGCCTAGTTCTTTTTCACTGTGGTCGCTTAATCTCCAGTTTCCCAGGCGGTTAAGTTTTTCATTTGGCGATCATGCGACTGTGTGTTCACGGGATCTCTTGATTTTCATGATTAAGTAATTTTCATTCTGTGACCTGGTGTTTTCTTCAGTCACTTGGTCACGCAACCCTGGTGCTTTGTTCTTTAACCTTCGGTGATCTGGCGAGCAGTTGGGTTTCTTCTGGCAGTTTGGTTGTTCGATAGTGAAATGTTTGGTAGGATCTATGATTGTCACATGATCATAAGGAATATTATTCTCCTTTATGATCATGTGACCACCATCCAATTTGAGGCCAGTGGGTCCAGTTGGATCCGTGTGTCAAGCGTTGCAGACATGCTCATTCCTGTTGGTCGGTGAGCAGTGACTTGGTAGTTTGTCAATGTGGCCGAGGGTTGCAGTGTGTTTAATGGGGGCACCAGTTGTTAGTTGATTTGATAGTTGTCACGTTCCCATGAAGTAAAATTTCTTGATGGTTATTCATGGTGGCAAAGCAATAACCATTGATTTCATCCTTAGTGAGGCCCGACGGTGTGGTGGGTCCAGTTGTCAGGTCTTTCTGACATGGTTGTTCCTGATTGGTTGTGCTCAGTGGTGATGTGGATTTTCTCGGTGGGACCAGTGTTTTCAATATCTGGGCATGTTTAAAGTTTGGCTATGATCTGTGGTTGTTGCATGATCACAAGGAATATTCTTTCCCTTTGCGATCATGTGACCACTGTCCGATGGTGTGGTAAGTAAGGCGGTGGGTCTAGGGTGCTAGTCATGCCGAGGTGCTTGTTTTCTATTGGTTGCCGAGGTAGTGATGTGGCTATGGAATTTTCATGGGCTTGTTGATCATTGTGTCAAATTTTACAGACCGCCTGATCTGCCAAGAAAGACTGAGATCGACGGTCGGTTTTAAATGTTGATCGATTAGCCGTTGCAGCTAAATTTTATATCTTTCCCAAGGGTTTCTTACCAGTATTTTCACAGTGAGCCGTATGTGACAAAATGGGTTGCTCATAATTGATTTCTCTAGGATGGTAGCAGTTGTGAAGATGATGAATAAGATCTATGTGACCGTCCTATTCTGATTTTGTTTCGTGGGATACCATGCCAATTTTTTATGCGGTGGCCTATTTCTCTCTGCATGCGGCTAGAGTTTCATAGTATGTCAGGGATCTCCATGTTGTGTACATGCGAAGTCATTCTGGTTGGTCCTAGCATTGAAGTTTTTTTTTCCTGCAACAAGAAGGTAGTAACTTGTGATCATAGTTATCCTATGGCGATGAAACCGAAATGATTGTACATCAGATTTGATTTGATTTTCCTAGGTTTCTAGGCTTTCTCTACATGCTTTTATTTCTTGTTCAGGTTGGTTGTTGTAGACCTAATTTTTTTCCCTAAATGATCCATAGCATGTTGCAATCCTTGTTCCTATAAAAGGATTTTCAAGATCATTTAGAAGGGTTCCGCTCTTTCTTTTGAGAGCTGGTTCCATGAATGTTCTTTCCTGCAAATATTTTCCTTCTTCTCTACATATAGGGTGTTCCCTCTTTCCTTTCTGGCTATGAGAATACAATATAAGTTGTAACAATTTGTCTTATGTATGAGATTTAAACATATTTGCACTACTATTAGATTGTCTCCATTTGAGTTTTAGGCTTATTGATTGAAACATCAAGGGTGTCTCAACCTTTTTATTTGCATTTCCAAAGTGTCTACAATAGAGTTGTTTTTGTAGAAGCAACTAAGTTTAGGACTGGTTTTCAGATGTGTATGAGCTGGGGTATCAAAGATGTCTCATGCTTGTCTTCTAGTGGCTGCTGGTTAATGTATTATTTGTTTATAGGTCTCTTCTAAGGGGAGGGTTAAAATCCTTTGAATAGGTGATAACATGTCTGGGTAAATAGGTGGATTGTTGAAGTGAGATCTGATCAATGGTGTATGATTGATGTAAGGCATCAACATATTAGAATGTGTTATGTTCTTGTTTCATAGCTCTGTTGTAGTGAGGTATTTGACTTTGCTGCCCTTTGGATAAGGCACTGGTGTATGAGAGACTTAGGGTGTTTCGAGGGTCCATTCAACCCAACATCAAACTCATTCAAATGAAATATTTTTCCTTTCATGTTGGTAGTAGGTAGTAGGAGGTCCTTTCTAGTTGTCAGACTCATTCCATGCAAGTAGGTTATTGCATTAGGTTTGGTTCATTGGGGTACAAGATACCTACAGGAGTCTAAAAGCTATCCCACAATAATATATCTGCAGGCCTTTTGTTCATCAAGAAGATTCATGAGTGTGTAGATAAGGCAATACCCACTTGAGTGATGTGGAGCTCGAAGAAGGAGGATGCCCTCGGTCCTCATCAATTGACACCTTTTCCCTATCAGACTTTGGAGCGAAGACTAACCAGTTTGTCATCATAGTGTAAACCTGACACTGTGGGAAAAAGTGGGAACCGACACATTCCTCCTTTGATAGTATCCAACATAGGAGCAAAAATTGCACTAAATTATTTTATGAACTTTCTATAGTATTGTGCAAGACCATGAAAACTCCTTACCTCTATTGCTGACCTTGGAGTAATCCAATTCATGATAGCCTCCACCTTGCTCTTATCCATTTTACGATTGCCATGTGTTAAGAGAAACCCAAGGTACACTAATTCTGGTTTGATGAACTCACACTTCTCCAAGTTGATCATCAACTTCTCTTCATGCAACTTCTTGAAAACTATATCAAGATTTTCCAAATGCTCACTCCTTGTCTTGCTAAAAATTAGTATATCATCTAGATATACAACTACAAACTTTCCTATGTAGTCCTTGAGAACATTCATGAGCCTTATGAATGTGGAGGGGGCATTTAACAATCCAAATGGCATGACAAGCCATTCATACAACCCTTCATTGGTCTTGAAGGCTATCTTCCACTCATCTCCTTCATGGATTCTTATTTGGTCATAGCCACTCTTCAAGTCTATCTTGCTATAGTACTTTTCTTCACCTAAACAGTCCATTAAGTCTTCAATCCTACGGATAGGGAACCTATACCTTATGGTTATCCTATTGATAGCCCTTGAGTCAGTACATAGCCTCCAATTTCCTCCTTTCTTAGGTGCAAGTATGGTGGGTACAACACATGGACTAATACTCTTCCTAATTAGGCCTTGGTCTAATAGCACTTGTATTTGCCTTGCTATTTCCTCATTTTCTTGAGGGGTCATCTTATATGCAGCTTTGTTAGGTAGGGTAGCTCTTGGGATAAGGTCTATCCTATGGATTATGGCTCTTTTAGGGGGTAAGGTTGATGGTTTTCCATCACTTACAATGCCTTGGTAAGTCTGCAACATACCTTGAATCTCCCTTGGTAATTCAGTCTTCTTCGTTGCCTTGTCTTCATCTCCCTCTCTTGGTTTCAACATGAATGCATAGCCTATGCCTTCACTCTCTTCCATGGTTTGTAGGAACTCTTTTTCACCTACCATAAGAACATTTGGACCTATTGTCTTCACTTTAGCATCCTCCAAAAATGACTGAGTTTTGAAGGTTACATTATCTTTCTTGAAAGAATAGGAATTCTTCCCTCCATCATGTATGGCTTGGCGGTCAAATTGCCAAGGTTTACCTAGGAGCAAATGGCATGAATCCATAGGGAACACATCACACAACACTTTGTATTTGTACCTTCCAATGGAGAACTACACCCATGCTTGCTCATTCACTAACACATGTTGGCCTTTGTTAAGCCAAGTGACCTTGTAAGGATTGGTGTGGGGTAGCCTTGCCAACTTCAACTTGCTGACTGCCTCCTCTGTTAGTAGAGCCTAAATCTATAATGACCCTACATACTTTCCCCATTATCTTGCATTTGATCCTAAACAAATATTTTCTTTGGCTTGGCTCCTCCTTCACCAGTTCCTTGATTAGAGTCCTCCTCATCATGAGGTTCTCTCCTTCCTCTAAATTTAATGGTACCTTAGCATGTTTATCTACTGCATTGGACTCATCTTGAACTAAATTAGTCCTCTTATCACCTCCTTGTGATGAACCACCTTTCTTCGGGCATCTATAGGCAGGGTGCCCCATTTGATTGCAATGGTAGCACTTCATGTTGGAAAAATAATTGCCTCTTCCTCCTTGTGAAGAACCACCACTTCTTCCTCTAAAGCTAGAGTTATAATTTCTTCCTCTACCACCTCTACTTGAGATTCCTTCTTTCTTCTCACTGAACTTTACCTCACCTTGAGCTCTTGAATCAGAACTTCTTCCACCATAGCCACCTCTTTGACCTTTGGTATCTTTGCCTTTTCCTTTTCCTTTGGAGGTTTCTTGCTTTCTCTTACTTTTCTCCTCTATCTTCAAGGCCATTTGGTAGAATTTCCTAATGGATTTGAAGTTCACTAGACTCATCTCCTCTTGAATAGACCATTTGAGGACATTCAAGTATCTTGCAAGCTTGATGCTCTCTTCTTCAACTACCTTGGACCTCAAACACAATTTTTGAAACTCCTCGGTGTAGGCTTGGACATCCAAATATTTTTGCCTAAGATTATGTCTCCTTATATGCATTTGGACTTCATATTCATTAGGAAGGTAGGTTTTCTTGACCTTGGATACCATACCATTCCATTTCACAATAGGACCTTTTCCATCCTTCTCTCTCTCAGTTTGCACAAACTTCCACCAAGTAAGAGCTGAACCTCTTAGTCTAGACTTGGCCACCATAAATTTTTGTGCCTCAGAGATACCATCATGTTCAAAATGGTTCTCTATGCTATCAATCCAATCCACAACTGAATCTGGATCCATTTGTCCACTAAATAGTGGGACACCTTCCAAAGCTTTACCACTGAATGCTTTTAATGCCTTTAAGAATGGCTCTTCCGGAAGAACAGGGTCAGGTGTTGGTTCTTCTTCTTCCAACTCTAATTCCTTCTCCCTTGCTTCAACTTCTTCCTTTTGGTCAATCTTATCCTTGACCTTATCTACTTTGTCTTGGACTTCACCCAAGAGCTGCTCCATTTGAGCTAGTCTTTGCCTTAGCAATTTCTTATCCTCCTCTTGTTCCTCAACCTTCTTTGCTAGTTCAAAATTAGTCACCATGGATTTATCTAGTGTATTCTCTCCTACTAATTTAGAAGGTTACAACATCAACTACAAGCTTGATCAAACCAAGCTCTGATACCAATATGATGTATGATAACTTCAAGGATTGTTCTCACACCCTTTAAGCGACTTCTCTTGCCTCCTAGTATCCTATCCTTCCATAGGATCTCTTAAGAGGATTAGATCATTAACTAATGCCTATTAAAATTCTATTATAAGAGTCAATCTACTAACACTATGCCTTGAAGGATCAACACCCTAGGTTTGGTTCACTTCTCCACACTCACTTAGAAGACTCTAAGTGCCAAAACTCCATAAACATGCTTCAACATTGCAGGGGTCTTCTCCACCATGAAAAAATTCTTGTTCTTTTCCATTTGATCCATTTTGGAAGGATCTAGAAACATCTTCTTATCACCTTCCATGATTCACCATGAATTGACCTTAAAAATAGGCCTATTCTAGTAGCCCTTACGAGTCACCTTTTGTTGTTTCTTGAAATTTTTTTCCAAACAACTTGAAAAAATAAGACTTGATTCGGATACCCTTTTGGAAGTTTTAAAAGATTCAAAAAGTTTCTAGGTCTGATAGTGACCATACAGGGGGTTCCTATAAACTAGGACAAGAGGCCTAATAGGCCTAATTTCTAGGACTGAACTATGATTTTGATGGAAAACTTGCTCAAAAAAAATCCTAAATGATTGGTAGGACTTCTATCTACATAGAATGGATAGATATGATGTTTACCTTCATGAAAAATACCTGGAGCAGTACAGATCCATACAACCATGCAATGTTTCTTCACTCTTTTAACCTCTAGACCTCTAATCGGGTTGCACAAACTCGTGTTGAATTACAACTGATTTGGAATTTGATTGAAAAATCCATGATTAAAGATGACTGAGGAGTTTTTGATTAGATATGTAATATGATTAAATTAGTATTATGTTGTCATTGATGTCTTCTAGTTTGACAACACTTATCTGGTAAGTTACTATACTGAGACATCTGAAGAAAGGTGAAAGAGATGAAGAACATAGAAATCTACATGGGGAAAGATGTACATGATAGATGAGGATAAGGAACACATTGAGTAACTTGTTGATGAGTCTATGAATTGATGATATTGACTTTATTATATTGCATTCATCTATGATGAAGTATAGAGCTGAAAGACACAAAGCAGTGTTGTCAGTAAATGAAGCATTTCTAGTATACACTGACGGAGTGTAGTGTATACCAATCGTAGTATTAACCGAGCAGTGTTCACCGACACATTTCTTTATTAACTAAGTGGAACAAAATGAATAAAATGATTAGTTTAGCTTATAAGATTGATGAGCTATAAAGTACCTCGATTTCAGTGATAACAAATAATGTTTGTTATGAAGATCGACGGCTAACAAAATTAAAGGAAGATTTGATGGAGCAGATTGAAACGTGTTATTGACACATCAGCCGAGAAATTTTGAAGTGGAAAAATGTGATGGAGGAAAAGAAAATGATTTACTCATCTATATAAGAGACTAGAATTTCATTATGAAATGTTTCCAGAAGAAGTAGAAACTACAAGAATATCGCATGAACAAGGTTTTCATGCATTCTGATCATACTGGTTAAGTAAGAACCGAGCTGTAGAATAATTACCAAGCTACAGAGAGAAATTACCAATGGATAGTAAGTTGATACAGTATTGAATCTAAAGTGGAATATTGATTAGAAGGATTTGTATGGACTGAATATTGATCTGTAATCTGCAATTGAAGTTGTATTAAGGCAGGTCACATACTGTTACATATTTAACCATTGTATACAGTCAAAATCTCTTTACCGAGTGGACTCTGAAAGTCTTATGATGAATCATTCATAGAATGAACATTTTTATCTTGTCAACTATTAGGAATGAATTCTGAAGCCTTTGGTAGTCATTCTATAGCAGCGGTTGTTGCATTCATGACTATGATTGTCATTGATGTCAACACTGTGATATTCTGGAGTTTAGCAGAGAAGCAGGCATAGTTTTGTTTTGCGCACATGTTATATTGGAGATTGAGTTATGCAAATTTGATGGTATGTTATTTGGTGTGTTATTAGCCTATGGTTAAGAGCACAAAAATAAATTCATTTATTCATAAAAGTTATAAGCATTTTGGTGGAAGTAGTATTCTGGCAGTATTCCTGTGTAGCAATTTTTGGTAATTAGAGGATATCTCCTAACCAAGATGGAATCTGATTCTATGTAGTTAAAGGGAAGTTTGAGACTCATTGGTGATGATGTGGTTCATAGTGCAAACTTTGAGGTCACATGATTGGAAAGTTATTGTATCTGGAAGCCGACAGTTTTATGTAATTTTGATGTAGCATGTTGAAATTATTATTTTGTATTTGCATGCTGACTCATTTGTAATTATTTGAGTGTGGTATAAAGGAAGGAATGTTTTCCTTGTTATATGAGGATTGTAATAGTTGTGATATGAAATTATGAAAGTTGTGATGTGAATGTATGCATGAAGTGAAGAAAAGAGCTAATTCAATGATGAAGGAAGACTTGGGAAGTACAGAGATCTGGATTTGTGATCTCGTGCAGTAGAGAGTGCGGTTTTGGCATAGTGTGAAGGAGGTAACATATTTCATATTATTCTATTGAATAATCCTAAGATCTATTGGATAGTGAGTTCAGAGATCTTGCCTTGAAGCTGTTTGGGTAGTGGGTCCTTCTGTCTTCCATAACTCCTAACAGGGTTAGAATCTTTTAACAGGGATTCAAAATCTCCTAACAAAGATTCATATGTACTGAATGTATTTCATAAGACTCCTAACAGGGTCCATCCTCTAACAAGGAACTTTCATATTAGTACATCATTTTGTGGGCATCATTCCCACCGGGGTTTACTCTTTGATCAAGAGGTTCCCTAGTTAACATATCTTGTGTTATTGTGTCATTGTCTATGATTATCCTTCTATGGTTGGTTACTACATTAATTATATGGTTTAAAGCTATTGAAGTTGATATTGAAGTTAATGATGATAAATGGTTTAATTATCAGATAACTGATTCACCCCCCCTCTCAGTTATCTTGGTGGTCTTTACTTTCTAACAATTGGTATCAAAGCAGAAGGTCCTTGAAAGAGAAGTTTAAAAACTTAAGGAGATCTATGGAAAATTTTAGGAAAGAAAGCCCTAAGTTTGATGGAGTAAATTTTGACAGCTGGAAAGAAAAGATGAAGACACATCTCTTGTGTTTAGGACCAGGTTATTGGTTGATTACAAAGAATGAAAGGACTATAATTGAAGAAGACAATCTTGAAACAAGTTCTAAAGATGAGGTAGATCTATTTATGTGTAACATACTTGAAAGAGAAGCACTTTTATCAGCACTTCCAGAGAATGAATACAGTGAGGTAAAAGGTTTAACTAAATCTCATGATATTTGGAAAGCTTTACATTCTACTTTTGAAGGTGATGAACATGCAAAGAAAGCTAGGTTACATAATTGGATTTGTGCATTTGAAGACATAAGAATGATGGAAGATGAATCTTTTAGAAGCTATATTGGTAGGATGTCAGAAATTGTTGCAGGAATAAAGTCTTGTGGAGGTGAAAAGACAAAGAATGAAGTAATATGGAAGATTTTGAGAACATTGACACCAGTATTCAGGCAGACTACACAAATGATTGAACAAGTGATACCTTGTACACCAAAATTTTCAAGAGAGACTCTTCTTGGAAGATTGGAAGTAGCAGAGATGAATTTGAGATTATCAGGAGAACTACCTAGAGTGGAGACATCATTCAGTGCCCTTCGCATCAGACCTACTTTGTCTAGAAGTACAAGTGTGAATGGAGATTATGCCAAGAGTAGCAGATACAAATCTGATGAAGATAAGAAGATTGAAGAAGGTATTGTCTTGCTTGTGAAAAGAGAACCAGATGGTAAGAATTTTTTTAAATGTTGGACATGTCAAGAATATGGTCATTTTGCATCTAAGTATCCTAAGAGAGTTAAGAAGTATAGAAACAATTTTAAGCCTAGAAGATATAAAGAATGTTATTATGCAAATGATGAAGAAATTGAAGTAGAAATTGAAAGACATTTGAGTGACAGTGATAATGATAACTTTGATGACATAGGATTTGTAGCAATTAAGGAAGAAAATTCTAAATCTGATATTAAAGAAGAAAAAGCTTTAGTTTCCCAAGTTGAAAAGAAATCTGATTGGATTATAAATAGTGGTTGTTCACATCATATGACTGGTGATAAAGGAAAATTCATAAAGTTTAACAATTATGATGGAGGAGTTGTTAGAGTTGGTAACAATGCACCTTGTTTGATTAAAGGTATAGGATCTATTACTCTTGATGGAAAGACTAATATTGATGATGTTTACTTTGTTGATGGATTGAAATATAATCTTTTAAGTGTTGGACAGTTAGTGGATAAAGGATATCAAGTTTGGTTTACTGAGAAAACTTGTGTGATTAAGGATAAAAATGGAAATCTAATTGGAACTGGATCTAGAACTAGAGGTAATGTATTTCAGTAGAACCCTACTGAGATGACATGCTTGATGACTAAGATTGATGACAGTTGGTTATGGCATAGAAGGTTTTGTCATATAAACTTTGATAATATTGTGAAAGTAAGTTCTACACTTGTAGTAAGAGACTTACCTAAGATTATGAAGCCTACTAACATGATTTGCAAGGAATGTGTGATGGCTAAGCAGAAAAGGAGTTCATTTCCTAGCAAGAAGTTCACATCTACAGAAAAGTTGGAGATTGTTCATACAGACTTGAGTGGTCCTACTAGGACTAGAGGATTCTATGGAGAAAGGTATTTTATGATTCTTGTTGATGATTTTACAAGAATGATGTGGATTGCATTTTTGAAAGAAAAATCTGAAGCATTTGATAAGTTTAAGGTCACGAAGAATAAAGTTGAGAATGAATCAGGAATAAGGATTAAATGTTTGAGATCCGATAGAGGTGAAGAATTTACATCTAAAGAGTTTAACACCTTTTGTGAAGTGAATGTTATTATGAGACAGTTATCAGCCCCTAGAACACCTGAACAAAATGGTATTGCAGAAAGAAGGAACATATTAGTAACTAAAGTAGCTAGAGCTATGTTATTTGAAGGTGATTTGGCAAAGACATTTTGGAGAGAAGCAGTGATTACAACAGTATATACATTGAACAGAGTACAAATCAGAGCAGACACAAACAAGACACCTTATGAATTGTGGTTTGGACATGCACCCTTAGTTAAGTATTTTAAAATTTTTGGAAGCAAATGTTATATTAAGAGAGATGATGATATAGGAAAGTTTGATCCTAGAAGCAATGAAGGAATTTTTCTTGGATATTCTTTGAAAAGCAAAGCATATAGATGTTACAATAAGAGAACTAAAACTATTGTTGAAAGTGCAAATGTAAAAGTTGATGAGAAGTTTAAAATTTAGGAAAGAATGCTTGATTATGAATTTGATGAAGGAACTAACCCTCAGCCTAACATTGAAACTACTAAACAATTTTTTGAGATTGACAGTGAATTGTTGAATGAAAGTCATGCTGAAGAAAACAGAGAAGAATCTAGAGAAGAATCTACAGTTGAAGAAAGATTAGTGACTATGACACCTAACAGGTATATATCAAGACATCATCCTGTTGAGCAAGTTATTGGAAGTTTGGACAGAGGAGTTATGACTAGAAAGAAGGTACATTTATGTTTGATTTCTCAAATTGAACCTAAGTCTACTAATGAAGCTTGTGAAGATGAACATTGGATTAAAGCTATGAAAGAAGAATTGGATCAGATTGAAAAGAACAAGACATGGGAATTGGTCCCTAGATCTAAAGACAAAAATGTGATTGGAACTAAATGGGTATTCAGGAACAAGATGAATGAACAAGGAGAAGTAATTAGAAACAAAGCAAGATTGGTATGTAAGGGATACTCATAGCAGGAAGGAATTGACTATGAAGAGCCTTTTGCCCCTGTGGCAAGACTTGAAGTGGTAAGAATATTTTTGGCTTATGCAGCATTTAAGAAATTCAAAGTGTATCAGATGGATGTAAAGTCAACATTTTTGAATGGTGAATTAGAGGAAGAAGTCTACATTGAGCAGCCTAAAGGTTTTCCTTTGACTCAAGAAGGAGACATGGTATGTAAACTAAAGAAAGCATTGTATGGACTAAAGCAAGCACCTAGAACTTGGTATGCTAGATTAGATAAGTATTTGTTAAAATTGGGATTTACAAAAGGAACAATTGATAGTAACTTATACACAAAAGAAATTGAGAATGGATTGTTAGTTTTGGTTATTTTTGTTGATGACATTATTTTTGGAGGAGAAGATGAAGCTAGTGACAAATTTGCTAATGAAATGAAGACATAATTTGAAATGAGTATGATTGGAGAAATGAAATACTTTTTGGGATTACAAATAACACAAAACAAAGATGGTATCTTTATAAGTCAGACAAAGTACTTGAATGATTTGTTGAAAAGATTCGGTATGGAGAATTGTAAACCAGTTGGAACACCTATGGTTATAGGAAAAAATATCTAGTAAAGATGAGACACCAAAATTTGAGCAAAAGAAATACAGATCTATGATTGGTGGATTGCAGTACTTGACACACACTAGACCAGATATACAACATTCAGTTGGGATGGTAGCAAGATTTCAAGCTAAACCTAGAGAGTCACATTATGCAGCAGTAAAAAGGATATTGAGATATCTTAGAGGAACAATGGACTATGGACTGTGGTATGAAAATTCTGATGATTTTACCCTATGTGCATATACAGATGCTGATTGGGGAGGCAGCGTTGATGACAAGAAAAGTACCAGTGGTGGAGCCTTTTTTCTTGGAGGAAGATTAGTTTCTTGGTTGAGCAAAAAGAAGAATTGTATCTCACAGAGTACAACAGAAGCAGAATATGTAGTAGCAGAAAACAATTGTAATTAGATAATTTGGATGAAGTAGATGTTGATGGACATTGGAATCAAGTTTGATGAGCCTATTGTCATATATTGTGACAATACAAGTACAGTTAGTATGTCTAAGAATCTGGTTTTACATTCTAAAACAAAGCATATAGAGATCAAGTATCATATTGTAAGAGAGAAAGTTGTAGAAAAAGAAGTCAGACTAGAGTACATAAGCACAAAAGAGCAGATAGCAGATATATTTACTAAACCTTTGCCTAAGGATACATTTGAGTATCTGAGAGGTATGCTTGGGGTTATGCCCCAACCTACTTTTGAGTAATGATGCAGTTGGTTGCATCCGTCCAGTGGTTTATGGCCCTATCTATTTTTTGGATTGGATGTTGGTACTTCCTCTATGGGGGAGTATGTGTATCTGAGTTGAGTCATTGAGGACTCTTGTGAATGTATTTTCTGAATAGTGTCTTTTGACATTGAGCTATTTTTTGACATAGTGATAGAATTTCTATCATTGATGTCAATGGGGGAGAGAATCATGAAAAAATTTGAGGAAACATTGAGGAACTACATTTTTTGGAGAGATTGAATAGGATAACGAAGCAAGATTTGATTGATGATGAGTAGCAATGCAGTTGAGCACCAATGATTGGATTTTTGGAACATTAGATATTTTTCATCTATGTTGCCATCAATGCCAATGGGGGAGATTGTTAGGAATGAATTTTGAAGCCTTTGGCAGTCATTTTGTAACAGTGGTTGTTGCATTCATGACTATGATTGTCATTGATGTCAACACTGTGATATTCTGGAGTTTAGCAGAGAAGCAGGCACAGTTTTGTTTTGCACACATGTTATATTGTAGATTGAGTTATGAAAATTTGATGGTATGTTCTTTGGTGTGTTATTAGCCTATGGTTAAGAGCACAAAAATAAATTCATTTCTTCATAAAAGTTATAAGCATTTTGGTGGAAGTAGTATTATGGCAGTATTCCTGTGTAGCAGCTTTTGGTAATTAGAGGATATCTCCTAACCGGGATGGAATCAGATTCTATGTAGTTAAAGGGAAGTTTGAGACTCATTGGTGATGATGTGGTTCATAGTGCAAACTTTGAGGTCACACGATTGGAAAGTTATTGTATCTGGAAGCTGACAGTTTTATGTAATTTTGATGTAGCATGTTGAAATTATTATTTTGTATTTGCATGCCGACTCATTTGTAATTATTTGAGTGTGGTATAAAGGAAGGAATGTTTTCCTTGTTATATGAGGATTGCAATAGTTGTGATATGAAATTATGAAATTTGTGATGCAAATGTATGCATGAAGTGAAGAAAAGAGCTAATTCAGTGATGAAGGAAGACTTGGGAAGTAAAGAGATATGGATTTGTGATCTTGTGTAGTAGAGAGTGCGGTTTTGGCACAGTGTGAAGGAGGTAACATATTTCATATTATTTTGTTGAATAATCCTAGGATTTGTTGGACAGTGAGTTCAAAGATCTTGCCTTGAAGCTGTTTGGGCAATGGGTCCTTCTGTCTTCCATAACTCCTAACAGGGTTAGAATCTTTTAACAAGGATTCAAAATCTCCTAACAGAGATTCATATGTACTAAATGTATTTCATAAGACTCCTAATAGGGTCCATCCTCTAACAAGGAACTTTCATATTAGTACATCATTTTGTGGGCATCATTCCCACCGGGGTTTACTCTTTGATCAAGAGGTTCCCTAGTTAACATATCTTGTGTTATTGTGTTATTGTGTATGATTATCCTTCTATGGTTGGTTACTGCATTAATTATATGGTTTAAATCTGTTGAAGTTGATATTGAAGTTAATGATGATAAATGGTTTAATTGTCAGATAACTGATTCATCCCCCCCTCTCAGTTATCTTGGTGGTCTTTACTTTCTAACATCAACCCCATAGTGAATGCTGGTTGGATGATAACTTCTAGTCTAAAATCGTCTAACAAGGTCACACCTAACAGTGTGTTTGTAAACCTTTAACAGGGTTGGGTCTTAACTGACCTCACTTTAGAAGAGTGAAATTTTTTTGGGTTGCCGGTCCCAGGTGGTTTTTCCCTTTACAGGGTTTCCACGTTAAATCTCTTGTGTTATGTGTTGATTGTGATATTTGTTTGCTATCATACTTTGCATGTTACATGTTAGATTTGATCGGTAATTGTTATAGTATTAGACTGGTAATCGGTAAAAGCACAGATAGTGAAAGTAATTATTATTTATTGACGAGCATAAATTAAAGAAGTTGTTTTGAATTATACATTTTGTTTTGGGACACTGGATAACTGATTCACCCCCCTCTCAGTTATTCTAATAACTCGCTTAGGGCCTAGCATATAAAATATTTCCTCATGCTTTTAAGACTCCTAAATCCTAAAAATATATACAAAAATGATTCCTCTTCCATTTCCATTGAACATGAATGATTATCCATGGTTAGACTTCATGGAGGAGCCATGACTTCCTAAACTACTCAAAACACTAGCAAATTAGACACCTTGAACTAGATTGCTGAAAACCAGAAGATAGATGACCTAAAAATGACTAACACTTCAAATGAAAAAGTTCATAAACAACCTATAGAACACTAATCCAGAATTTTTTTTAGTCTTTCAGTCCATTAAGTATGACTGTCAACACAAAAACACCTGAAATTCAGTGTAAAATGCTTGCAGAGCTCTATTAACTTTCTCTAAACTATTAAAATACTTAAATAATACTTTGTTTTCAAGTATTAGGTATCATTAGATTCCATTTCATTCATTTTAGGGTCAATTGGCTGATTCCTGACCTCCTAAAGTTTAGGGGATCCAAAGCTATCCGATTTGCATGCCATTTTTGCAATTAGTGCAAATCTTAATAACAACTTCTTCTCAACACTTGGAAACTTTGTCATGTGACTCAATCCTATATTATAGGACTCATAACTTCCTATTTTTTGAGGATCCAAGTCCATTTATGACCTTATGGCATCTTTACATTAACAATTATGTGTTTAGAACACATTAAAGACTCCCACCTTTAACTAAGCTCCTAACACTAAGAAATTAAAATAACAACGAACATAGGTTAATTAGTGATGTTATTATTAGTGACTAATTCACCTAATCAACATTTAAAATTACCTTCTAAGGTCTAAAAACAACTAAGCTAACTTCTTGACTTAGCTAGAGTCAAGTACAAGCCAAAAACAAATAAATAATGGAGGCTAGCCTAGGTGCTCCTGCACCAGAAAACATATTCTCCATAGGGATAAATGAAAAATGATCAATCCTAATGAAATATTAATCTCCTTAGGGATATATAAAATTTATTAGTCATAAGGAAAGCACAATCTCCTTAGGAATCAATAAGAGTGATAAGTCCTAAGGAAAACATAGTCTCCTTAGGGATCTATATGGTTGCATAATGTACAAGGAGGTCACATATATGCTCCCCTCCTTATTATGATGACATAGAACTATGGTGATGTCATAAGTAAAATAGAACAAGGATAACTACTTCCAACAAGAAGAACATATCCTTAAAACAACAATATATACCATAACCTTAGCGAGGAGGGAAGACTATTTTTGGCCAAGGAATAGGTAATTGTGAAAGAATATCAAAAAGTGAGAATAATATCAATTCTAAATGATAAATGAGTGCAATGATACTTAAATTATATGATTAGATGAGTTTATTTAGAGGAATATGGTTGGATGATACAAGATAAAAGACAAAATAAGAAAAAATGACAAGTTGTCAAATAGGAAGAATGACAAACAGTTCCATACAAGTATAAGAAATGGGAACCGGATCACTAACATATGATTTCAATTTAATGCTATTTTGTATGGAAGAGGGTGTCTGGGGCATCTTGTTCTCAAGAAGAGGGTGGCTGAGGTGTCTTATTCCCACCTATTTTAACGAAACTCAATCGCAGACTATCTTTCAAGTTCTATACTTTCTGGATTTTTAGTTGTAGAATTTTTCCTCCTAAAATAACTTTAAAATTGACTCCTTATGCCCAATATTGAGGAAAAATTAGTAACCCACAGTTGGAGATATCTCCATTGAATGTATGATTTTCCTTTGAATTTTAGAGGTACAACTCCCTCTTATGATGTAATTGGTTTTTAGGGGTATGCTTTTGACCATAAAGAAGGAAAGGTAAATTAGCACCCACACATAGTTTTGATACAAATGGGATTTTAATTTCAGATAGAGCAATGAAAAGACAAAATGTCACAAAGTTCATTCTATAACATAACACATGGAAAAGAAAAAAGGCTAGATAATTTCAACCCAAATGAGTGTGCACTCTAGAACATGAAGTTTCTAAAGAAAAAAATCTATAAACAAATCAAATAGATGAGCACCATGAGAGAACTATCATACACAAAATTTAATTCACAATACATAAAGAATATTGAAAACACACAGTTTTGGTATATATTTCCATTCAAAGATGCTCAAAATAGAATGACACAAAGTTTGATTACTTTCTCTATCAAAAAAGGTTACTCCCTATAATTTATTTTTCTAGAGATATCTTTCCCCACCTTACTAAATAATCCTATGTATATAAAAATGAAACTATTTATTTCCAAAAAAAATGGTCTTTGAAAGTGACCAGTATCAAGAAAAGGCCTTCAAAACAAAAACAATTTCATCACTCAAAATTTATTGTTACTGCAACTAATTACAAGAAAATCATGCAGACTAAGTTAGAAAATTAAATCATCCCAGGTCCAAGGGGCCTATACACTTCCAGTTGCAATTCCATAAAAAAAATTATGAAGCTCAACCTTCTCTTCTTCTTCCTCCAAAACAAAGATTCCCTTGTGGTATTCTGCATAACTGTTCTTTTCCTTCTATGCAACTAAGCATAGTTGAGAGATGATATCAACTTGTTCTACTTCGAGCTAATTTAGGTTAGGTTACACAATAGGAATGGGATTTTCATTATAGGTTGTGTCACTTGCAAGGAGTCTCATTTATGAGAAAAGAGAATTTTTGTTAATGAAAAATTAAACTCAGAAATGCCACCACCTTTCCTTGTAGCTAGACCTTAAGCTCATTTAATTCTGGTGGTAGATAATAATGGCCTTTTACTCATTAAAAATTATTTTTCCACCTCAATAAATCCACTTCATTACACTTTCCATTTAATAATTGTACTTACTCAAGATTTGAAAAGATTATATCTTGAAAAATGCACCACACAGTGTAGTCCCAAAGTTAGTGGGCGATGGGAATTAATCACTAAGTCGAAAAAAATCCAATTTTATCACTTCTTTGAATTATTGACCATGTAAAGGGAGGATGCATTGTTGGTGATCAGAGACCTTCTCGGTACCCTAAACCATTGTAAATGTTAATCAATTTAGATCTTATCCTGACCACCTAACGGTGAGGGATTAACATAGTCGGTGAATTGTAGGGCTTTCTAAAATTGGAAGAACGAAAGTTTGAGTGTATTTTTAACAAGGCAAATCGACTGGGTATTTAGTAGGGGAAATAAGGCTAATAATATATATTTTGATCTCAAAGGGAATGATAGACTTGGGAAAGGGGCAAGACTGAAAATATCAAATTTTGGGGTAACAACAAGCTCTAATTGGAGACAAGGACTGGAAGGATGAAGAGAATCCATATTTCTAAACAAAGATTAACATCTTGTCCATTGGGATATAGAGATGAGGGGTAAAATAAAATAGGGAGGTTCTTTTAGAGGGGATGGAGGGGAATTGGGAAAAGCCAAAGGCTTAACAAACCAAAAATCAACTAAACCTATTGTACACTAAAACATTTATTCCCAAAAAAACTAGGGCAAGAAGCCCTTCATTCCAAAAACACTTCAGGCCGCTTATGTGAACCCATTGATAGGGTGTGAGAAGTACGAGCCTTTGAAAAATAGAGGGTCATGTATGCATAACATGATTAAAGAAAACCGCTAGACAATGAAATTAATACCAACAAACAAGATGAAATAAGGAAAGAAGAATCTATGGATACTTGTTTTCTCAAAAAAATATTTCTCATCATAAACCTCTGGATCATGTTGAGCTAACTTCTTGAACTTAGGTGTAGTTTCTACAAGATTATCAATTTTATTTGGAAGCAAGAAACAAACACTAGGGGTCATGCATAAATTTTCCAAATCACAAAATGAATCAACTTCTATGCACCTGATTGTTGATTGAGATTCTTCAATGTGGCATTCCATCATCATGGGGTAAAACTTTCTTATTTGAAGTTGTTCTCTCTTGAGATAGATTAAACTATCTAGTGTTTCATCTTTATTTTCACAAGTTGGATGCCTATTGATAAGACTTTGGAAAAGGGTTCTAGGTATCTGCATGGGTTCTTTCTCATCTGAAAGATTCTCAAAGTTATGAAATTTTACCACATCTTTTTGTGTTTTCTCCTTCTTATCTCTTTGGTTGGGAGACCTTAAAGATAAAGGCTCGGGTGGTGCTACAAAAGAATCTGGTTGATTAGCTTCATTCATAACCATTACACTCTAAACTCCTTTTTTAAATAGATTGAGTCTGGAATTGGTGTCATAAAAAAAAAACTCCACTTTTAGATCTTAATTATCATTTTCTATTTCAAAAGTGAAGAATTATAACTTAGAAGAGAATGAGGGTACAAATACAATATGATTAGTACCTTCTTCTTAAATATTTGGGTGATTTTATACTCCCTCAATCTCCATCTTTGTGATGTGACCTTTTATGTGGACTTGTCTTCACACTACATCCTATTTCCTAGCCTTTCAAGATGCCAACTTAGAAGGAAAAATTTATGCTCCTCTAGTAA
The DNA here is from genome assembly GCA_027943335.1 of Chamaecyparis obtusa. Lineage (NCBI taxonomy): Eukaryota > Viridiplantae > Streptophyta > Pinopsida > Cupressales > Cupressaceae > Chamaecyparis > Chamaecyparis obtusa. The sequence continues at coordinate 387,796 of BSBK01002413.1, forward strand.
CCCTTCCTCAAAAGAAAAATATGATTTCTCAATCTATCCTCTTTGCACGCATGCCAAGAAGGGCTTTGAATCTTCATTTTTACTTTGGTACAAAACTTTCTCTTGTTGTAAATTAGTATCATGGCACAAAAGTGACTTATCCCAGGTTAGAATGAAATATTTTTCACCAAGGCTGGAGAAATCATAAGAAAATGGTATTTTTCTCTCTAGTTCTTTCAACAATTTCAATCTTGTCGCCAAAGCCTGAAGCTATTGAATCTTTTATTCTAAATTTTTGAGAAGATAATACCTATTCTACATGCCCCTTAACAAAAATGCAAATTTATGGTCTTTGGAAGAATGCAACTTCTTTTTCTTAGCTTCACAAATACTATCCTTGAATGATTTCAAGGATGAATGGAGAACTTCATCATTTTTAGCCAATAATTCTTGGAAAATCAATATAAGTTGTTTTTTAGGATGAGATGGATTTATTTTCTTGGCGTTCTATTCAACTATTTTTATAGGATTTTCTAAACAAGTAGAGTTTCTACTCTTCTTTTCTGGGAATGCACCAAGAAAGCACACTAGTCTTCAAATTTTATCCTCTGTGAAGTTGCCAAAAATCTATTAGTGTCAGATTTTGTCCTCCTAAAATAAGTTTAAAACTGACTCCTTATGCCCAAGATTGAGGACAAATTAGCAACCCCAAGTTGAAGATATCTCCATTGAATGGATGATCTTCCTTTGAATTTTAGAGGTACAACTCCCTCTTATGACACAATTAGTTTTTAGGGGTATGCTTTTGACCAGAAAGTAGGAAAGGTAAATTAACAACTGTACATAACTATGTTACATATGTGACTATAATTTTAGATGGAGAAATAAAAATATAAAATGACACAAATTCCATTCTATAACATAGAATATGGAAAAGAAAAAGGGCTCAATAATTTTGACCCAAATGAGTGAGCACTCCAAAACACAGTTTCTAAAAAAAATCTATAACCAAATTAAATAGAGGAGCACAATGAGAGAAATTTCATAACATACAGTTTAATTCAGAGTACAAAAAGAATATAGAAAACACATAGTTTTGGTACATATTTCCATTCAAATATGCTCAAAATAGAATGACAAAAATTTAGATTACACTCTCTACAAAAAAGGGTATATCCCAAAATTTCTTTTTAGAGCTATTTTTCCCCCACCTTACTGAATTTCAAAAATATTATATATACAAAATAGAAACTATTCATTTCCAAAAACAACGGTCTTTGAAAGTGATCATTATCAAGAAAGGACCTTCAGAATGGAAACAATTTCATCACTCAATTTTTTGTTTGTTATTGCAACTAATTACAAAAAAATACATGCATGCTAAGTTAGAAAATTAAACTACCCTAGGTGTAGGGCCCTGGTCTGTTTCCAATAATAATTCCATAAAAATATTGTGAATCTTAGTACACTCTTCTTCTTCCTCCAAAAAATATTACCACATGGCGTTCAACGTAACTAGTCTTTTCCTTCCATGCAAATGAACATAACTAAGAGATGATATCAAATTGTTCTACTTTGGGCCAATGTTGGAGATTTTCCAGTAGGCCAGTACTGACTATATGTTTGTCATTGATGAAAACATATGGAAAGTAGCATGCATGGAATTCTTATGCAGTAAAATTTTAGTATATGTAGCATGGACATGATATCATGGGCGCAGAGGTTAATTGTTAGTACAGACAGTTATATAGCAGCTTGTGTCAGTAGTGTTCTTAACAGAGTAACAGGCAGTGTTCTATGTATGGTTATCCGTATAGTTATCATGGAGCCTTGTGCACTTGGATATATGTTGAAGACATGATAGTGATGTTACATTCATGGACACATAGTTTGATGATCAGTAACAGTGAAGTTATGCAGTCACTATTTGCCAGTAGCAGTTTCATGTGTTTATTCAGAAGAGCTGACAGAGATTTATTGGTTTTGGAGTTGCGCCTATCTTTTGGGTATGCACCCTTGGAGTTGAGCTTAGAGGAGAGTTTTTGATGTTTGGTTAAGAGTGCATGAAGTAATTCAGCTTAAGGAGAAAGATACAACTATTTTGGTAGAGCCGACAGTGTGTAGCATGCATCTATAATTATCTTATTGGATAGGTCCCAGAATGTGTTGTGTGCTTAGTAGAGCCGATTGAATTGTTATTGGAGTTTTTTATGGTTTCTCTAATATGTTTTCAAGGTGGTTCTAACAGACTGACTTGATTATATCATTTAGAGGAAAGATATTTATAGATAGTCATTTGTGATTGCTTGAGTGTGGCTAATAGTTGATTAAGCAAAGTAGAGTAGAGTGTGTGAAGTATTGAGCCATCATAAGAAGGTCTATGTGACCAAGCAAAGTGTTTGTGCTATACATTGGAACTGATCTAGATAGTAGGTCTAAGCACAGTTCACCAAGATTTGGATATAGTGTGTATCTGTTATTCAGAAGGTTTTAGCCTTCACCCCTTTTAGCAGTGACCTCTCGGACAGTGCGTCCTCTCCCCTAATAGGGACTATTGTAAAAGACTCCTAACAGGGTCCAACCCTTGACCAGGTCTACTCTACTAAATATATTTTAAAGCAACTCCTAACATGGTTAAGGATATTCTAACAAGGATCATAATACACTAGTACAAAATATTAGTGGGTGTCAATTCCCACTGGGGTTTTTACCTATTTGGGTTTCCCCGTAACCAAAATATTGGTGTTGTGTTCATGTGTTCTTTCATTGTGTTTATGCTTTATGTTTAAGTATATTTAATTGGATAAATAATTGAAACTTGTAGATAATTGATTCACCCCTCCCTCTCAGTTATCTCTTGGGACTATTCCTAACAATTGGTATCAGGGCCAAGTGCCTCAGAGAGAAATTTTAATAGCTTGAGGTTGATTAGATGACATACTTCAAAAAAGAAAGTCGTAAGTTTGATGGAGAGAATTATCTTGATTGGAAGAACAAGATGGTGACTCATTTGCAGTGCATTGGTTTTGAAGTTTTTGATGTAACTATCAAAGTAGCCAAGATTCCTACCTTAGAAGACCTTGAAAAGGATGATGATAATAAAAGACAAAAGGAATTGTTTCATCAGAATTGATGTGGGAGCATCCTAGGTGTAAGAGCAATCTTGCATCACCTAAAAAAAAATAAAATTTTGTTTTTATATTCAGTAAGGGCTATTTTGTGCAGAGCTACTATTTTTGGAAAGTTACTATTTTTGGTAATTTTCGTATGTGCTCAGAATGATCTGATTTCTTTCTTGGAGGTTCATTTTGGTCATATAAGTCTGCCAGTAAAGTTTCATTGCCAGATCAAGTGTATATTGGAAGATATTGAAGATTTTCGATATTGGCAGCAGGGTATAGAAACTTTGAACTCAGTTTTGAAGGCTTTAGAGGCCCTGGATGAGGTCAAAAATTTTAGTAAAGGGCACTTGCATTGGTTAAGCCTGTAGAGCGCTTCGTGGCATTTCCGAAATGGGGTTATAATAGCCGATCGGGTCAACTGGTGATGACTTATGGTCTTCGGAAGTTGGGCCACCTGAAATGGCGGAAAATAATTTTCTTCAAAATTTTTGTTCGGGTTTCAAAGGTTATCTTGAGCTGACTATGATGTAATAAAATGTAAAATAAAATAATTCTAAGTTTGGTCAGCCTTATTGGCTAAAATTTTGAAACCTTCCCAGGCGGTGGAAAATTGCCTATATAAGGAAGGCTGTATTATTGTCTTAGGCAGTTCAGAATAGTTCTGGGTAGTAGATCTGGGTAATAGTTCGAGGCTTTGTCCAACAAAATATTGTAAGGGAATGCCCATGTGGCTTTGCATATTGTAATTCTGAAAGTTTGTAATTCCACATTTGTGGAGATAATAAGAAGCCAATTTTCTATTCTTGCATATTGTTGTTGTTTCTCTATATCTGTTATGTGTTTGTGGTATTAAGGGGAGCACCCTTCATCAAGTGGTATCAGAGCAGGAGTTCTTGAGTGTGTAAATAGATCACCGACTATGAGGCAGTTTGCACCAGGACCGTGGCTAGGGTTTCAGCGTGCATCACAAAAAATGCCTCCACGAAGAGAACGTGGCGGAAGAGCTGGTGCTATGACACCTGAGGTTAGAGAGCTGCAGAGACAAGTGCGAGCATTGCAATAAGAGATTCACAGAGGAATGAATCTTAATGTCAGAGACGAAAGCGAGGATGAAGCCGAAGAAGAATATCAAGAAGGAGAAGCTGAAATTGTAAACCAGGAGGAAGAAAGACTTTTACGGGCCATTTCTAAGATTGGGAAAAGACCTAAGATTGAGGTTCCTACATTTTCTAGAAATCTTAACCCAGAAGAATTGATCGACTGGATCAATGAATGTGAGGAATATTTTGAGTATGAAGATGTTGAGGATCCTGATAGGGTCAAATTTGCGAAGGCCAGACTGAAAGGTCATGCGAAGATATGGTGGCAAGAGATTCAGTTGGAGCAAAATAGAAGGGGAAAAGAGAAAATTACGAGATGGGATTGGATGGTGGATAAATTGAAGCGACAATTCATTCCTGTTGATTATGAGCTTGACCTACTGAAGAAAATGCAGAGTTTGAAGCAAGCAGGAAGATCTGTTCAGGAATATACAAAGGAGTTCTATCAACTTCTCATCATAACAGGCCATGCAAAAGCTGATAAGGAGAAAGTTGCCCGATACTTAATGGGTTAAGGCCAAGCATTCAGGAGAAGCTGAATCTAGTTTGAATGAACAGTATTGAAGAGGCATACCAGTTTGCCCTAAAAGTAGAGGAAAAGTTGAACAAGAAGTTTGAGAGCAGACAAAATGGAAGAGGTTGCGGTGGACGATCTGGTGGACGGTCATATGGTGTCCGAAATGAAGATCCGAAAAAGAAGGATGAGGCCAGTAGCAGTCAGAATCAGTGAAGAAATAATTCCAATCGCTTCCAGGATCAGAATAATCAAGATCAGAGAGGAAGAGGAAGAGGACAAGGATCTGGAAGAGGTGGCTTCCGTGGAACATGTTTTCACTGTGGAGAAGAAGGTCATAGGGCATTTGAATGTCCTCAGTGCCAAGGAAGAACAGATAGGAGAAATGACGGCCAGGCCAGAGTTGCACATGTAGATGAAGATGCTAGATCATCAAATTTTGAAGATGCTGAAAGAGGAGAAATGTTGATTAACAGAAGAGTCCTGTTGAGTGGTGAGAATGAACTTGAGCAAAGAAGGAGCCTGTTTCGCACCAGGTGCAAGTGTGAAGGTAAATGTTGTGATATGATTATTGATAGTGGAAGCACTGACAATTTGGTGTCAGAAGAGATGGTGACAAAGTTGAAGCTCAAGAGACAGAAACACCCACATCCATATCAGATTGCCTGGGTACAGGATGACCATAAGGTCATGGTCAATGAACAATGCCCGGTGAAGTTCAAGATTGGCGGATACCAAGATGATGTATTGTGTGATATCATATCTATGGATGCATGTCATATGTTGTTGGGTAGACCATGGCAGTTTGACAGATGTGCTATACATGATGGTCGTGCAAATACCTATTCCCTGACAAAGGATGGAGTGCGACATAAGCTAAAACTATTAAAGGAGACTGAAGAAAAGGTATGTGGTAATGCAAGGATAACTTTTATTGATGGAAGAAATTTCCTAGATGGTATGAGGCATGAGCATGTATGTTTTTCTTTAATTCCAAAAGCTGGTAAAGAGGAAGTAGAAGATGTTCCTGTAGAAGTTGCAGATTTGTTGAATGAGTTTCAGGATATTGTATCTGATAATGTGCCTGATGGATTACCACCAGTCAGGAAGATCAGTCATCAGATGGACTTGATCCCAGGAGCAAGTTTACCGAATAAGGCAGCACACAGAATGACACCTGCAGAAAGTGAAGAGTTGAATAGAAAAGTACATGCACTATTACAGAAAGGATTGATCCGTGAGAGTCTGAGTCCCTGTGCTATACCAGCGGTATTAGCACCAAAGAAGAATGGAGAATGGAGGATGTGTACAGATTCTAGGGCAATAAACAAGATCACAATCAAGTACAGGTTTCCATTGCCACAAATGGATGATATTATGGACTGTTTGAGTGGAGCTGTGTATTTCTCAAAGATAGATCTGAAGAGTGGATATCATCAGATTCAGATCAGAGAAGGAGATGAATGGAAGACTACCTTCAAGACAAAGGAAGGACTGTATGAGTGGTTAGTCATGCTTTTTGGGCTAACCAATGCACTGAGCACTTTCATGCGGCTCATGAACGAGGTCCTGAAAGAATTTTTGGGTAAGTTTGTCATTGTTTACCTAGATGATATTTTGATTTTTAGCAAGATATTAGAGGAACATATGATGCATATTCATATGGTGTTTGAGAAGTTGAGAGATGAGAAATTGTTGATTAATTTGAAGAAGTGCAGTTTTGTGAAGAAAGAGTTAGTGTATTTGGGATTTGTAGTTTTAGCAGAAGGTCTAAAAATGGACCCAGAGAAGGTACAGGCTATCCTTGAATGGCCTACTCCAAGGAGTGCTACTGAGTTAAGATATTTTCATGGTTTAGCTAGCTTTTATAGAAAGTTTATCAGAAATTTTAGCAGTATTTGTGGACCCTTGACTGAAACAATGAGAGGGGATAGAAAAGAGTTTAAGTGGACTAATGGGGCAGAAAAGAGTTTTCAATTGTTGAAACAAAAAGTTACAGAACAACCTGTTTTAGCACTTCCAAATTTTAATAAGGTGTTTCAAGTAGATTGTGATGCTAGTGGTACTGCAATAGGAGCTGTTATGAGCCAAGAAGGTAAACCTGTTGCTTATTTCAGTGAGAAGTTAAATGATGCCAAGAGGAAATATTCTATTTATGATCAAGAATTTTATGCTATAGTTCAGGCATTAAAGAAGTGGAGACATTATCTACTTCCTAAGGAGTTTGTTTTGTATACTGATCATCAAGCTTTGCAATATTTGAATAGTCAAGGAAAATTGAATCAAAGGCATTTGAAATGGGTTAAGTTTTTGCAGAGTTATACATTTGTTTTGAAACACAGGAGTGGAAAGTTTAATAGGGTTGCAGATGCTCTTAGCAGAAGGCAACTATTGCTGACAAAAATGTAGATTGAAGTGGTTGGGTTCAAGGAACTCAAGAATTTGTATCCAGAGGATCCTGATTTTGGTGAAGCTTGGAAAGCTTATACAGAACCTGTTACTCTAGACATGACGAAATGGTTAGATTTCATCATCTAGGATGATATGCTATTTAGAGGGAGTTAGTTGTGCATTCCACGAAGTTCTATGAGGGCGAATCTCATCAAGGAGAAGCATAGCGAAGGATTGGCTAGACATTTTGGTCATGATAAAACCCTTGGTTTGGTTAGTGAGAATTATTATTGGCCACAGTTGTAGCAAGATGTGAAGAAGTTTGTACAGAGTTGCAGAGTATGTCAGATGGTGAAAAGAGTGAAGCAGAATAAAGGGTTGTATCAGTCATTACCCGTACCAAAGAAGCCTTGGGAGGATATCAGCATGGACTTTATTCTTGGTTTACCAAGGACTCAGCGGGGACATGATTCAATTTTTGTGGTGGTTGACAGATTTTCAAAGATGGCACATTTCATTCCCTGCAAGAAGACTAATGATGCTGTTCATGTAGCAGAATTGTTTTTTAGAGAAGTAGTGAGACTTCATGGTTTGCCAAAGACCATAGTTTCAGATCGGGACACTAAGTTTGTTGGATATTTCTGGCGTACATTGTGGAAGAAGTTGAAGACAGATTTGAAGTTCAGTTCATCACATCATCCACAGACTGGTGGACAGATAGAGGTGGTGAATAGGAGTTTGGGAAATTTGTTGAGATGTTTGGTTGGAGATAAGCCAACAGGATGGGATTTGATTTTACCACAGGCAGAATTTGCATACAATAATTTTATCAACAGGAGCACTGGTAAATCACCATTCCAGATTGTATATGGAAGTAGTCCAAGAAATGCATCTGAATTGAGGAAGATAGATAAAGGAGAAATAAGTAGTGCTGAAACTGAGGATTTTGCAGAACACTTGCAGAACATCCATGGGGAGGTGAGGAAGCATATTACCAAGATGAACGCACAGTATAAGGTTAAGGCAGATGAGAAAAGGAGGTATAAGAAATTTCAGGTTGGTGATGAAGTCATGGTTCATTTGTGGAAGGAGCGGTTTCCAGTTGGTACATATAACAAGCTGAAAATGAAGAAGTTTAGACCATGTAGGATATTGAAGAAACATGATTCAGGAAATGCATATGAGGTAGAATTGCCTACTGAGCTAAATATTTCACCAGTGTTTAACATTTCAGATCTGACAGAGTATCATGAAGGAGGTGTTGAAGATGAGATAAAAGCAGCACAGTGAAGTATTCCAGCAACTAGTTCAGACACTAAGGAGATCGAAGATATACTGGACAGTCATGTTCGAAGAAGCACAAGGAACAGGACATATGAAGAATATCTGGTCAAGTGGAAAGGATGACCTGTTGAAGATTCATCATGGCTGACAAAGGAGGAGGTTAGCCGTCTTGGTTTTCCTCTGCACACCTGAGTTGTGACAGGGTCACTTCTCAAATTACCCTGGGTGTCTGATGCAGGAGCATCCTGGGTGTAAGAGCAATCTTGCATCACCCAAAAAAAAAAAATTTCTATTTTTATATTCAATAAGGGCTATTTTGTGTAGAGCTGCTATTTTTGGAAAGTTACTATTTTTGGTAATTTTTGTATGTGCTCAGAATGATCTGATTTCTTTCTTGGAAGTTCATTTTGGTCATATAAGTCTGCCAGTAAAGTTTCATTGCCAGATCAAGTGTATATTGGAAGATATTGAAGATTTTTGGTATTGGTAGCAGGGTACAAAAACTTTGAACTCAGTTTTGAAGGCTTTAGAGGCCCTGGATGAGGTTGAAAATTTGGGTAACAGGCGCTTGCATTGGTCAAGCCTGTAGAGCGCTTCATGGCATTTTCAAAATGGGGTTATAATAGCCGATCGGGTCAATTGGTGATGACTTAAGGTCTTCGGAAGTTGGGCCACCTGAAATGGTGGAAAATAATTTTCTTCAAAATTTCTGTTCAGGTTTCAAAGGTTATCTTGAGCCGAATATGATGTAATAAAATGTAAAATAAAATAATTCTAAGTTTGGTCAGCCTTATTGGCTAAAATTCTGGAACCTTCCCAGGCGGTGGAAAATTGCCTATATAAGGAAGGCTGTATTATTGTCTTAGGCAGTTCAGAATAGTTTTGGGTAGTAGATCTGGGTAATAGTTCAAGGCTTTGTCCTACAGAATATTGTAAGGGAATGCCCATGTGGCTTTGCATATTGTAATTCTGAAAGTTTGTAATTCCACATTTGTGGAGATAATAAGAAGCCAATTTTCTGTTCTTGCATATTGTTGTTGTTTCTCTATATCTGTTATGTGTTTGTGGTATCAAGGGGAGCACCCTTCATCAAGAATTCTATAGCTAAAGAAGCCCTTATCAGCCCCCTATCTGATAGTGAATTTTCAGAGATAAAGAAAGTAGACACCGCCCACAAGATATGGAAGCACCTAGAAGACATGTTTGAAGGTGACAAACAAGAAAAGGATGCACACAAAAAAACATGGAAGAAAACATACAATGCATTAGAGATGCTGCCTAAAGAAAACATCAGATCTTATAATCAAAGGATAAATGAAGCAGTTGCTGGAATCAAGAACAATGGTGGAGAGATCTCAGAAGAAGACATCATGGACAAATTGATGACTACTCTCACTCCTGAATATGAAAACAAGATCAACATCCTTGATGAGACCATGCAACTTACATCAAATTTCAAGAAAGAAACCTTGATCAACAAAATCTTAGCTTTTGAGATTTCAAGATTGAAGACAAAACCTAAAAGTGAGGCAACCTTCAAAGCAATACTTCATGGTAAGAAATCTACAAACACTTCTGGTAATTTTGATGATGAAGAGAAAACACTAGATGATTTCATTGCTATGATTTCCAAAAGAGAAAAGAAAGGAAAAGGAAAATATGAAGGTCAATTTCCATTTAAGTGCTTTTCATGTAATAAGATCGGTCACTTTGCATCTAAGTGTCCTACTAGAGCTAAAAAATTAAAAAATGATTACAAGCCTAAGTACTCTAAGGAATGTTACTATGTTGGAGATGGAGTTTCAGATGATGAATCAGGTGAAGAAGAAATTGGATTCATTGCTATTATAGAAAAAATGAATAATAAGAAAAATCATAAAGATGATAAAGAGGAACAAGAGCTAGCATTGATTTCACAAGCTGACATAAGGACAGACTGGATTATAGATAATGGTTATTCACATCACATGAAAGGTGATACGAATAGATTTGTTCATCTGGACAAATAAAATGGTGACATGGTTAGATTTGGAGACAACACTCCTGAACCCATAGTTGGTAGAGGAGCCATCACCTTGGATAGAAAGAATAGTATTGATGATGTTCTCTATCTTGATGGTTTGAAACATAACCTTCTTAGTGTTGGACAGTTACTTGGAAAAGGCTATCAGTTGGATTTTAAAGATGACAAATGCATCATTAACAACAAGGATGGTGTTATGATTGCATCAGGCTCGAAGACTAGAGGTAATGTTTTCCAACTCAATTTAGAAGGAAGTTGTTTTGTTGCCAAATTTGATGACAGTTGGTTGTGGCATAAAAGACTATGTCATATCAATTTTGATAACATAGTAAAGGTAAGCAATGTAAAGGTAGTAAGAGATCTACCTAGCATAGCAAAGCCAGTTGATACTATATGTAGGGAATGTGTGATGGAAAAGCATGTGAGAAACTCATTTAAGAGCAAGCACAATTCAGCAGAGAACAAGTTGGATTTGATTCATACTGACCTATGTGGTCCAACTCAAACAAGATCATACTATGGTGAAAGGTATTTCATTTTTCTTGTTGATGATTATACTAGGATGATGTGGGTTGCATTCTCAAAAGATAAGTCTGAAGCATTTGAGAAATTCAAAATATTCAAAGCTAAGGTTGAGAATGAATCTGGACTAAAGATATAATGTTTGATATCGGATAGAGGAGAATTCACCTCTGACAGATTCTATGAGTACTATGAAGAACATGGCATAAAGAGATATTTGAATGCACCTAGAACCCCTCAACAGAATGGAATTACAGAGAGAAGGAATATAATCATCCTTGATACAATGCGCACCATCATGATTGAAAGAAAAATTGCACACACCTATTGGAGAGACGCGGTCAACACAACAGTCTACACCATAAATATAATTTAATTGAGGCTTGGCATTGACAAAACACCATATGAGCTATGGTTTGGTAATGTTCCCATAGTAAAATACTTTAGAATCTTTGGAAGCAAGTGCTACATCAAGAGGGATGAAGTAGTAGGCAAGTTTGATGCAAGAAGTGATGAAGGTATTTTCCTTGGTTACTCTACTAAAAGTAAAGCTTATAGATGTTTCAATTTAAGATTGAAAAAGATCAATGAAAGTGCTCGTGTTAAGATTGATGAAAAGTTCATGGTTCAACAAAGGTATCATGATTAATCACCCATGATTGAAGAAGAATCCAGACCCTCCACTAGTGAGACAGTTATTGAAGAAATGTTTGACAGTATTGATGTGTTATTCAATGACCCTGAGACAAGTGAAGAAGAAAATCCTAAGGATGATGAGTCAACATCACCTAAGGTTCCAAAGTTTACATCTAGAAACCATTCCAAGAAATACATCATTGGAGATCAGAGCGGCAAAGTCTTAACAAGATCACAAGCAAATAACTCAGCTACCAATGAAGTGGTATGCTTACTATCTCAGATTGAACCTTTAAGTATTGAAGATGCTTGTAATGATTCAGATTGGCATGATGCTATGAAAGAAGAACTTGATCAGATTATTAAAAATGACACTTGCGAATTGGTCCCAAGACCTAGTGATAAAAATGTGATTGGAACAAAGTGGATATTCAGGAACAAGATGAATGAAGATGGTACAGTAGTAAGAAATAAAGCAAGGTTAGTATGTAAGGGATATGCGTAAAGAGAAGGCATTAATTATTCAGACACATTTGCACCTGTGAGTAGATTAGAAGATATTAAGTTGTTTCTAGCTTATGCTACAGTCAAAAACTTCAAAGTTTATTAGATGGATGTCAAGTCAACATTCTTAAATGGAGATTTAAAAGAAGAAGTATACATTGAGTAGCCAGAAGGATTCACCTTATCAGACAGACTTGATATGGCATGCAGATTGAAGAAGGCCCTCTATGGACTTAAGCAAGCCCCTAGAGCATGGTATGAGAGACTAGATGGATATCTAACAAAGATTGAATTCAAGAAAGGAGAAAAAGACTGTAATCTATTCATAAGGGAGACATCTGAAGGTTTACTACTTGTAGCTATATTTGTTGATGACATTATCTTTTGAGGTAATGACAAACTTAGTGCTGAATTTTCTAAGGAGATGCAAAATGAAGTTGAGATGAGTATGATTGGTCCTATCAAATACTTTTCGGGATTGAATGTGCATCAGACAGAGAAAGGTATTTTCATTAATCAGTCCAAGTATGTGAAAGAAATATTAAAGAAATTCAAGATGGATGATTGCAAGCTAGTAGGGACTCTTATGATAACTGGATGCAAGCTTACAATAGAAGATGACTCACCAGTAGTAGATATAACATTGTACAAGTCTATTATTGGAAAACTTATTTATCTTACTCAAACTAGACCTAATATTTCCAATGCAGTTGGCATAGTTGGAAGATTGGCAGCAGAACCTAAACAAAGTCACTTCATGGAAGTAAAAAGGATATTCAGATACTTGCAAGGCACTATAGACTATGGAATATGGTATCCTAATTTAGATAATGTTGAGCTTCATGTGTACACTGATGTAGATTGGGTAGGATGTGTTGATGACAAAAAGACTACATCAAGTGGAGCAGTGTTTCTTGGTGATAGACTTGTCATTTGGACAAGCAAGAAATAGAATTGTATTTCTTAGTCAATAGCAGAAGTGGAGTATGTTGCAGCAGCCCTAAATTGTTCTAGAATTGTTTGGATCAAGCAGATGATAAAATATTTTGGAATTCAGATTGATTATCCTATTGTTATTCACTGTGATAACACTAGCACTATCAATATGTTGAAGAACCCTGTGATGCATGCAAAAACAAAGCACATTGAGATCAAATATCACTTCCTAAGAGAGAAAGTGGTAGACAAAGAAGTCAAGATGGACTATGTGAGTACTAAAGATTAGTTGGAAAACATATTCACAAAGCCCTTGCCAAAGGATACTTTTGAGTATCTCAGGGAGAAGTTGGGAGTAATTCTCTTCCCTGATTCTACTTAGAAGAAAGAAGGAAATGCATCAGTCCTCAGGGACTGATGGATGGTTGACTACTCTACTTCTGGAGTAATACTAGTGCTTAATCTGATTGGTGCCTTTTTTCATTGATTTCAAAGGGGGAGTAATATATAGTCATGAAAAAAAGAAGTAAAAGGGAGGAGTAATATACTAAGGGGGAGTAGTATTCAGTTATGACAGTAGTTTAGTTGAGGAAATGGAGAATGTTGAAAAATATTGCAGCAGATGGAGGACTCATCTTTGGGGGAGTCTTGAAGAGGAAATGGAGAATGTTATAAAATAAATGTTCATTTGGATTGATGAATTTTTTCATTCCATATGTTGACATCAATGCCAAAGGGGGAGATTGTTGGAGATTTTCTAGCAGGGCAGTACTGACTATATGTTTTTCATTGATGACAACATATGGAAAGTAGCATGCATGGAAGACTTATGTAGTAAGCTTGTATTATATGTAGCATGGACATGATATCAGCATGATATCATAAGAACATAGGTTAACTGTTAGTACAGACAGTTATATAGCAACTTGTGTCAGCAGTGTTCCTAACAGAGTAATAGGCAGTGTTCTATGTATGGTTGTCCGTATAATTATCATGGAGCCTTGCACACTTGGATATATGTTGATGACATGATAGTGATGTTACATTCATGGATGAAAATTTTGATGATCAGTAGAAGTGAAGTTATGCAGTCGTTATTCGCTAGTAGCAGTTTCCTATGTTTATTCAGAAGAGTCGATAGAGATTTTATTGGTTCTGGAGTTGCACCTATCTTTTGCGTATGTGCCCTTGGAGTTAATCTTACAGGAGATTTGTTGATGTATGGTTAAGAGGGCATGAGGTAATTTAGCTTAAGGAGAAAGATACAACTATTTTGGTAGTGCCGACAGTGTGTAGCGTGCATCTACAATTATCTTATTGGACAAGTCCCAGAATGTGTTGCATGCTTAGTAGAGCCAACTGAATTGTTATTAGAGTTTTTTATGGTTTCTCTAATATGTTTTCAAGGTCATTCTAATAGTCTGACTTGATTATATCATTTAGAGGAAAGATATTTATAGACAGTCATTTGTGATTGCTTGAGTGTGGCTAATAGTTGATTAAGCGGAGTAGAGCAGAGTGTGAAAAGTATTGAGCCATTAAAAGAAGGTCTATGTGACCAAGTAAAGTGTTTGTGCTATACATTGGAACTGATCCAAACAAAAGGTCTAAGCGCAGCTCACCAAGATCTAAATATAGTGTGTATCTGTTATTCAGAAGGTTGTAGCCTTTGCCCCTTGAGCAGTGAGCTCTCAGATAGTGTGTCCTCTCCCCTAACAATTACTATTGTAAAGGAATCCTAACAGGGTCTGACCCTTGACCAGGTCTACTGTACTAAATATATTGTAAAGCAACTCCTAATAGGGTTAAGGATCTTCTAACAAGGATTATAATACACTAGTACAAAATATTAGTGGGTGTCAATTCCCACCGGGGTTTTAACCTATTTGGGTTTCCCCGTAACCAAAATATTAGTGTTATTTTTATGTGTTCTTTCATTATGTTTATGATTTATGTTTAAGTATACTTAATTGGATAAAGAATTGAAACTTGTAGATAACTGATTCACAACCCCCCCCCCTCTCAGTTATCTCTTGGGACTATTCCCAATAGCCAATTCATGGAAAGTTGCATAATAGGCTTGGGCTCTTCATTCTAGGTTTTGTCACTTGTAGGGATTTCTATTTTTGAGTAAAGAGAATTTTGGTTAATGAAAAATTTAACTTAGAAATACCACCACCTTTCCTTGTAGCCAGACCTTAAGCTCATTTAATTTTGGTAGTAGATAATAATGGCTTTTCACCCATTCAAAATCATGTTTCCACCTTAGTAAATCCACTTCATTACACTTTCTATTTAAGAGCTATTCTTTCCCAAGATTTGAAAAGACTACATCTTTAAAAATGTACCATAAAGTGTAATCACAAAGTTGGTGGTTAGTGAGAATTAATCACTAATTTGGAAAAACCTATTGTTTGATCACTTCTTTGACTTACTGACCATTTGAAGGAAATATGCATTATTAGTGATTAGAGACCTACTTGGTACCCCAAACCATTGTGAAGGTTAAACAATTCAGATCTTATCCCAATCACCTGACGGTGAGGCATTAACATAGTCAGTGAAGTTGGGGGCTTTCTAAACTAGGGTGAATAAAAGTTTGAGTGTGGGTTTTTAACAAGTTAGGCCGAATGGGTATTTAGCAAGGGCATTAAGGCCAACAATAAATATTTTGAGCCTAAAGGGAAAAATAGACTTGGAAAAGGGGTGATACCAAAAATTTCACATTTTGGGGTAACATGGATCCAAGACAATGCAAATGCCACCTGTACTTGCACACAGAGAAATGGGGAAAATGTTGTGTAGAGTGGGGGTTTTCCTTAGCCAAACCCTAGTTTGGAATCAAACTTGAAATGAAATAAAATAAATGAAAGTGTGTTGTCTTATAATATAGCTAGGTCTAAAAATGAAATGTCTTATGCCTTGGAAATGAAAATGCTTCTTTTAATGTGATCAAGTATGTTGATGCAATAGTTTGACCTCACAAAAACCCAAAAGGGAATTATGAAAGACAAAACCTTGTGTAATGGATGTTGTAATTTACCACAATGCTTGATTGAGAGAGAAATATGAGTTGAAGACTTGAATGCTTGAATGTATGTGGATCAATGCTTGTATGATGATCTTCTTTGATTGTGGGCTCATTTTCTTGTCCTTCAATGAGGGAAAGAAGCTTGATCAATTGATAATATTGCCTTGAAAACACCTTAGAATGATTGAGATCTTTCTTGAGAATGCTTGGATGCAAAATTGAAGAAGAGTTCTTGAAATATTGATTTGCTGATACTTAATTTATTTCAAAATGAGGAGAGATAGGATTTTTTTATACCTATCACAAAATTTTAGAGCTCAGGAATTGAAGGAGGCTGATGAGAATTTAGAAATCTCACTAAATCAATAAGATGATCCCTTGATTAAAACTTTGTGAAAAATACTAGGGAAGAGGATGACTTGAGAATCTTGTTCCCGAGAAGAGGATTCCCAAGACATCCTCTTCCTGAGAAGAGGATTACCTGGATGTCCTTTTCCCATCAAAAGAGGACAAAATTAAAATTGGGAGTCGGGTAGATAGAAAGATAGAAATGTAGGTGGTGCAGATTTGAGATACTGGAAATCAATAGGGAGCTCATAAATACTAAAATGGGGCTTGATTGAGAATCTAATTATAGGTGTCTATAATTTAGGCTGGTATAATTAGCAATAAAAAATTTTGTGTATGAAAGTTGGAGGAAAAAATATGCAAAAAAAAAGAGGAAAATAAATTTATGGAGCCACATAGAATTTCTCCAATAAGAAATTGCTTCTTATTGCTAGACCCCCATTTTTAGGAAGAGGTCCCATGAAGATTTTGTTTTCTATAGGGATTAATTGAATTCTTTTCTCCAAAAATAGGAGCTCTTACTTTTTACACTTGCATATTTGAGCGGGTGAAAGTGGGGATGGGCTAAAAGTTTCCCCACAAACTTAGGAATGTTATTTGTCACTTGTCAAACATGTAAGTTCATATTTTTATTCAAAAAAAAATTGGAGGGAAAATAATTTTTTTAACTTGATTTATCATTGCTCAAAGTATGGAAGAAAAAAATACCATATTCATGAGACCATCAACTTCCTTAAATTTTGGAGCATAAATTTTTAAATTAAATTGTACTACAAAATTCATAGGACTAATAGCTTTAAAATATTCCTAAAGAATCCCCTCTCTATAGGACCTTGACCTTAGTCCCTTGTCAAAAGAGAAGTTTCAATTTTCTTTTTTGGGAAAATTGTAAGTTGGTGAACTTTTAAGTTTAGTGTTTTACAACTAGCGGTTGCCCTTACACCAAAAGATCGACATATTAATGCCTGATACAACCACTAGACTTATAGAAGATACATGAGGCTGTTAAACCATGTCACAAATACCAAAGGGGGATGTTGGTGGTTAGTCCAACAATCCCCCCCTCAGCATCACCTAAGGGATTTGAAGCTATGACTGAGCTCTGATACCACTTGTTACAACTAGCGGTTGTTGTTGCACCAAAAGATTGACCTGTTAATGCCCGATACAACCACTAGACTTATAGAAGACATATGAGGCTATTAAACCATGTCACAAATCCCAAAGTGGGATATTGATGGTTATCCCAACACATTGACCAAAGAAGCCACTAATTAAAAGAAGAGAAAGAGTAAGCTTCAATAACCTTTTGGTTTGATAAACGTTTTATTCACCATAAAGCTTGGTCATGAAAGTCAAGGATGATCAAAAGAGAAGAACAAAAGGAATAAGTTAGAGAGTTGAACATTTCACAAAATAGGAAGTTTGTTAAAAGGTGAGGTTGCAAAAAGGTAAGTTTGTTGATTGAGTTTCTCACCAATCAAAGAAATAACTTCACATTCACGAGGATTTCCATGGGCCATTTGTATATATTTATGGATTTTAGAATTAGAAAATAATTAACTTCATTCTATACAATCACACACCTTATGATGTATCTCATACAATTTACAACATTTTTTAGGTTAATAATGAATTAATCCTTTAACATGTATTTATTAAATTGTAACAAGATGAAATAAAAGTATCAAAATACAATATAGATTATATGATTTCCAAATACGTGGCTAGTGTGTACACCAAGATGTGATACACTTCTGTGAGTCTTTGCATGTGAAGAGACCCAAGAATGAGCCCTCACAAGTTGACTCACAACTCTCTATCTGTGGAGTGCATGGTTTTTCAGGAGGCCCTCAGATACCTATGAAAGTACACCACAGAATGAGAGATTCAAAGAGGAGAAGCAAGAGTGCTAATCTCTGTGAATCTTGTTCTTGCAATGCAACAATGAAAATGCAAGCTAATCTAGATGATAGCAATGCAATACTTGAAAATAAATCTAGATTATGAAAGAAAATAACAATGCAAGAACTTAATCTATGAAAGTAAATATGAATATTAATCTATATGTAGATGTGCAATGCCAAAATAATGATCTCAAAAGCTCAAGAAAATCTGTAGCATAAGTATGATATGAAAATTTGGGGTTTTTAACTGAGAAGGAGAGGGCTCATTTTATAGCAAAATGTGGATTTGAATCCAAATTGAAGATCAATGTGGGATAAATGGAAAAGAGGAAACAAATGTCATTTTTAGAAGGTTTGTAGGAAAATGGAATTTCATTTTTTTCATTTTTTTCTATTAATTGATTTGTTTCCTTTTCCATCACAAAAGATACTTTGGAGAAGATATTTTATTTATTTAATTTAAAAAAATAATCTCTCCTAATTAAATAAAATAAAATTATATAATTTAAAGATAAATATTAATGAAATAAAATAAAATCATTTAATTAAAAATGAATTTTAATTAAATAACTTTATTTCAGTTAAGAAATATTTATTTCAAATAAATAATATTATTTTATTTATTTAAAAGGGATTTATTTTTATTAATTAATTAAATAAAATTAGTTAAATATTCAAACCTCAGGAAGAAATGAAATAATTCAAATGGTTACGATTTGATCAAAGAAGTTTAATTTGAATATGTTGCAAAGCATTGATTCAGGGATTGATTTTTGATAATTGAATAAATGAGGCCCAAAGTCTAGGTGACCATTTTAGGGGTCATACATTTGCCCCTCTTTGACTAATGTGAGGTCGACTTGGGATCACATGCAGTCAAAGAATAGAATTGCAATGTGAGATCAATTTGGGATCACAAAACAACCCAAATGTGTGTTCGACGGATGGGAACACATCAAGACAAGCATAAGCTAAATCTGAAGGATAAGACATAGCTGAATCAAGTCCAAAATAGGAGATAAGAATCTCAAGCAAGGTTGCCCCAAGAGAAGCAATTGATAAATTGATAAAGCTGAATCAAGGATTGAAGTTTGGTAGGTACTACCCCCTCGTGATCGAAATCGAAATGAGATAGAGAAGAAACAGTAAATTGAAAAATTTGATCAAATCGAACAAAACATAAGGTTCTTGATGTAAGTTGAAAAATATAAGAATCACAGAACCAAGGTAGATCAGCAAGAAAGATTATGCCCCCAGGTTGAATTAGAAGAAGAGAAGTGGGGTGAAAGTGAATGGAAGATAGAATTTTGGAAGAAATGGAAAGAAATGGAGAGAAGAAAGAGAATTGGCCTCAAGAAAGAGGATGCATCAAAATCAATCAACTGTTTAAGATAGGGAATTTCGATTGAGATCACGAAAGAAGATAAGGAAATGAAGAATGTGATCACAGTTGATTAAAAGTCCACAAGAAAGATGAAGGAAAACCCTCTCAAACTCATAATGTAGCCTAGAAATGCAATTTTAACATGAAGTCTAAATAATGCAAGCTACATGAAAATGTAAAGGTGTACTTGCAATAGGGTAACATAGGTTTTTTTTTGTTCATCATTCATTAGAGAATGTAAGAGGACTTATTTTCATCATTGGGCCCTTATTACCGAACATTGGACAATCACACAATCAACACTAGTCACAAACACAACTATGAAGATATGAATATGATTTATATCGTATTGGAATGTGGAAAGATTCTAACATGAGCATCAAAGACATAAAGGTCAAGATGACTACAATGTTAGCTTACCCAATTTAATGTAGCAAAACCACTCTCGCATCAAGGCATAAACGTTGGGATGACCATGAGAATAGTTGTGCTAAAACAGTCAAGGATGATGCCTCAAATCTCCTAAGTGTGTCAAGGAGACAACAAGAGACACTGAAGAGGTTCAAGACAACACCCACAAGTAGAAAGAAAATAAAAACATGCCCCATGCCCCAAGTCCTCTAGCTATGCACATCATGGAGAGACCTATAAGACATGGACACTCAACAAAAATCAATAACAGTCAGCACACAAAGAAGAAATCATGACACATCTCAAGCATTAAGTGTTGCATTTAAAATTTTTAGGTGTGTAAACTGATACTAAGTTCCGAGGATAAGGATTGAATGCTTTCTAGTAGGTAAGATCACATGACCAAACTGGATAAGACCAAACTAATAAGTGTTGAAAAACACTCGATGTCAGGAGTTGTGTTGAAAAACACAGTTGGGTTGGTGTTGAAAAACACCATTTACGAGGTGTCCTAAAGAAAAGCATATCCAAGAGACCAAAGCTAACACAGTGATGCCCCCTAGACAAAGACAAAGACCAATTCCAAACCAAGGTGACAAGGACAAGGCATGATGGAGAAAGGCTAAGCGTCGAGGACACATGCTAAGAAATAGGGGTGCAAAGGCCTCAAGTAGCGCCCGTTTTCAGGTTTTCACCATTGGAAGAATTTTTTTAAGACTTTTTATTATTTTATTGTATTTTTGCTACCAAGGCACCTGTTTCCAGGTTTTCACCAAGGCACTTTTTCTATTTTTTTTGGATTTTTTGAATTTTTTATTTTTTTTTATTTTTTGAATTTTTTGATTTTTTTTGGAGATACATCAAAGCGCCTATTGCTAGGTTTTCACTAAGATGATCATTTTTTCAAGACATTTTCTAATTTTTAGAATTTTTTCAGCATCATATATGAATTTTTTTGGAATTTTTTCAGGATCAATAAGGTATATACAAAGGATGCCCCTAGATAGAATAGGCATCAAGGATAGAACTTCTTTAGGTGCAAAACATTGATAGGCTTAGGGAGCTGCTCCCCCTCTTCAGTAGATAGTAGATAGGCACCTATACCAAAAGCTATTGTGATAATGTAGGGTCCAAGCCAATTAGGTTTGAATTTTCCCTTTTGTTCTCTATTTTGTTGGTTCTTAGGATTCTCTCGCAGGACAAGATCTCCTACGTGGAATTCTCTAGGGTGAACCTTTTTGTTGAATGCTTTGGACATCCACTTCTGGTAGACCCTCATATAGTCAAATGATGCTTTATGCTTTTCATCCAGAAGTTCCAATTCTTGTAATCTCATGGCGCGATAGTCTTCATCTATAACTAGACCTTTGAGAGAGACTCTAAGTGATGGAATCTCAACCTCTAAAGGTAACACTGCTTCAATGCCGTATGTGAGGGAAAAAGGAGTAGCCCCAGTTGGAGTACGAATACTCATTCTATAGGCCCACAAGGCCGGATTTATCTATAGGTGCCAGTCTCTACCATTCTTATGAACTGTTCTGTGTAAAATCTTGAGAATGGTTTTATTTGAAGCCTCTACCTAACCATTTCCTTGCAGGAAGTAAATGGAGGACCAATGTTGCTTTATCTTAAATCTTTGGCAGAGTTCTTTAAGGTCCTTGTTTTTGAACTAACCTCCATTATCAGTGATGATCTCAGATGGCACTCCATATCGACAGATGATATGGTTTAGGATGAATAAAGACACTGTCTTGCCTGAGGCAACAAAAAATGGAACGACCTCTACCCATTTTGTGAAGTAGTCAGTAGCAGTGATAATGAACTTATGTCCACTTGATGAGTTGGGATGAATCTGCGCAACGAGGTCAAAGACCTATCACTGAAATGGCCAGTGAGATATAGAAGGAATTAGCTCCCTACCTGGAGCATGTATCAGGTGTCCATGTTTCTGACATTTTTCACAAGACTTGGCAAAAGCTACTGCATCTATCTGCATTGTAGGCCAATAGTACCCCGACCTAAGCAACCTTCTAGCCATGGAAAGACCATTAGAATGTCCCCCACATATGCTCTCATGGATGTCAACTAGCACTTGATCAGATTCCTCCTTTTCTGAGCACCTAAGAAGTGTCCCATCTAGACCCCTCCTATACAAATCACCAGAGATGAGGGAATGGTGAGAGGTGTTACAGACAAGGTTTCTTCTTTCAGATCAGTTAAATGTGTCAGGGATGATGCCATCACAGAGATATGAGTAAATAGAACCATAACGAGAGGATTCATGATTGACAAGGGTGCAAATGACATGGTTTTTGGGTGAGTCAAATATGGGATGATGTAGCTCTTCCACCAGGAATTCATATCTAGACTCATGTTCTTCTAACTAAAGAAGTGAAGCAAGGGTGGCCATAGCATCAGCCGCTTTGTTCTCAGCCCTAGGGATTTGCTGAAAAGTGACAAAAGTAAAATACCGTCTTAATCAATCAACCATTTTTTTGTAAGGTATCAACTTGTCATCTTTTGTTTGGTATTGCTCATTGACTTGATTAATGATCAACTGAGAATCCCCATAGATATGCAGTTCTGTGATATTCCACTCTATAGCCATTTTTAGTCCATTTGTTAAAGCCTCATACTCAGCTATGTTGTTTGTGCATGGGAAGATTAACTTGTAAGATTTGGGAATAGTGTACCCATGAGGAGAGATAAACAACACACTAGCTCCAGAACCATTTTGCATGTAGGAACCATCAAAGAACAATTTCTAGGATCTCTCAGTCATGTACATAAGATGTTCATCTGGGAAATTGACTTGAATGGGCATATTATCTTGAATTGGGAAATTAGCCAGTTGATCTACAATAACCTATCCTTTGATTGCCTTGCGCTCAATATACTCTATGTCAAATTCAGAAAGAATCATCATCCATTTAGCGAGTCTACCCGTGAGAGCAGCTTTGCTGAGCAAGTATTTGAGAGGATCTATTTTTTCTATGAGGTGTATGGTGTGCCCAAGCATATAATGTCACAATTTTTGAGAGGCAAACACTACTACAAGGCAAGCTTTTTCAATACTAGTATAATTGACCTTATAAGCAACAAGAGTGCAGCTAATATAATATATGGCCCTTTCTTTCCCTTGTTCATCTAATTGAGCCAACAATGCCCCCAGTGAAGATTCAGTAGCTAAGACATACAAAATGAGAGGTTTTCCTGGAATGGGAGGCATTAAAATGGGAGGATTTGCCAAGTATTCCTTTATTTGATCCATGCTCTTCTGGAAATCCTCATCCCAGACACACTGAACACCTTTATGCAAGTTTTTGTTAAAGGGTTGTGCTCTATCTGCCAATTGTGAAATAAACCTCCGTATAGATTGAAGGCATCCTTGAAGACTCCTCATTTGACTGATATTTTTGGGAGGTGGCATGTCTATAATGGCTTGGACCTTTTCAAGGTCCACTTCTATCCCTTTGGCTGAAATGATGAATCCCAATAATTTTCCAGAAGTAACATCAAATGCACACTTTTTTGGGTTTAATCTTAGTTGAAATTGTTCCATACAATCCAGAATTATTTCTAAATCAACTAGATGTGTTCCTCTTTTCTTAGACTTAGCAAGGGTGTCATCCACATAATCTTCCATATTCTTATGCATCATGTCATGGAAGATGGTTGTCATAGCTCTTTGATAAGTAGCTCTTGCATTTTTCAATCCAAAGGGCATGACATTCCAATAATAAGTACCCCATGCACATGTGAATGCAGTCTTTTCCTGATTCTCAGGAGCAATCTTGATCTGATTATACCCAGAAAAACCATCCATCAAGGAATAGATCTCATAGCCCGCCGTCATGTCCACTATCATGTCTATGTTAGGAAGTGGAAAATCATCCTTTGGGCATGCTCTGTTAAGATCTCTAAAATCTATGCAAATTCAGATGGATTTGTCATGTTTAGAAATAGGTACAATGTTGGAAATCCAGTCAGCATAGTCTATGGCTCTAATGAATCCTGCACCAAGGAGCTTTTCTAATTCAACTTTCACTAAAAGAGCTATATGAGGGTGCATTTTTCTCAACTTTTGTTTGACTGGTTTCACACCTGGAGCTATGGACAAATGATGCATAATGAGATTAGTGTCCAACCTTGGCATGTCTGAATATGTCCATGAAAAATTAATTTTCTTCTTTTGGAGGTACTCAGTGTAGGCTTTCTTTTCTTCAGGTGATAAAGATTTAGCCAAATGTACAACTTTTGGAACCTCTTCTATGACCAAATTAATAGCTTCTATAGGTTCAACCAATACTGATGATCTATCCTGAAAATAGCTTGGGAGACTATCAAGTACCTCATCCGTAGGTGCCTTAGAGAGGTTTTCACCTTTGGATACGTCTTTTATTTTTACTTTTTTTGGTTCTGACACCGCCACATAGTGGTTTTCGCCATCAGAACTCTTATTCTTTTTTTCTTTTCTTTTTATCTTGTGACTAAGGTACTTGATGTCAGGTTCTGTCATACTGGTAGCCGATTCACTGGTGGAAGAGACTACAGGTTCAATGGCATTTAGATAGCAGGTGATCTCATAGTCATTGTGAAATGTCAAGATTTGAGGCTCTTGATAACGTTGAGACCAATCAATAAGGGTGGGGTCAATAAGGGGTAGGTTAATGACAGGTTCAATATTAAGGATATAGGTGGTGTCATCTTTGGTGACCGCAGAATTGGAGTCTGTCAAGTATCCCTCTAAGGTGTCTAAATCAAAATTTACCCTATCGAGCGAAGAATCATCGACTAATGTGACACGTGGGTTCCAATCTTCTAATCTGACACATGACTCATCAGCTACGTCAAGTTGAGAACTATAAGCATGGACAACATCCATATCCAAGTCAACTATTGCGTCTGAGAGTGAATCCCATTCAAACTCATGAGAGTCTATTTCTGAATTGTTGTTGGGGCCTCATGATGTAGAAGCCTCAAGGTTTGGAAGAGTTTCCTTTCCTCTAGCAATTTTCTCAATCAAAAAATTATTTGAATTATCACCATCTATTGCGGCTGGGATGGAGACACTATCCATAGTCAATCTTGCATTCATATAGTCACTATCTATCGTAGCTAGGATAGGAGGACTATCAATTGTTAAATCTCTAGAATCTCCCCAAAGGAGATTTGTTGAAGGTGTGTGTGTGAAAATTATACCTGATCTGTAGACACAACACTCAGTAAAACATTAGAGGTTAGCTATAATCAAAATCGTGCAAAATTGAAAGCTATCTAACCAAGCGATTTACTGCCTTCTAATAGGTGCGAGATTAATGTTCTCAGATTGTAATCGAGATCAGTGACCTAGACGACACCTAAATGAAGGATTTGAATGCAATTGATCTAGATATGAAATTGAATGCAATTATTCTATTTTTTTGGATTTTTCTATGCAATAAGAATGATAAACTGATATGCTATGAATGCTATTGAAAAACTGATATGACATGAATGCTAAATGATCTAATAATGAAGATTCTAACAATGATATGAAAACTATGAAATTTTATGCTAAGATATAAAAACTATGCAATTGAAATTGATCTCACAAAGCTTTGAATTTGCAAGTTGATTCCTCAGCCTTCAATTCTCCAGCGTGATTGTGCAAAATATGAGATGATTTGTGAAGAGCTAAAGCCTTAATTTATAGAAATCCAGGGCTTTGGAGGTGCATGGGAAAAAGCCATAAATCACTCAAATAACTCAACTTGATTTTTGAGTTATTTTTAAATAAAAGATAATTAACTCACAAAAACATGCAAAAGCTAAGTTTTAACTCAAAATAGAGTTTAGCTTTAATTGATAATTGATAGTTGTCTGCTTTTATGATTGTGCATGTTTTATTTATGAATTAATTTAATAATAAAGTGATTTATTTCCAAGTTAACTGCTTTTAAAAATAAAACAATTGATTTATGGGTTAATCAATTATTTAATCAAACTTTTATTAAAAACTATATTATTAAATAATGACAACTTGCTTTAATTAATTAAATAAGAATTTAATCAATTATTCATATGATATTAGATTTATTGTCAAAATTAAATAATACAATTAATAATAGATATAATTAAATTTAATTACACAATTAAGTGGCAAATATTAAATCTAATTAATTAAATATGAAAATATTCAATTAATCAAACTTTAGGATAAATGTGATTTATTGCCAAATAATTATAAAATTAAAGATAATTAAGATAATTAGGAATATTACTAGGAATATTCCCTGATGCAAAATTTAAGATAATCAATTAGATTTGATGATGTTTAGATGTGCCTTAGATTAGGACTTTGATGTCGATTTCATATGATTTGATGATATAGGAGGTTAATGAACTTATAGCCCATTTTTAGGGTATTACATTTTGCCCCTCTTTGAATTACTGTGCGAGGCGCAGTGGTTCAAAGATAGTCTGTGTTTGATAAAGATATGAAACTGATGTTTGAAATTAATAATTGATATGAGACAGAAGCTGATTGATATTGAATTGATATGGAGATAATAGGTCCTAAATGACCAAAGATAATGTTCACTGTAGAAGCAAATGAACCTATGATTGCGAAAAAGTGTCAAAATGCCTGATTCTAAACCTTAGGATTGATAAGAAGTGAGTGACCCGTTCTAGACTCGATTGTCTTAGCAAAACTAGCAGGTATCACATCTGAATCCTTCAGTTGCCGAAGAACCAAGGAAAGAACACTATGATCCGATGGTTGCAAAAACTGATACAGTTTACAAGATTGAGAGAATACCAGATTGATATGGATCAATGAATCTGATATGCCCCAAGTGATGATAGATTTGCCCCAAGTGATGAGGACTTTTGATGAATCAGCAATTAGACGTGATTGTTGTCTTGATCACTGATGAAAGATATTGATAGATTTGATCGATAGAATTTGATTTACAGACTTTGAATGATGTGCAATACCATGCCCCCTTCGAGATTAAAATTGAAATCTGACAAGAAAAGTCAGCGTTATAGTTTAGAAGCATGTTAATTGATTTGAGAAGTGGTTATATACGTTCGAGAACGCATTCTGCATCGTTGGAAGGTCCTGGAGACCAAATTTGACTAGGTTTGACCATGAGTCTGACCATGGTTGACCAAGATGAAATTTTTATAGTTTGATGAAAGCTAATTAGTTAAGTTGAATACTGGATTTCTGTGATGATTGAAGGTCGATTATGCAAGCAATTAATAATATGAATGATCTCAGATTTGAATTTTGATCCCGAAAAAGGATTCTACTTGCTACTTCGTTGGAGGAACCTTCGTGTGAGATTCAGCTCTTGTTAGATTTGAAGAATTGATATGAAGAATTGTTTAAGCTTTGAAGTTCGTTTAGTCATTGTGAGATCTTGCAAACATGAAAAATGCAAAGAGACATGCAAAATAAAATGCAACCTAAGACCTAGGACCTAGTCACTGATCATATGTCGATTTGTTATCATCATTGAACTTTTAGGTAACCAGATAAATCAATACAATGCCCACTAGCCATGAAACCATAGACATATGAATATCGATTTATATGTGCAAGAATCAATACAACACCCACTGGTTAACAACCATGGATATATGAATATTGATTTTGTTTTCAAAATGTCGGATTAGATATAAGCACCAAGGCACAAGCGCCAGGATGACCTAAATATCATGTCCATTTTGATATAGCAATTTGTACAAGCATCAAAACATAAACGTTGTGATGACCTGAGTACGCCTTGCATTACAAACACATCAAACAGTTAAGAGATCATTCTAAATCCAATGTGAATTACCCGTAGTGACCCTTTATCGTTCACATCCTTAGGCAAGATTGCGTTCCACAGTAGGAGAAAGAACTTACTCAAAAAGATAATAGTTAGATCAAACTTCCTTGAATTGTCTGGGTATCAATGGTCGAGGTACGCATGGCCATCCAATTCAAGATAGAGGCTCTTACAGTCGGACACCATTTCAATCCAGAAGTTCCAAAGATGTTAGATTTTCACATACAAGCAGAAGACAAAGAAAAGATTATGCCCCCAGTCATCACTCTCTAAATCCTATAAAGGACATCATTGAAGAGCTCGAAGGGACACAATATGCAAAAATCTCAATGCGAATCAGTAAGCATACAAGGAGATAAAAGCATGTAAAAAGCATAAATTGTTTTCAATTGAGTTTTGATGTTTGATTGCATTGTTGTAGATGCCAAATCCTTTCTGGAGACAAGACTGACTGACTCACTCACATGAAGCTTCAAAGGACTCTGACTAGATATGATCTATCTAAGATACATGGGAGACCATAGGATATGACATTGATTGCCCCCAAGTGTTAAACATTGATAGGATACAGATGCTTGAGCCGATTGGTGTACAGACTGACTTATTGAAAACTGAAAATGCAGAAACAAACCGGGAGATATGTACAAACTAAAGCAAGACTGAAAGCTAGGAAAGACCAAGATTGTGCTGATAGATGGAGCATTTTGGAACAAGTGGCACCTGTTTGCCAGGTTTTCACCATCTTGGTAGAGATTCTATTTTTGCTACCAAGGCGCCTGTTTCCAGGTTTTCACCAAGGCACTTTTTCTTTCTTTTTTCATTTTTTCATTTTTTGTATTTTTTCATTTTTTCAATTTTTTTGAATTTTTGATATTTTTTGATTTTTTTGTGAATCATCAAGGCGCCTATTGCTAGGTTTTCACCAAGATGTTCATTTTTTCAGGACTTTTTCTAATTTTTAAGATTTTTTTCAGGACATTTACCAAGCACTGAATGCCTTAGGCTTAGAATTTCTTCAGATGGAGAATGTTGATTGGTTCTCGGAGCTATTCTCCTTCAGTCGTTGAGAGTTGATAGGCACCAGAGCCAAAAGTAGCAGTGATAACAAAGGGACCCAACCAATTGGGTTTGAACTTCCCCTTGCGTTCTCGATGTGATTGATTTTTAAGATTTTCTCTCAACACTAGATCGCCAACCTGAAATTCTCTATGTCTGCCTTTTTTGTTGTAGCCTCTAGACATTCTTTTTTGATACACTCTGAGATGATCATACGCTGCTTGTCTGCACTCATCTAGTAATTCAAGTTCTTGTAACCTAGACACTCTGTAGTCTTCATCAGTGACAAGTCCATGCATTTTGATTCTGAGTGATGGGATTTCAACCTCAATAGGTAGTTCCGCTTCAGACCCATAAACTAAAGCGAAATGTGTAGCCCCTGTAGGCATTCTGATACTAGTTCTGTAGGCCCATTCTAATACTTGTTCTGATACTGGTTCTGATACTGGTTCTGATACTGATTCTGATACTAATTCTGATAATTGTTCTAATACTGGTTCTGATACTGATTCTGATACTGATTCTGATAATTATTCTGATACTGGTTCTGATACTTGTTCTGATAATTGTTTTGATACTTGGTATACTTGATAGCATCTTTTTCCATTTGCAAACTCCCAAGCAAGATCATATCGTGCAGTCCCAATGTCTAGCAAGGTGGAGAACAAGAGGGATTAGCAAGCTGGTGGAAGAGATGGAAGATAAGAGAATGAAGGAAAATGAAGGGAAGAAATCCTCAAGGGGAAACTCCTCAAGAATACCCAAGCTAGGGAAAAATTGTCATGTAAAGCGCATTTGGACAAGCAATGAAAGGCTAGCATAGGATAAGCACAAAATCATAATGCAAGAGCAGGAAAGGATGCAATCCAAAGGAGTAGACATGTCAAGAGGCTTCATAGCACTGTGTTTTACTCTTTCTTTCTTTTTTTATTAGATCAAGACCAAAGGGGAAAAGGATAGCGATAGGCGAAAATGAATGGAGGAAGATGGATATGAAGGCTAAACATGGAAGGAATGAAAGCAAGATCACCGTAAGATAGCTCACAAAATAGCCAAATATTCATGTATAGATCAACATTGTCAAGATCAAAGAGAAAAGATGGAATGGATGAAATATGTAGAAGAACTACGCATGATGCCTGATTGCTAGGTTTTCATCATGGTACTTATCCAAGGTGCCACAAGGAAGTGGTTTTCACCATAGGACAAATTTATTTCTCTTTACTTTTGCTACCAAGGTGCCTGTTTCCAGGTTTTCACCAAGGCACATTTTCTATTTTTTTATTTTTTTATTTTTTTTAGAAGAAGGCAAGCTTTTTAGATAATGCTCCTTAAAAGGATAAACCATGATATGCCAAAGATTCAAAATAACATGCTCAAAGATGCTGATAGGGAAAGGGAGATGAAAGAGAAAAATGGAGGATAAGGTTTTATGCAAAGCGAGTGAGGTTGGAAGATAGGAGGAATAGGCAAATGAGGAAAAATGATAGAAGGTAGAAGGATAATGCATGGAAAGATTGTGAAAGGGTAGATGGAAAAGAAGGCAAGCTCAACATCAACACATACCTTGAAGGGTGGTGAGAGGGTGGAGGAAATGTGAATGAGGGAATATGTGAAGGAATATGGTGAATGGATAGCAGAGGTTGTGGCTTAGGCACATGGAATGGAAGAATATTTTTGGAGGGAGATGAAGTGGAAGCCTTTGGAAGCTTGAATGTCAATTTTACTTTTTTCTCAACACCAGACTCTTTCAAGAGAGACTTTGGAATCCATATAGCCATAGGCTTTTCATTTCTTTTTGGTAATTTAGAGAGAATATCTTCAATGATAGATTTTGGAACCCATACTTGTCTTGTAGTTTTCTTCTTAGATATCTCTTTTGACTTTATGCCTCCATGTTGTTTAGAGGAGACATGGTGATTTTCTTTTTTTTATGAATTTTTGTATTGCTTCTTTTTCTTGTATTGAACATTCAAGTTACTTCCAAAGGACTTGGGACTTGTGGAAGAAGGAGGAGGATATGACTGGTTTAGATGGGTGGGTGGATGAAAAGGATTCAAGGGTATGCATCTATGTTGATCTTGAGGAAAGATGGGAGATGGAGGTATGTAAGGACCTAAGATGGATGGAAAATCAGGAGAGCTAGGAGGGGAAAGTGAAGGGACATAAGGACCCAAGATGGAAGGAAGGCATGAAGCCCTTAGTAGTGGTGGAAGAGGTCCAAGGATGGAAGTGGAAGATGCAAAAGGATAATCAATAAGTTCATCATCATCTATATGACAACCAAGGATATCAGCATCTTTAGAGTGAGCATTAGAATTTTCAATAAAATCATGGACATCTTGAATAAGAGCATTTTCTTTGATAGGATCATTCAAAGCTTGCGAAGACTTAGGAAGAGTAGAAAGTGGAAGTGAACATGGAGTGGTAGAACAAGAAGATGAAAGACTTTGATCTTGACAAGGATCTTTGGATAGCACAAGTGCATAATTTTTCTTTTGATTTTCAATAGGCTTAACATTGGAAGGAACACCATTTTTACCAACCTTAATGGAAGTATCATCTTTGGAAAGCGCAAACGTAGTAAGGTTATTTTGATTGTCAATAAGCTCAACAGTGTAAGTAGTAGCTTGTTCTTGCTTAGGTGAAGACTTAAGACATGGTGGAATGCATGAAAAAGGGTGTATAGGATCAAAAGAACCATGAAGAGGATAAGAGACATTGGGAAAAGGAGTGGAGGAAATGGAGGGTTCTTGATCTTGATCTTTCTTTATGTTCTTTTCTTCATCATTTTTGGAATCCTCTTGACATGGAGCCACTTCTAAGGACAAGGAAGCATGTTGGGATTGTATGGATGACTTTGGAATAGATGGTGGAGGACTAGCTGAAGTAGGGATTATAGCATATGAAGGCTTAGGCTCTTTAGGTTTATCATCATTGAAAGTATTTGCAGCCAAGTGAAGGTTAGTTTGAGTTTCTTTAAGAGGTAGCCCTGGAGGATAACTATAGGGAACCACATGAAAAGTATCAGGACTTGTGTCAGATGAAGGTTCTGTGAAAGATTTGAAAGACTCGGAAGCTTTAGGAAATGTATGGGTATTGGAGGAAGTAGGGGATGGAAGGGAACCATCACAAGACAAAGGTCCAACATTAACATGATCTTGCTTGAGAGTGTAATCTTTATTTTCAGTCTGAGAGTTCTTAGAGGAGAGATCCTTATAGTATGCATGTTTATAATCAGCGTGGTAAACTTTCTCTTCCTCAAGTGAAACAAATGGATCATCTAGGTATTGTGCATAGAAATCATCAAAGTCTCTTTCATAATCAGAATCATATGGATCACCCTCACGATCTATCCAATGTGACGGCCCATTTGTAGTAAGCAGGAATGGACGATGAGGAGGACTCTTAGGAACAGAGGTGTCATAGGTATCATTACATTGTCTGTCATCATAGTCATCATAGTCTCCAAAGCTAGATGTGTCACTCTCCGTGGAAGAGGTATCATATTGCTCAAATTTTTTTCGGGGGCATGGTGACATGTACAAGTCTTTATCAAATGGAAAAGAGTATAGAGATTCCATGGAGAACTTTTTAGATTCCTTCTCTTTCTTAAGATTGTTAAGTTCAACTTGCATAGCATGTAACTGTTTCCTCATAGCGGCGATCAAAATTTCTTCCTCATGTGTACTGATTCTTTGAGACATGTGTACGGATTCTCAATAGCTACTGCTCTGTTCTTGACACAATGATATTTTTGACAGATTCTGGAACTAGGCTGGAAACATTGTTTCTGACAACTCTCCCAAATTTTTCCAAACGACACTCTGCAAACTCATACGACACTGGGTAGTCTATGAAATGACAGTTGCTAAACTCATACGACAGTTGGGTAATACTGAAATGACACTTGACAAAACTCATATGACTTTTGACTTGCTGAAATGACTTTTGACTCCAGAAAGAATTTTACGTCAATTTTTGCAAAATTTAAGGTCTTCAGTTTTGGATTGTTTGCAAATTGTATTGTCCAGATTTTGAAGGTTATGCCAGATTTGATCATTTTTAATAGCCAAGTAGATAAATAAGCACGCAGAACAACAAGCAAGTGATTCCAAGCACATCTGAAAACAATGAACAAGGGCAAAAGCAACCTTGCGCATGAACAATCAAATGACCAAATTGTGCTAATCCCTGAGAGTACTAATTGTGTATGTTCTGAAAAGTTTTGCAATAACACACATATACCTGAAAGTGAAAAATTGGCCTCTCTAGGGTTTTTAGTAATGGTTTGACTCTGCAACTTTTATGATTCAAAGGGCTGAACTCCAATCCTGGCGCACCAGGGTTTTGACACAGTCCGAGAACTTAATCTTCAAGAGCTGCTAGGGAGATCTGACAACCCAACAATGAACCATACCCGTGGAGATTTCTTCCACAAGGACATTTATATAGCGGCTGTCACTACCATGGCAAAAATGGCTATTACCGCTTGAGGTTCCGTCAACGCAGTTTGCCCTATGAAGGGATTGTCCGCTACGGTTATCCCTCTCTAAAGATGACTCACAGATTTATACCACAAGGGGACTTGGCTCCAAATTCAAGGTTTTGACACCTCTTCACTTTTAACCCAAACAAAATAAGCAGATTAATCCGACACGCTAAGACAAAGTTTTTTTCCACCAAGGTCTGTGATATCAACTCCACGTGATCTATCAACCTCTCCGGGGAGAGAATGTATCAATCAATAAGAGAAGACACACTAACCAATTTTGATTCACCAAAGCTCATGATATCAACCCTACGTGATCTATCAACCTCTCCGGAGAGAGAATGTGTCGATCAATAAGAGAAGATGCACTAACCAAGTTGAATGTGAAACGCACTAAGTATCCTCCCTACCTACAAGGATTCTATCGTCAAGAAGGATTTCACTGGGAATCCAATCTCTCAAGAATCATGAATAGTGTTCATAGGGCCTAATTACTATGTGAGCATAGATATATTCCCGAAAGCAAATCTACCAAAAGCATCCAAAAAGTAGAAAGAGGAACACTTAACGCTTAAAGAAAATATGAGATGAGTCCACAAGGTGGAACACTTAACACCTCACACAAGCTAAAATGAGTCCCCAACTTAGAAAATAAGTGAGTTCCTAAAAGCACAAAAGGGTTGCCAAGTGGAACACTTAACGCTTCTGTCCTGTTGACCCCTCCCCTTTATGGTGCTGAGATTGCAACCACGGGGCAGAAATGAGAGGCCGGTGGATTAGCGAGTCCAATAACCCAAGATAGAAATTAAGATCAATCACAAGTATTTTAAGACTACTTAATGAATCCTTAAGGGTTCACAACCTAGTATCAATTATGCAAGTGTGTAGAAATAGATCAAAAGCATGAAAAGATGCACACAAGCTTGACACATAAGAGATTTATTTTAAGTCCCAAATAAAAATATTATTAGATGAAGGAGAATACCTGGGATCCTCGCAACGCGCTTAGTATATTTTACTTGATTTTTAGCAATTTTTGTTGAGCTTTTCCATGCAAGCAAGTGACGAACTCTCCAACAAGCAAACAAGCAAACAAGATATGCAAAATATATTCAACTTATGAAAACCATAGGGTTAGCTCTAAAAATCAATTATTATCAGTAATAATAACCAGCAATTAACCTAAATGACAACTCATATCATTCATTGAAGCATGTAAAAAAATAAGTGCATACCCATCACAAAACTTTATTTTTTTTGCTGCATTTGACCTAGTCAACAAGATCTAATTTTTTTGATATGATTTTGGCCACAAAAATAGAAATTCAGAATAGAGACCCCTACTAAAAAATAGAGAGCTTTCCAAAAATGCAAAATTTTTAGAAAAATCTCTTCATTTGTGCCCTAGAGACCCATTTTATCAAAACAGACCAGTTTTTGTAAATTGACTATTTGAGCTATGATATCATGTCCAAATTTAAAACACAAAGAATGTACCCCCTGTATAATTTAAAGAGATTTCTGAAAATATAAAAATTTTCGAAAAATATGCTGATTTGCGTTAGATATTAATTTTTTCTGGAATTTCAAAAAAAAATTATTAAAAATTCAAAACATCTTAAAAAATTCTAAATTTTTTACTGTAGCTTTCATGACATGTCACCAACTTGAAAAAAAAATTTCAGACCAAAATTTCAAGCTGTTTGGGAGATAAAATTAAATATTTGAAACTTTAGGGTTTTAGCTCCCAAAAAAAAATCAAAACCAGCATGCAAAGGTGGGTTGCCCCACGGTGGGTGCCAGAGATGTGTGTGTGAAAATTATACCTGATCTATAGACACAACACTCAGTAAAACATTAGAGGTTAGCTATAATCAAAATCATGCAAAATTGAAAGCTATCTAACCAAGCGATTTACTACCTTCTAATAGGTGCGAGATTAATGTTCTCAGATTGTAATCGAGATCAGTGACCTAGACGACACCTAAATGAAGGATTTGAATGCAATTGATCTAGATATGAAATTGAATGCAATTATTCTATTTTTTTGGATTTTTCTATGCAATAAGAATGATAAACTGATATGCTATGAATGCTAAATGATCTAACAATGAAGATTCTAACAATGATATGAAAACTATGAAATTTTATGCTAAGATATAAAAACTATGCAATTGAAATTGATCTCACAAAGCTTTGAATTCGCAAGTTGATTCCTCAGCCTTCAATTCTCCAGCGTGATTGTGCAAAATATGAGATGATTTGTGAAGAGCTAAAGCCTTAATTTATAGAAATCCAGGGCTTTGGAGGTGCATGGGAAAAAGCCATAAATCACTCAAATAACTCAACTTGATTTTTGAGTTATTTTTAAATAAAAGATAATTAACTCACAAAAACATGCAAAAGCTAAGTTTTAACTCAAAATAGAGTTTAGCTTTAATTGATAATTGATAGTTGTCTGCTTTTATGATTGTGCATGTTTTATTTATGAATTAATTTAATAATAAAGTGATTTATTTCCAAGTTAACTGCTTTTAAAAATAAAACAATTGATTTATGGGTTAATCAATTATTTAATCAAACTTTTATTAAAAACTATATTATTAAATAATGACAACTTGCTTTAATTAATTAAATAAGAATTTAATCAATTATTCATATGATATTAGATTTATTGTCAAAATTAAATAATACAATTAATAATAGATATAATTAAATTTAATTACACAATTAAGTGGCAAATATTAAATCTAATTAATTAAATATGAAAATATTCAATTAATCAAACTTTAGGATAAATGTGATTTATTGCCAAATAATTATAAAATTAAAGATAATTAAGATAATTAGGAATATTACTAGGAATATTCCTCGATGCAAAATTTAAGATAATCAATTAGATTTGATGATGTTTAGATGTGCCTTAGATTAGGACTTTGATGTCGATTTCATATGATTTGATGATATAGGAGGTTAATGAACTTATAGCCCATTTTTAGGGTATTACAGAAGGTACCCAATCATCTATCATGTTTTGTTGATTTGTCAAATCTGGTACATATTCTGTGTCATCTTCACTATCCCACCTATTAGGGATGGGGACAGTGCACTTGTTATTCTTCATAAAGCCTAGGCCAACCGATTTCTTAGACTTACGTCCAAAAAGATCATGATTAAGTGGTTCGGCTCTAGCATCTAACCTATGACTAAGAGGGCCATATCTTGGATAACCCATCTTCTTAACAAAAGTATATCCTCTCCCATAGGACTTAGGAGAGGGGGATAAATTTTCATTGTGTTGGTACTTCTCCTCTTTGTATATCCAATCTCGAATAGCTACTTCCTCTTTTTCATCTTGTATTGGTACTGAGGATTCAACAAACTTGTCAAATAGTGTCATTGCCAAAGAAGACGGTTTCATCTCCTATGAAGGCTTTCCATAGGACCTAGGGGAAACAGGCATCTTTGCAAAAGAGTCAAGTTGATACCCCCCCATGCCAAGGTCTACTGATTTAAACTTGTCTTGACAGTCTGTTAAAGTTGCTTGATAATCCTCTGCTTCTTGATTAAGAGGGACATTAACATTAGCTAAGATTGAATTAACTGATAAGGTGTTATCCCCTGGTATGCAAATTTCTACTTTGTTGTAGGGGAACTTAACACACTAGTGGTAGGTAGACGACACTGCTTTCATGTCATGAATCCATGGTCTACCCAATAAAATGTTGTATGCAAGGGGTCCAATATCAATAATTTGGAACAAGATATCTTTTTCAACTAGGCCAATCCTGACAAGAAGGATAGCTAACCCCTTAGAACTATGTTTTGCCTCATCATAGGCCTTTATAGTGATCTTCTTTTTAGTGTCGATCACTTCATCTGAATAGCCCAAAGTTTTTAACAAACTTAAAGTACAAATATTTAGCCTAGCACCCCCATCTATCAACACATGCCTGACACGGGTTTTATGAATCATTACTTCAATGTGAAGGACAAGATTGTGCGGATGGCTTAGAGATTTGTCATCATCTTCTAAGAAAGAGAGGTAATGTGGGCTGGTAATGTGATTCACCACGCCTTGAAATTGGTCGATATCTATGTTGTTGGGGACATTTTCTATGTGCAAAGCATCCTCAAGGATCTGTTTATGTCTAGGGGACAACTCTAGAAGCTCCAAAATTGATATTTGTGCTAGAGTTTTCTATAACTGATCTACAAGATTATAGTTTGGTTTGGGAGCAGTGGTGGACTTGGTGACATTCTTGGATGCCACTTGCTTGGGTTTATTGGATGGACCTGAACTAGGACCTCTAAGAACAATAGGGCTTTGACTCTTGGTAATAGCATTACGGGCTTGAGAAGATAACCTAGAATGAGGACCTCTCAGCACCACAACAGGTTCTTTGTCAAAGACAGGGGGAGAGTCATAACCATGTGGGTCCTTACTCCTCATCATATTAACACTTGGCTCCACAACTTCAAGCATGTTTATCACATTTTCTGCCACTGTGTAAGTGTAGTTGATTGCAGCCTTGCCATCCTTTGGTTTAGAGGTTTCCCCCTTGTCATACTTAGGCAAAGGTTCCTTAAATGCTTTGTGATCAGCATTGGTGTTCAGTCCATCCACCTTAAGCTTTCCATTCTCAATGAGATCTTTGATAATGTGCTTGAGTTTCCAAAAATTCTCAATGGTATGCCCAATGCCATTATGAAATGTGCAGAAAGCCTTCTCATCCCACCAATGTGGCTTAATGTCAAGGATGTAATGTTTTGCAGGATCTTGAGGATGTGCCAAGTTGTTAGCAATGAGAGTTTTGAGAACATCCTCATATGAGTCACCCAATTTGGTAAATTGTCGCTTCTCCTTTTTGGGCCTCTCAGGATATCTTGGTTTTCTCTCTTGTTGAGGAGGTGCATTGAGCCTCATAGCTTGAACTACACTGGACAAGTGAAGGACACCTTGATCTTTAGGTTGGGGAGAGTCTACAACTTTGTCATTGACAACTTGTTTATTCTTTTTCCAATTGTTGTTCTTCCCTTTATCCTTCTTGTTGTGTTGACCATTGTTGCCATTTATGCTATGTTTGGTCAAAATGCCTTGTTCTTTTAGAACATCCTCAATGCGGCATGTAGTTTCAATCATGGTATCAAAGGAATTGAAGACTATCTTTTTGATCTCATATCTCATTTTAGGCGCCAAGTTACTGACAAGTATGTCAATCTTTTCATCCTCATGGATCGTCCTAGGATACCAAGAGCACTGTCTCCTCCACCTTTGCAAGAAGGTAACAAATGGTTCCCCCTGATTTTGTTTCAAGTTGCATAGGTCCAACATAGTAATAGATCTTGATAGATTATATGCGAAGTGTTGGATGAATCTATGAACAAGTTCTCTAAATGTCTTGACAGGGGGGTGAGGTTAGTGAACCACTCCATTGCTTGTCCCTTGAGGCTTCTAGGGAATAACCTCATCAAATAGGAGTCATCCTGATGGAATTCAAAGCTCATAGTATAGAACTAGCACACATGGTCATGTGGATCACCACTGCCATCATATTTATCATATTGAGGGAATTCCACCCTCCTTGGAAAATCCTTCATACTCACACTCTTGTCGAATGGATTAGGACAAATCAAGTCTAGTGAGAATGAGCTCTTAGGTTGCATCATTTTCTCCATCATTTGCTTCATTTGGCAGATTTCTTCCTCTTGAGAGGGATTTTTCTTTTGTATTTTGTTGTCCACATCAAAATTATAAGGGACTCCGGTGCCCTTATTGATTAGACTTTCCAAAAATTTATCTTTGTTTTGCTCCAAATACCTATCCACATACTGTTGGAAGATAGGCTCTTGTTGCATTTGCATGAAGTCTTGAGTATCAAGGTCATATTGTGAGCTACCACCTCCATGTTGGGAACGATGATGTACATGTTGGGAGTGTGGTCTTGAGTTTCTGGGAGGGGTTTTCCTCCTATAGTGAGCATACTGAGAGGGCCTTCTTCCTCTAGGACTAGGAGATCTAGAAGGGGTTCTTGACCGCCTTCTACTTCTTGGTGTTCTGGAAGGGGTGGAGGGAGGAGAATTCTTTCCACTACTAGCACCCCTGTTGTTGAATTGAGTGTTTAATTGTTGGACTAACAACCTATCTTGCTCCTCTTGGAATTCTTTCCTCTCTATGTCCAACAAGGCTCGTTGTTCCTCTTCTAGAAGCCTAATTTTTTCTTCTTTTGCAGCTCGTTCATTTTTTGTAGCCTATTTTTCCCGCTCAATTTTTTTTTAGCCTCTCACTTGTATGCCTTGAGGTTGTTCGAAGTGGAGAGTTTGGTCTTGAATGTTTGTACAAATCATTGGTATACGTTGCATTGACATGAGCATCACCAGGTTCATTGTCTTGGTCTTTGTGTTGTGACCATTATTCTAGGTGAGCTTGTCTCTCATGCCTTTCAGCTCTTTGATGTGCATCTAGGTACCTAGTGCTGATGGGGGGTGAACTAGGTTGAGCATCATGAGAGGAATTACCAAATAAAATCTTGTCTCTGTGTCATTCATAGATATCATCAAGGGTTTGATCCATGGCTTCCCTCTCCCACCGAGTGAAAGTATAACTCATATCCATACCTGAGTGGGAAGGTGCTGAGGGGGTATTCAAATTGCTAAAATGGCTCTTTGGCTCAAACTAGGTTTTAGACTTACTCCTAGGTGACTGGTCAAATATTGGGGCCTTTTCCTTTCTCTTTTGACGAGTCTGAACTAGGGGTAGTTGGTTGAAGACTATCTAAGGTCGCTTTCCTTGGCTCACTTGATATCTTATTGTTATTGACATGAAAGGGAGAGTTTAGGTAAATAGACAACTCTAAGAAACATCAATACCAGACTAGGATAGTAAAAGTTTTCTCTTGTCCGAGAGAGATGGTGAAATAGAACTGTTGCAAATAGGTGCAAACCAACACTACCACAAAGGTGCTCAATTCTTGGGTGAATATCCTAGCACGTATGGATCAAGAGGATGACTTACACAAAGTATATTGAGTTTGAATTGTATGAAAATGGGTGGACGAAGAGATTACTAGCACTCTCCAAGTGTGTTATCAAAGAGTCTGAAAATTTATCTATTTGACAGTAATAGTTCCTGATTTTCCAATCTCAAGCAAAATCACTTATGAGATCAAGGATCACTAACTCAAAAGGTTAAGGACACAAGAACCCTAAATACAGAACAGATCTCTAGAACTGGGACAAGTCACCTAATCGAAGAACTCAGGATTTCAGTTTGTTGTTCATTTTCAAAGATCAAGCAAGTACATCAACATATTGTTATAATTGATCAGGCACATAAGACAACAATCAAGGAGTTCAAGCAAGCAGTTGTCTTCAAACAATGAGCAAGGGGAAAAGCAACCTTGCACATGAACAAGAATAGTGACTTAGTATGCTACTCCTTAAAGATGCTACTTGTGTATGTTCTTGAGAATGTTTTAGCAGGCACATAGAACACAACAACATCCTAGCAGGCTGTCTACAAGGATATACATGGCTTATCTAAAGGGTGTCCTCGATATACACAAGGTACGTGAGGCACAAATCCATAGATGAGAAGAATTTGAAATCACACAGCCGAGGGGAGACAATAGCCCAAATCTCCTCCTTCACTTCTCAAAGGTATAAAGTTC
Source organism: Chamaecyparis obtusa (assembly GCA_027943335.1). Classification (NCBI taxonomy): domain Eukaryota; kingdom Viridiplantae; phylum Streptophyta; class Pinopsida; order Cupressales; family Cupressaceae; genus Chamaecyparis; species Chamaecyparis obtusa. The sequence goes on from BSBK01002413.1 coordinate 428,932, forward strand.
TTTGAGGCTTAGCCAAGAGTGAAATCTAACTCATTCCCAAGAGAGGTGTCTTTGGATTCACCTCCCGATATTTATACTCTGTCGGAACACGGGAGTTAAGGTCATCCCTTGAGGTGATGAAATCCCCAAGAAGGCCTTCTAAAAATGAAAAAGTAAGTAATTCTCTATCAAAAATTATTGGAAAGCACTAAAGGTGGAACACTTAACTCCTAGAACAAATATGAGGTGAGTCCACAAGGTGGAACACTTAACACCTGACACAAGCTACAAATGAGTCCACAACCTAGAAAACAAGTGAGTTCTAGAAAGCACAAAAGGGTTGCCTAGTGGAACAATTAATGCTTCTTTCCTGTAGATCCCTCCCCTTTAATGTGGCGCTGACCTTGCAACCACGGGGTGGAACAAGGGGCTGGCGGATTAGCGAGTCCAATAACTCAAGATAGCAATCTAGATCAATCACAAGTAATCTAAGATTGCTAATCAATACTACTGACATTTGAAACTGAGAATTACTTAATGTTAAAAGACACGCATGCACTTAAACACAAACTTCTATGAAAGCAAATCTATGTTTGTTTATTTCCCCTTAAGAGCATAAAAGAAATGTGTTCTAGGAAAGCATGTAACACTCAAGCCAGACACGAGAGCTTAATTTTAGGCCCAAAACCAAATGTTATATAGATTTTAAGAATGTACCTTAAGTCCAAAGATCTGCAATCCAAAAATTAAGCACCTGCAAATGCCCACAAGAAAAAGAAAAAAAAAATAGCTCCTCACCACAACAAACAAAAAGAAAAATTAAAAATATAATTTAATTAAAAATAAAAATCTAAAACTAACAAAATTACTAAAATCTAAAAATTAATAAACAAATTAAAAAAACTAATCTAACTAACTCACAAAAGTTAATCTAAAAATTAAATTAACAAAACTAAAATTAAAATTAAATTAATCTAATACTAAACTAAAACTAATCTAAATTAAAAAGAAATTAAAAATTTAATCTAAATTAACAAAATTAGAAAATCTAATCTAAATTAAGAAAATTAAAAAATCTAATTTAAATTAACAAAATAAAAAAATGCTAATCTAAATTAAAAAAAAATCTAATCAAAGTTAAAAAAATTTAATCTAAATTAAAAAGTCTAATCTAGATTAACTAAATCTAATCTAAATTAATAAAGTTAAAAAAGGTAATCTAAATTATTTTTAACAAAATCTAATCTAAATTAACAAATTTAAAAAAAATCAAATTTAAAAATCTAAATTAAAACTAAACTAAATTAAACTAAACTAAACTAATACTAAGATTAAGTTAAATTAATTAAAAAAAAAAAAAACTAAAGCTAGACTAAGATCAAATTTGAAGAAAAAAAAACAAACTAAATACTCCCTATCAAACTGCTTCTTCCAATTTTCTGTGCATCTTATCACCTTGCTTATGCATTCCAGAAACAGAAAAATGTCCATCCATTATTTGAATGTGCACTTTCAATCTTTATCTTCAAATAAAACCCTCAAACTTGTCTTACATAGCTGAAAAAAACTATAAGAGTTTGCCAAATGATATACAGCGAGCCAATTAGTCGAATCGCCAACATCCAAGTTCAAAATCTCTGTATCCTCCAATTAGATGTTTGCTTCTGTGAAAGTATTTCTTCAACAAAGTCAATTCAATGCAGATTGTATTTTGGAACCTTAGAAAATGAAATGAACAACAGCCGATTCATGGGTCGACTTTCACAAGCTGCTAATGTTTCAACTACACGGGCATTCAAATTTTTGCAAGTCTTGAAACAGTTTTGTAACAAAGGATATTGCAATGGATGAATGCAATAGCTTGGGACGTCAATTTCAATAGCCTATGCTGCTATTTGCGATGGTTGAGTAGGCATTACTTAAATATTTCAATTTCAAAGAGTGGATTAGCCCAGACCTTGCATAAATACTGCATACGATTTGCTTCTGATCACAACAGAACAGAGATCAAAGAAAGCTCACAGAGTAACAGGTATGCAGCTTTCATTGGATTATACTTTAAAGTTTGATGAGCATTGTTCTCACAACATTTGACACCAAATTCTGCAACAATATAGGTGGCACCTACTAAATTTATTCACAATTTCTCTTCAATCAAATACACAACCAAAATCGACATCTCAAATGTTCAAATCCAACATGACAGAAAAATAGAGATAAATTGCTGCAACAATAAAGATACAAATAATCTTCTATCGATTTAAGCTGATTAAAGACAAGTTTTTTTTTAATCATGAAGATGAAGCACAAGAGATGGCAGAGCCAATGCCCAATAATGCTGCATAGGATCAGCTTTGTAAGTCGAAGCTTTCTGCTAGCAATGCACTACCAAAACTACCAATTGCCAAATGAAAATAAAAAAACAAGTACAAAACTGTAGATGCCTTTTTCTCATTTCATTATCATCTGAACATCATTCTTATAATACCAACTTCATCTTAAATAACCAAGAGACATGAAATCATATTCACTGAAGTACAAATAACATAATGGATTAAATTTCAGGCAATCGCAGTTTAAATTTCACACATATGGAATGAATTTCCATGAATTTCATTCATGGAATGAATGATTCTTGGCTCTTTCATATCCTGATGATGGATCACAGAGTGTGATCCGAAACGTTGATACTAAAAATTCACACACAATCAAATCCAAAAATCCAGCTCTTTAACAATGGATTGTGGAAATCTCATGCTATTAATTGCATGGCAAAGTGTTTGACAGAATGCCTGAACCAAATGTGATGTCTCAGACTAAGCCAGTGTGCTCAATATGTATCAAAGAAATAATCTTTTCATGAAATCCATATCAAGAATGAATTATAACAAAGCTCTTCGGATAGAATATGAAATCAATATACACAAGGTATAATAGAGACTACAATCATTTAGACCCAATCAGTTGAATCCACATGAAATTGGCGTTAAATAAACATCTATAGCGGGATCACAAACAATCAAAAAGTATGATTACTAGCTAAACCCATGTGAACATTTCAAGATACATTACAATTCTGATCTAAACCCAAATGGAATTAACGGTGGGCGCCAAAATGTGTACACCAAGATGTGGTACACTTCTATGAGTCTTTGCATGTGAAGAGACCCAAGAATGAGCCCTCACAAGTTGACCCATAGCTCTCTATCTGTGGAGTGCATGGTTTTTCATGAGGCCCTCGGATACCTATGCAAGTACACCACAGAACAAGAGATTCAAAGAGGAGAAGCAAGAGTGCTAATCTCTGTGAATCTTGTTCTTGCAATGCAACAATGAAAATGCAAGCTAATCTAGATGATAGCAATGCAATACTTGAAAATAAATCTAGATTATGAAAGAAAATAACAATGCAATAACCTAATCTATGAAAGTAAATATGAATATTAATCTATATGTAGATGTGCAATGCCAAAATAATGATCTTAAAAGCTCAAGAAAATCTGTAGCATAAGTATGATGTGAAAATTCGGGGTTTTTAACTAAGAAGGAGAGGGTTCATTTTATAGCAAAATGTGGATTTGAATCCAAATTGAAGATCAATGTGGGATAAATGGAAAAGAGGAAACAAATGTCATTTTTAGAAGGTTTGTAGGAAAATGGAATTTCATTTTTTTCATTTTTTTCTATTAATTGATTTGTTTCCTTTTCCATCACAAAAGATACTTTGGAGAAGATATTTTATTTATTTAATTTAAAAAAATAATATCTCTCCTAATTAAATAAAATAAAATAATATAATTTAAAGATAAATATTAATGAAATAAAATAAAATCATTTAATTAAAAATGAATTTTAATTAAATAACTTTATTTCAGTTAAGAAATATTTATTTCAAATAAATAATATTATTTTATTTATTTAAAAGGGATTTATTTTTATTAATTAATTAAATAAAATTAATTAAATATTCAAACCTCAGGAAGAAATGAAATAATTCAAATGGTTACGATTTGATCAAAGAAGTTTAATTTGAATATGTTGCAAAGCATTGATTCAGGGATTGATTTTTGATAATTGAATAAATGGGGCCCAAAGTCTAGGCAACCATTTTAGGGTGCATGCAGCTAGAATTAATGACAAAATTAGGGCATATTAATTAGTCAATAGGCTATTGTTAAGGTGAACTTCCGTAGTAAAAATGTCAAATCTCACTCAGAAATAAATTTTGAATGTTGAAAAATGATCAGAACACACCAATAAATTGACTATTCATGTATTGTTATTCACATGTTCTTGCTATTTCATTTCCAATCACACACGATTCCAGGCATCAGTATGATTTGGTCACCTAAAAGTTTTCTCATTGTTTTACTTTAAAAAAACTAAAAGTGCAATCATTTTCTACAAAATTTGGATTTTGGCCACAAATTCAAAGAATGGGTATGAAAAGCAATTTATAAATTGTATGTGATATGATTACAACTCTCTATGTATAGGTAAACTATTCAACATTGTCATTAATTACAAGTTCAATGATGCCAAGGGTTTTGTTTGCTAACAAAATTTAATATAATACAAATGTCATTTATTTTTGTGATATCTGAAATTATAATCATATTTATATTTTTTATTTATTTAATAAATTTATAATATAATATTTAATATATAGTGTATTTTTCATATGATATAGATTAAACTCATCCTTTCACATACTAAATAGTGAATGTTATGCTTTGATATATACCTCTTTCCCTTATCTCTATTTCCTCATTTATTCCTCAATCTTGCTCTAGAGATCAATCTTCTCATCTCATTATATGTATCTCTCTTATTTACTCCATATCTCCTGCTACTTTTATGTCTCTATATGAAACATCAAAGAAAACATTGTAATATATTCAAGTTGGCACCTTGGGAAGAATTTTTAGACATGTTAATAGGAGGATGAAATTATTTCCTAGATTTGACAAGTATTCACAAGCATTGGCTCAAAGGTGAGAAGAAAGGGAAATCACAAGTTCCTAAGAATTTGTACAAGCTTATTTAAAGTATGAAATATCAAACATGGTTAATTCACAAAGTAATAGGGAGTAGAAATTCCAATATTTTTTTGAAGTGGGTCTGCCAATTCGTATTGGTTATTTTCAATGAATCCCAACATTATGATTGGGAAAAGATAATTAGTGACCATGTGCATAATGTTAGGAATGGGAACACTGAGAGGGGGGGGGGGGGGGGTGAATCAGTGTTCACTTAATTTAATCTTTTTATTTACTTCTTAAACTTAACTTGAATGCTTAAGTACTGAAATGAACATCAACATAAATAAGAAACATGAACTCAACACATAACACCAATGTGGTTACGGGGAAACCCAAATAGGTAAAAACCCCAATGGGAATTGACACCCACTAATAATCTGTACTAGTGTTTTATGATCCTTGTTAGAAGATCCTTAACACTGTTAGGAGTTGCTTTGCAATGTATTTAGTATAGTGACCTTGTCAAGGGTCGGACCTTGTTAGGAGTCTTTTACAATAACCCTGTTTGGGGTGTGGACTCACTATCCTATAGCTCACTGCTCAAGTGGTGAAGGCTACAACCTTCTGATCTCAGATACACACTATATCTGTTGGATGAACTATCACTATGACACTTCTTGTCTAATCAGTCCCTTTGATACTCTGATGATTTGACCTCTTGCAAAGCTCTAATACATCTTATCAACTCTTCAAACACTTCTTCTCTACTTATCTCAACTCTACTTTTGCTCTCATACCTATTACAAAGGGTCTATCTAATATTTATATGCGCATACAAAATAATTAACTAGGTTGGCCCTTTAACCGATTACATACAACGCTTCCAATTGAATTGGCTCAAGCGTGTTTACAAAAAAATATAATTATATGTCTACAACCTAATTACAATAGGGGCGTAACCTTTACAACTCAATTATATGTCTATAACCTAATTAATCTATATGTCATATGATATAGATTAAACTCATCCTTTCACATACTAAATAGTGAATGTTTTGCTTTGATATATACCTTTTTCCCTTATCTCTATTTCCTCATTTATTCCTCAATCTTGCTCTAGAGATCAATCTTCTCATCTCATTATATGTATCTCTCTTATTTACTCCATATCTCTTGCTACTTTTATGTCTCTATATGAAACATCAAAGAAAACATTGTAATATATTCAAGTTGGCACCTTGGGAAGAATTTTTAGATATGTTATTAGGAGGATGAAATTATTTCCTAGATTCGACAAGTATTCACAAGCATTGGCTCAAAGGTGAGAAGAAAGGGAAATCACAAGTTCCTAAGAATTTGTACAATCTTATTTCAAGTAATATCAAACATGGTTAATTCACGAAGTAATAGGGAGTAGAAATTCCAATTTTTTTTTGAAGTGGGTCTGCCAATTTGTATTGGTTATCTTCAATGAATCCCAACATTATGATTGGGAAAAGATAATTAGTGACCATGTGCATAATTTTAGGAATGGGAACACTAAGAGGGGGGGGGGTGAATCAGTGTTCACTTACTTTAATTCTTTTTCTTTACTTCTTAAACTTAACTTGAATGCTTAAGTACTGAAATGAACATCAACATGAATAAGAAACATGAACTCAACACATAACACCAATGTGGTTACGGGGAAACTCAAATAGGTAAAAACCCTGATGGGAATTGACACCCACTAATAATATGTACTAGTGTTTTATGATCCTTGTTAGAAGATCCTTAACCCTGTTAGGAGTTTCTTTACAATGTATTTAGTACAGTGACCTTGTCAATGGTCGGACCTTGTTAGGAGTCTTTTACAATAACCTTGTTAGGGGTGTGGACTCACTATCCTAGAGCTCATTGCTCAAGTGGTGAAGGCTACAACCTTCTGATCTCAGATAAACACTATATCTGCTAGATGAACTGTCACTATGACACTGCTTGTCTGATCAGTCCCTTTGATACTATGATGATTTGACCTCTTGCAAAGCTCTAATACATCTTATCAACTCTTCACACACTTCTACTCTGCTTATCTCAACTCTACTTCCGCTCTCATACCTATTACAAAGGGTGCATCTAATATTTATATGCGCATACAAAATAATTAACTAGGTTGGCCCTTTAACCGATTACATACAACGCTTCCAATTGAATTGGCTCAAGCGTGTTTACAAAAAAACATAATTATATGTCCACAACCTAATTACAATAGGGGCGTAGCCTTTACAACTCAATTATATGTCTATAACCTAATTAATCTATATGTCATATGATATAGATTAAACTCATCCTTTCACATACTAAATAGTGAGTGTTATGCTTTGATATATACCTCTTTCTGTTATCTCTATTTCCTCATTTATTCCTCAATCTTGCTCTAGAGATCAATCTTCTCATCTCATTATATGTATCTCTCTTATTTACTCCATATCTCCTGCTACTTTTATGTCTCTATATGAAACATCAAAGAAAACATTGTAATATATTCAAGTTGGCACCTTGGGAAGAATTTTTAGATATGTTAATAGGAGGATGAAATTATTTCCTAGATTCAACAAGTATTCACAAGCATTGGCTCAAAGGTGAGAAGAAAGGGAAATCACAAGTTCCTAAGAATTTGTACAAGCTTATTTAAAGTATGAAATATCAAACATGGTTAATTCACGAAGTAATAGGGAGTAGAAATTCCAATATTTTTTTGAAGTGGGTCTACCAATTCGTATTGGTTATTTTCAATGAATCCAAACATTATGATTGGGAAAAGATAATTAGTGACCATGTGCATAATTGATGTAAGGAGTTCAAAACCCCCTTCTAACCTACCTCAATCAACACTCAAAATACACACAAATATGAAATATATAACAAAAAATAGATGAAAATGGGCAACAATGTAATGCAAAAGACTTAAAACATTCTTATTGGAAGTTAAAACAAATTTTCATTATAAAATTGTGAGTCTATTAGCTTCTCTTTAGAACATTTGTATTTATTTTGTCTCTCGCATACCTCCAACAATGGGGTCTCTATCAAAATTTTATGGCTTCTCAGAAGACTTCTTCAAACTCTCATCCTAAAGATACATCTACAACCAACAAGTTAAACTATCCACAATAAAAATATTCCCAAACTCTCTATCCTTCTTCTAAAATATAGAGTTTTTCTTCCTTTAAAAAAAATCTTACCCAAAACCCTAAAAACCAAACCCCCCCTGCAAAATAAAATAAAAATGCAACCTACACCCCCCAAAATGCCATGCCCAACCTCTAGAAGTTGCCTCAAAATAAGATAATTAATAGCTTTGTCCCCTCTCCCATATGTTATTGACCAAAACCATTACATATTTACTAATTTTAAAATCTTTTTCTAACTCTGCTCCCCCAACATGGTCATTCAAATTCCTAACGTACAAGAGATAGGAAATTTGAGCTTCAAATTTACTTTTTCTTTCCATGTGGATGCCTTGCATTAGAAACCCAAGGTACGTTGAAATGTTTCATGAGTTAAACTCATAAATATTTATAATTTTTGTACTTGTTTTGAATTCTCTTCTTTACCATATCTTTTTTAATGTGCTTTTTCAGTTTTCTCTGCAATTTAATGTCTCTTCCATCTGTCATCTTTCCTCTCTTTCTCCCTCTTTTCACATAATCAAACTCCCACCAATATGCATTATGAAACTATAGAAAATCATAAGATTTAATGTCATCCACTTTAGTAAAATAATCAAATTTATGCATTACATTTATTTTTGAGATTGCTACAACAATTTGTCCCTCATCTTTCTTTTTGCAACATTGTGTTCCTCTTTGTTAATGCCTTCCAAAATACATTTTTTTTTCTACAAAAACTTCCTATTGAATTCTCATGAATGTTAGAAAAATAACCAAGGGATTCTTCTTTCCCATCTTGCAACCAAGTATTAGTTCAAAACATTAATCTATAACAATACCTTTATCAAGATAAAGATCGTTTGTCAATCCACTCTTCACCTATCCATATTATTCTTCATGTATAACTTCATCTTCAAATGGATTATTTTATGTAATATTATCTCCTATACCTATGTAATTATCCTTAAACAAATTAGATTCAACAATGTTCTCACAAAAAATAGATTTTACCTTCTCTTTACTTCTCCACCAAAACTATCATTCTACCCTTTTGGAATGCAATCAACACTATTGCAACTTGCACGAGAAAATAAAAATCTTCATATTCATCCTATTTTACTCATTATTTAACTTCACTATTCAAACATTTACTAGTTTTCTTACATACATTTTCATCTTTCTTACTCAAGGGTTTGAATTTGTGTCAAACTCCATCCTTCAACGTGTGTATTTAAATAACTGTTGTGCATTGCCAACCTACCAAATTGCAATGGTCTCCCCAATAACATATGAAAAAATTCATTTACATAACAATATATGATGTCATCATGGTAATCTCCTATCTTAAATTTAAGTAAATATTGTTCACTCACTTAATTTTTTGATCATATTGCAACCAAGAAATTTGATATTGATGCAGATGCCTTCTTCTTTCTAAGTGCAAATTTTTTACCATTTCTTCTAAAAAATGTTTGTCTCTACTTGCACCACCAATAATGACAATGCATACCTTACCCTCACACTTACATCTTGTTTGAAATAAAATTTTCCTTTAAATTGATTCTTAAACTACATTCATCAAGACTCTTCTTACAATGATTGTTTCTCCATCTTCTACATCTTCTAATTGTGATGACTTAGCATCTTCCTCATTCACATTTTCAACTCTTGCTTTTCCTTCATTTTTTTTGTGTTTTCATGTTTTGGACATTCATACGCCCTTTTAACTTCTTTTCCACATTAAAAATGGGTTATCTTGTGATTTCCTCTTTGAAAAGCTCTACCCAATCTTCCTCTACCTCTTGAAATTTGATCTCTAGGATAAATATTTATATCATGTTAGTTAGATGATGATGGTTATTTACATATGATGATGTTACTTAAGTTATAATTTTTAATAACCTCATACTTTTATGTGTATGGTTGACATGTATGTTTTATATTTTTGTTTGATGTGCCTGATGTGGTTGAGGTACGGAGTCGTAGTTACTTTTTTGCAAGATCCACATGATCGGTCGATCCCCACCATTGTTACACACACACACACACATATATGTATGTATGTATATATATATATATACACACACACACATATATGTATATATATATACATATACATATATATGTATGTATACACACACACACACACACACACACACACATATATATTTGTACATGCTTGTATTTTATGTAGAATTTCAAGTATCAAGCATTGACTTCTCTGAATTGTCAGGATGAGTGTGTCCTATCACAATATCTCAATGGTGAGAGAGAGGAGATAACATCTACGTCTAAATCTTAGCCTAAGCCAATTATTGTCCTTAAACACTGGACAAGTATCTTTTCTGCTACCCTACAAATTCATCAAGGTGACATTATTCGTGAACCTTTTCTTTGAGCTTGATTATTACTTTATGGGTTTGGTTGGTTTTTCCTTCGTGTTTATTTGTCAGGTGTCTTGATGTGAATTTTGTATTATTAATGCATTAAAGATTTAATTAAGATTAATTATGAGATTAAAATAATTATATCTTGAATATGAAAATATTAAATATATAGATATTTAATTAATAAAAATTAATTAAATATCATTGATGATTTAAAAGATTTAATTATGAAAATAAAGGTTTAATTAAATATTAAATCAAAATCTTAAATATTCAAATGATATAAATTGATATTATTTATCAAGTTGCTTATTAAGTGGTGCTAAAGATATTAATTATAATTAAAATATAATCATGCGATTATATGCACACCAGTTAAAAGGAATTGATTTATCACTTCTAAATTAAAAGGTTGAGTTAAGAGACTTAACTGAAAGATTAGTTATAACTCGTAATAAATTAACGAATTGATATTTAATTATCAATTTGCATATTAGTAATATGCTAAAAATATTAATTATTAATTAAATATTATTATGCAATTAAATTTGCACATTCAGTTAATAAAATTGAAATATAAATTTAAAATTTAAAAGTTGAGTGATTTGCATGAATTGGAATTATTAATTAATTAAATATTTATTTTAAATAAAAGATTGATATAAACGAGGTTGGAGTTGAGTTTTGACATCTGTGATTTTGAGTTAACTGTTTTATTATTTTTAACAGTTGAGTTCTAATTCCTAATTGTGATTTGCATGTTTAAGTTCGGTATGTTGGTTTTTTCTATATTAGAGTATTATTTTTGGTCATTTTTAGAGAGACAGGTTTACAGGTTTTGGCTATGGTTTTGGATTTGAAGGAAATTTATTGAAAGCTTGATCTTTGGGAAGCTTTGGAATTATCTTTGGTTGTTACAGATCAACTGGTGGAATTGAGGCAGGGTTTAGAAAACCTTTGAAAGTTTTCAGTTTTCAATTGATCATTTTGTCTTCTTCGTGCTTGTTTAACTTTCTGTATGAATTTCATGGTTTGGCCTTGGAGATTTTCTGCATGGTTTCAAGATTTTTGTAGTTAGAGTTTGTAGGGGATTATCTTTTGTTGATAAAAAATTGATAAGTTTTCTATTCTTAAAATAATCTAAACATGTGTGTGAAAATTAGGGACATTCGTCACGTAAAGGCATCCCATGCCTTTTGATAACTCTTAAATTTTTTTCTCAATTTAAAATACACATATATAGTGCATAATTAATACAGAAATATAATAAAATAATAAATAAAATTTTATAACCTCTGGTATATAATTTGAATTTATTTAGTTATTAAAATAATAATAATAATATGCTCATTTTTACCAAAGTTGTTCTTTTAAATAAAAATAAATAAAGATAAAAGATAATATAAACTATGTTTAGTTATCTAAAAATAAATAAAAAATATATTTTGTGGGAGATCACACCTGCGAAGGCGGCCCCACCAGTTTTCATTGTTTTTATAAAATAAAAATAATTTTTGAAAAAAAAATAAAAAATCTTGGGCTCGGTGTCCCATTTTTTGGGGGCTGCGCTAGCCAAGATGTGCTTTACCTATTTAAGAGGGGGTTGCATATGGTAAGCACGCCCCCCACCCCATTCTTTGTTTGTTTATTTATTTATTTTATATGTTAAGTGAGGAATGGTGGGGGAAAGTGAGCAGTGGCCCCACCTCCCACTAAAGTTATTTAGTTTATATTAATAATTTTTTTTAATTAAAGTTATTGTATTAATTACCTTTGTTTATTTTATTTATTATTAAAATAAATGGTAATTAGATTTATTTATAAATTAGTTTATTTAATTTAATTTGTCTTAGATTTTAATTTATAATTTGAGTATAGTTAATTAATTTATAATTTATTTTATTTTAAATTATATTTAATTAATTTATAATTTAGTTTATTTTAGATTATAGTTAATTAATTTATAATCAATTTGGGTTATCATTAATGTATTATGTAATCAAATGAGAGTTTATATGTGGAGTTTTGATTTTTTTCGTTGTGATTTTTGTTGGTCGCGCATAGTGTAATATTCTAGGTGGGAATTTTATCTTTTCATACTTGAATTATTTTATGGATTTATACTTCTTATTCTTTGGGTTTATACTGTGGAAAGTCCATAACCATTTGTGTCACGATTATGTATGAGTGGTTTGGGTGCATCTGCGAGTGATGCCATGTGACTTCAAAGTCCTCGATCATTATTATTTTATTTGATCACAAAAAGGTGATGACCATTATTGTGTTGAGTCTTAATTAACTTGGTCACCTTGATTCTTCCATTGTAATCATACTATGATTTGACTATTGATCTTTTGGTTATATTTTACTCCATGTATGGAGAGAGATTCTTTCAAGATTATAGTTGATATTATGATATGGTGGACTATGAGTATTGGTAATTGTTTTATTGAGATGTCCAGTATGGGATGGATAGTTTCGATCCTTGTATAGGATGAGTTATTTTTTATGCTCCAACACTTGTCTTTGATGACATTGATGGTTAATTGATGTATGAAGATCTTTTATGATTTTGGTTTTTCTTTCTCTTTGGTTCTTTTTCTGGGAGTATTAGGGTAGGTTATCTAGGAGCATAGAGGGGAAGTGGCATACTTTGGAGGTGTCGAAGCCCTAAAGTGGCTTCCTGGGTATCCTTTGTAAGTTGACTTAATAAGTGATAACTTAATAACTGTATAAGGATAGAAACATTAAAAATATAATTGTGTCTCACTCATGCCTTGAGAGCTAGTTGATGCAGGGGCATTCTAGGGTACTTAGTGAATCTGTATGGTGGTGTGTAGTTTGGTTCTATGGTACTTGGTTGCAGATTTAACTAATGGTCTCGGTTATTGAAGGAAGCTCGGTCGCTAAAGAATCTCGGTGAAACTTCTTGTGCTCGGTGGAACTTGTGCTCAGTGATGCCTATGTTGCTCGGTGTTTCTTGGCTTGGTCAGTTATTTCACTGGTGCTCAGTTATTTATTTGGTGCTCGGTAGTTTTGGTTTATCGACTAGAGTTCTTGGAGATTTGGTTGGCTGACTTGGTGCATTTATTGTTGGTAGCTTTTGTTGTATTCTCCTATGTAGATCTAGAGGCCGACATGGAGAATTAAATGTTTGTAAGGCTATTTGAGAGCTGATTGTTGTTGCATTTAATATTTGTTTATAATAGGAACCGACTTGGCTTAGGAGTTAATTGTTTCATCCAGCTGACTTGTGGCTAAAGATTAGTATTTAAGGAGTGTTTGGGGTAGTTGTTTAGGGAGAGGGAGAGATTAGAGAAAATTTGATAAGATAGAAGATTAGGTCTGGATCCTGCAAGATATTGAAGATCAGATTGTTATTTGATAGTTTGTAATAGCAAAGCTAGTGGTTTGTATACTTGGAGACAAGGAGATTTCTTGGAGACTTGTGAGCTCAAGTTTAGATATGCCTTAGGGTTTCCATTAGTTTCTGATTTGTTTCAGAGATGGACTAGCTAAGAGATTGCAGAAATACTTCTGATTGTATTTGGCCCTAACCAGGAAGGCCTTACAGCCAGGCATGTTAATGAAAATTCAGTTGAAAATATTGTCTTGTTGTGTGATTCCGTATTTTGGTGTTTGGCTGCTTGTGAGGAATGTTCTTAATTGGATCCTCCTTACCTGTCCCGCGTCACTAGTACAGGCTATGATGAGAGTGAGAGAAGATTCTTGCCCATCTAGAGAGACATTGAGGTCTGGTATAATTGGTTTTTCTTGTCTGTATGAAATGACTACTGATACCCCATAGAGTCATTAGGTGGTCGAGGTCCATATATAGACACTACCAGGTGACCTTAGACTTGACTTATGTGATGACACTTCCCTATATGTGTCCTAGGTTCCTACGTTGCATTTGGTACACCTAGTTTGTATTTTGATCTTTTATACTTAATAACCTTATAACCATTAATACCTTTTTATCCAGTGTACCTTGGCATTAGTGTTTTCTATTTTGGATGTTTCCTTGAGTGAGGCTTGGTGCTATATCGTCAGCACAGTGGGAGTGAAATTCTTGGTTCCACGTGGTCGGGTGGTAGTGATTCTATTACCATTGAGATTTGATGTTCATGACTTTGTGCTTGGATGATCCTTGATGCCGCTTCTATCTTCTTGTTCTTTCCTTGGAGACTTTCTCATGAGATGTATATTTTGTATTCCATTTTATGTATGGTTAGTGATATTGATTTTAGGAAATGTATATGTACTTGTATTGTATTATTGTTTTCCCTGCGATATGTGCACTAGAAGTTATATTATTATGTATACCATGATGTATTGGTTGTAATTTATAGATGGTATCTTTGATCAAATTGATGTAATGAATGTATCTTATTAAATTCAGTTGTAATGTATATGCTAGTTTAGTTTTTGATTCCTTTTATTTCCATCATGGTTAGAAGTAAAGAGTTAATTTATATTTCAGTTTGGGTTTAAAATGAACGCAAGATATATCATGTGATTATGTTATGGATTGTTCTTAATAGATTAATTTATATTTACATAATTCTACGCCATGGAACCCTTGAGACTTTTAATCTATAAATGAGTTACATTTGAGTATGTATTGTCTTATGTTAGATTTCTTCTACATTTTTATTCATTATTGATTGTAAATTCTTAAGAAAATAAATTATTTGGTAAACTTAGTAACATGTTTTAGGTTAATTTCTCTTGGGCTCCTTGGTAGGGCATTACATTGTTGTTGGTTACAATTATTTCAATGGTGGATTCTTTTCATTATTCTTATTCTAGTAGTGAGCTTTTTATCTTTGGATGTAATAGTTAGGTAGTGAGAAAACTGGAAGTGATCTTTGTAAAAATCACCTTAACCACTATCACTTTAACTAGTGTTTATACTCATGAGTATTAGCTTCTTCATGGTTTTTTCCATCTTGGGTTTCCACATAAATTTTGGTGTTCATGGTGTATGTTGTTTAAGTGATTTCATGTTCATATTTATTTTTAATTATTTGATTTATTTTATAGTGCTCCAGATTAATTTTGAGAAAATTATTTTATGATAACTGATTCACCCTCCTCTCAATTATCCAGACTGTTCAACAATTGGTATTAGATCCTTGGTTCCTTGAAGAAGAGCTTAACCGCTTGAGGTAGAACTGATAGCACATAAATTGATAATTCTTTTGTTTGATGTGTTTGTAAAATTTCTTGAGATAAAATTTCTTGGGTCCTGTCCTACAGATTTATCTAGTTTTCCCCAAGGTTCCTTGTTTATTTCCTTGAAAAATACTTCAACCCTAGTTGTGTTGGTAACCGTTATGTTTCAATGTTACTTTTTTGTAACTTTAGAAGGGGGGTTATTTGTCATGAGAGGGGGTTGTAACTTTCATAATCTTAAAATGTTATATCTTGTCTAAGTCTACCCCTTTTAATATCTCCCTAGGTCTTAAGTCCTTATCCTAAGTCGGTTGGCCTTTGTTATGTGTTAAACTAAGGTTTCTTACTTTTTCTAAGTGCATGCCACACGTCTTATTTTAGTATTCCCATGATGATGTCATCAAATATTCCAAGCCAATTGCGACAACACAAAATATTTCCACAGGTCCTTTCCCATGGGGCCAATTTTTATGTTCTTTCTCTATTAGGCAGTTCTTTTGGTTAAATCATGTTTTACTAATGACCTTATCTTTGAGCACATGTCTAATTTGGATGAGGATCATGTATTCTGTCAGAATTATTGCATGTAATGCCACACCATGGTACCCATGAGAAATTAACCAAAAACATGTTACTAAGTTTACATAATAACTTTTTTTCTTAAGAGTTTACAATCAACAAGTACATTAATGCAGAAGCAATATAATGCAATACAAAACATACTCATAAAAGTAATTGAACACATAGATTACAATTCTCAAGGGTTCCTTAATGTAGAACTAATAATAAGTTAATTAATATATTAAGTACAATATAAATATACAATCTCCACCTATTATAAATGAATAAAAAGTACAAAATCATATAAATGGAACATATAGACAACTGATACCATAAGGTATACAGAAAAAACCATCATCCACTACACAAGTTGCAAGGTATGCAATAACCAATCATATACAAGGTACATGTACAATATCTTGAAAGATAAGAGAAAGTCTCCAACAACGACGAACAAGGAAGAATGTAACAAAAATAAGGATCATCCAACATCGGTTCATGAACGTCAAAATCTCAATGGTAAAAGAAAAACTACCACCTGACCACGTGGAACCAAGAAGTCCACTCCCGCTATACTAAGGGGATAACATCAGACCACACTCAAATAAAAATACCACAACCAATCATGAGGTAGAACTAAGGGATCTTGACAGTTCTCTATTTCAAAGGGTACAACTCAACTGCAAAGGTAAACATACTAATCCAGAGGAAACCAACACATGTAGGAAACTTGAGATGTATATAGGGAATTTTCATCACATACATCTAAACCTTGAGTTTTGTCATGTAGTCTCTCTAGATCATGGCACTCAAGTGACCATATGCGGCATCATTAAACCTCTCGTATGGACAAGGCTACTAAACATGCAAGACCTCAATCAAACATCTTCTCTCACTCACATCCTAGCCAAGACCTCAATCAAGTACTCAGGTATGGGCGAGGAACATATATTATTAATTCATTTTAAAACCCCCATTTAATGTAACATGTTATCACTTTATTAAGTTACTTACAATAAGTGATCATGTAGCCACTTGTGGGCCCTGACGCTTATTACAAGCCACTCACATCACCTAGATAACCTACCCTAAGCTCACAAGTCATGAAAACATCTCATAAATCCAAAAGGCATGATAAAATAATTTAATTCCATAAAAAAGGTACCTAGAACACAACTGGTCCTCAAACTATAACTCATACATACTAGCTAGTCCTCAAACCGTGACCTCAAAAATACAAGCTTGATCCTCAACCAATGACATTTCCAAACCATATTCTCTCAAAGATATCACAAAAATACTAAGCATAAGTCTCAATAAAGGTTGGTTATAAAAGATCGAACAAATTACCACTTCACAATGCATGAATTAATAACACAAAAACCATTAACAAAAAGAACATGTAAAACATCACATGAATCACATCTTGAGCCTCTTGAATAATTCCTAAAAGTTGACTTAATCCCCAATTCCAAAAAAAATACACAATAAGGTTAACCATCAAAACACAAATCCAAACATATAATAAACAACATAGTTTGAATCCAATTGATTTAAAATATAATTGTTTGAATCCATGTATTCCATGCATATATCCTCCATTAAATCACCAATTTAATTCAAACATAAAGAAATATTTCATCATTACTAAATAAATCTATTTTAATTAATTCACATTAATAACTTAATAATATTTAGCTAAATTAAATCATAATACTAATTAATATTATTAACTATCATATCTTTAACAATAATTAAATTATTAATTATTAATATTTTAATTAAATAATTTATTTTTTTAAAAACACATACACACAAATAAATAAATAAATAAATAAATAAATATATATATATATATATATATATATATATATATATATATATATATATATATATATATATATATATATATATATATATATATATATATATATATATATATATATATATATATATATATATATATATATATATATATATATATATTGATAGACTACAACTAATTGAATATCTTAAGGGAGAGATTGATCGAGAGATTGATATACCTTAGTAGTTAATATGTATATGTGGTACATTAAATCAGTTAGTGTATTGTCATTGATGTCAACTAGTTTTGATTGTACTTATCATGATGGTTACAAACATCTTAAGAAGGAAATAATGATGAAGGAATGAGATATCTACATAAAGATGAGATGGATGAGAAAGATATGGATATGGTATTAATTGGGTAACTTATTGATGAGTCTATGACATTATGTTAGTGATTTGATTGCATTACATAATTCTATTATGGTTTGAAGATAAAAAAATGTACAAGTTTATGTGGTTGGTAAATGAAGAATTCAATATACACCGAGTTGGAACAATGTACACCGAGAAAGTGTAGTGTATACCGAGTACCATGTTAACCGAGTTAGTTATCACTAACGCACTGCGGTATTGACTGAGTAAAATAAATAAATGGAACTTATGACTGGTGACTTAAGATGATGAGATGGACAATTGTGAATTATTCTGAGGTAAAAGATAATATTTTTTTATGATGATCAAATGAATGCCAAAATTCAAGGATGATCGGATGAAGGAGAATGAAACGTGTTATTGACACAACTACCAAGGAAGGTTAAAGCGGCAAAATCAATGATAAATATTAAGAGGCAGAATCTATGAATGGAAATAAAATGGTTTATTATGTCTATAAATGGAGACAAGAGATTCAGATTGAATTTTGGAATGCGTGTGAGAAGATTGCATTCATGTCAGCTGGTCAAACAAGTTGAAGACATAATCGAGAAAATCTATAGAGAACACTGAGTGACAAAGAAAGGAATTACCGAGAAGATCAGAGTTGAAGGATATAAGGAAGTGAATTGAGATTATTGGCCAGAGGTATTTTGAGCTTAGCATAGATTTGAAAATCTATAAAATAAGTTGTATTTGAATCAAATCATTAGTGTAATAATTTAACCATTACTACAGATAAATCTCTTAACCGAGTGGACTTAATAGTCTTTATATTTCAATATGACATTCAATGAATGTTGATTATTTTCTTGTTGACCCCATAGTGAATGTTTGGTCAAGGGAGAACTATTAGTGATAAATACTCTAACCAAGTAACACCTCACAGTGTGTATTATAACCTTTAATAGGGTTGGCTCTTAACCAAGCTCATTTCAGAAGAGTGAATTATTTTGGGTTACCAATACCAGGTGGTTTTTCCCCTAACAAGGTTTCCACATTAAAAATCAAAGTGTTATATGTGTATGGATGTATTGAATTGTTATTTTTCTTTACACATTATTATAATTGGATTGATCGATAAATACGATATTTAATTTATTGTTATTCGGTAGATGAATAGAAAGGCATAGTTGATATATTACCAAGTTGATTAATTGATTTGAAAGTTTTTTTATATACATCTGGGAGTATTTGGGACTGAAGGATAGCTAGACTTAACTAATTCCCCCCCCCCCCCTCCCTTTGTTATCTCACAATTGGTACTAGAGCCTAGAGTACTTGAAGGAAAAGTTTCAAGGACTTAAGCTAAAGATCACAAGATGTATAAGAGAGAGGTGGAAAAGTTGAACAAAGAAAACTTCTCGACATGGAAAAGTAGAATGAAATTATATATATCATGGATTGGTGAGTCTGCCACATACTACTTGGAAAATGAGTTTATCTTAACCACTGGACCTTTGACTATTGATCAGATGAGAGAAAGACATGAACATGATGATATCATGATTGAGATTTATTCTTCCTTATTAGATGTTGAATTTAAAGATGTTAAGACATATACAACTACTAAAAAAATGTGGGACAAGATTAGACTAGTTGATGGAGGAGATGCGAATGTGTTAAGGGCTAAAGGTGAAAGTCTTAGAGGAAAGTTTGATGACATGAAAATGAAAGGTGAGAACATATCTCAGTACAGTAATCGAGTCAAGGAGGTTGTAAATTCTATCCAAGAAGCGGGAGGTATTATTGATGAAGATGCTATTGTAAGTAAAATTATCAGAACCTTGTTACCTATCTATGCTATTAGATTTCTCTGCAATTCATGAAATGAGAGAAAATCCTGATAATAATGTTACACTTGATAGTCTAATTGGTAGATTGACTACATTTGAGTTGAAAAACTTTGACAATAGTATTGTACCTACTATTGAGTCTATATTTATGTCATCTCTAAAAATTAGTAAATCAAGCAGCAAACATAAGATAAGAAATGAAAGTGAAAGTGAAGAGGATGAACTTGATGAACTTGAAGCATTAATGGCTAGAAGATTACAAAAAGGTAAAGGAATATATAGAGGTAAACTACCTTTGGTATGTTTTATATGTAAAGAGATTGGTCATATTGCTTCTAGATGTCCTGACATGAAGGAAGATGAGAAAAAAATAAAAAATCTAATAAAAGGAAGCATGACAAAAGAGATTACCAAGATCACAGAGGTAACTGACAATATGACAGAAGAAGTAACTGAAACTAAAAAGATAAAGACAAGAAGGCATGCTACCTTGTTGAAGATGAAGATGAGGATACCAACACCGAGACTGATGAAGACATTGAAGTGGTATTTGCAGCTTTGCAAGAAGATTTCAAAGAAGAAGAAAGGTATGTTGAAATAGAACTTATTTCTAAAGTTAGCAAGAATGATACATGGATTATCGATAGTGGATATGCACATCATATGACTGGTGATGATGAAAAAATTGAATACGTTGAACATTATAATTGAGGATCTGTAAAAATGGAAAATGATACACCTTGTCTAGTGAAAGGAAAATGGTCTATATTGTTGAACAATAAGATCAGATGTGAGAATGCATATTGGGTGAAAGAAAATAATTATAATGTATTGAGTGTAGCACAACTAAATAATATAGGTCACTGAGTTTCATTTGAAAATAGAAAGGTGAAGATCTTTAATGAAGCTGGAAAGTTGGTCAGTATTGGTGAACAATTTAAAGGTAAATTTCTCTATCTTGACAATGCTAAAAATTCTAGTTTGTTGGCTAAAAATGAAGATGTGTGGTTATGGCACAAGAGGTTATGTCATGTGAATTTTGAAAATATGGTTAATATTAGTAATAAAAGGAGAGTTAGAGGTTTACCGAGCATATCTAAACTTGACATGTGTTATGTGCAAACAATGTCAAATGGGAAAAATGTCAAAATATAGTTTTAAGAGAAAACACTTTTCATCTAATGCTATTTTGGAGTTAGTTCATACTGACTTGTGTGGTCCTATGAGAACTCAAAGTTATAATGGAGACAAATATTTTATCTTTTTTGTTGATGACTTCACTAGGATGATGACTATCATGTTCTTGAAAGAAATACCTAACGATTTTAAGATGTATAAATTAAAAGTGGAAAAAGATACCAGTAAAGAATTGAAATGCTTGAGATCAGATAGAGGTGGTGAATTTGGTTCTGATGAGTTCACTAATTTTTTTAATGAGCATGGAATTAAGAGATAGGTTCCTGCATCGAGGAAACCCTAGCATAATGGAATTGCTGAAAGGAGAGATAGATCAATTGTGGATTTTGCTAGAACACTGATGATTGAAAAGGATGTTGCAAAAATGTACTATAGAGAAGTTGTTAGTACTATTGTATATACATTGAATCAAGTTCAAATGAAGAAAGAATCAAACAAGACACCTTATGAATTATGGTATGGTTACACACCTAATGTGAGTTATTTCAGAATATTTGGAAGTAGATGTTACATTCTAAAAGATGATATAAATGATAAATTTGATTTGAAAGGTGATGAAGGAATATTATTAGAATATTCTACTAAAAGAAAAGCTTACAAATGTTTGAATAAGGCTACTAACAAAATAGTTTAAAGTGCAAATGTAAGAGTTGATGAATTTTCTGAGAAGAATGACCAAGAAAGTAAAAAGGAACTAGAAGACTATGGTAGATTTGTTTACATTGAGGAACTTGACACTCTACCTAAAAAATAGGGTAATGCTACCAAGCAACAATCTTTACAGATCAAGAATCAGAAAACTATTATCGATAAAGATCATGATCATGATCATGCACCGAGTGGAGAATATATTGAAGAACAAAGAATTGAACCGGTACTTGCTAGATATGTAAGAAGAAATCATCTACAAGATTAGGTAACTGGAGATAAGAGAGTTGACATGATGACACGAAGTAAGTTGAGAAACAATACATGTTTAGTTTGTGAATTTGAACCTAAAACTGTTAAAGATGCACTTGAAAATGATGAATGGATTAAGGCTATGAATGAAGAGATTGAGAAGATACAAAAAAACAAAACATGGACATTGGTAACGAGACCGAGAGAAAAAAATGTAATTGGAACCAAATAGATATTTAGAAACAATTTGAATGAGAATGAAGATGTTACTAGGAACAAAGAAAGACTAGTATGCGGAGGTTATGCACAAGAAGAGGGAATTGACTATAGAGAAACTTTTACACTCATTGCTAGACTTGAAGGAGTTAGAATACTACTTGCATACGCTTCTTACAAAGGATTTAAATTTTATCATATGGATGTTAAATCTACTTTTTTGAATGGGATACTTGAAGAAGACGTATACATTGAACAACCTGAAGGTTATGTTGATCCTAATTAGAGGAATATGGTATGTAAGTTGCAAAAAGCACTATATGGATTGAAACAAGCACCGAGAGCATGATATGAAAGACTGCATTCCTATCTCATTAGTGTTGGATTTGTTAGAACTGGTGACAACAACAGTTTGTATTTGAAAGGTGAAATTGATGACAAGATTCCTATTGTTGAAATTTTTGTTGATGATATCATATTTGGAGGACATGATAACCTATGTAAATCATTTGCTAATGAAATGAGAAGAAATTGAAATGTCAATGTTTGGAGAGATCAAATTTTTTCTTGGCTTGCAAATATTACAATAGAATGGAGGCATATACATTACTCACTCAAAGTACATCAAGGAAGTATTGAAGACATTCAGTATTGAGGACTGAAAACCAATCGGCACACCTATGGTCATTGGATGCAAATTGACAAAGGATGACAAGTCAACCAAGGTAAATCAAACCTTGTATAGATCTATGATTGGAAAATTGATGTATGTTGTGCATAGTAGACCAGATATTGCACATGCGGTCTGAATAGTAGCAATATTTTTTCCTAATCCTAAAGAATCAAACTTGATTTTTGTGAAAAGAATTTTGAGATATTTGAAAAGCAATGAAAAACTATGGTTTGTGGTATGAGAAAGAAGACAAATTTGAAGTGAAAGTTTATACTGGTGCTGATTGGGCTGGAAACATTGATGATAAAAAGAGAACTACTTGTGGAGAATTATTTTTGGGAGAAAGATTGGTTACTTGGATAAGTAAGAAATAAGGATGCATTTTTTAGTCCACTGCAGAAGCATAATATGTTGTTGCTACTGCTAATTGTTCAAACATTGCATGGATAACACAAAATTTGGAAGGTATGAATAAGGAGATCACTGACCCATTGATAATATATTGTGATGACACAAGTGCAATTAACATTTCTAACAATCCAACGATGCATGAAAAAAAAGCATATCTCTATAAAGTATCACTATTTGAGGGAACAAGTATAAGAAAAGCAAGTAAGATTGGAGTATGTGAAATCACAAGAGAAAATTGTAGACATATATATTTACTAAACCCTTATCAAAGGATACATTTGAGTACTTGACAAGTCAACTAGGGGTCCATCCCCTGTCTATCAGTCCTTAAGGTGTTTAGGAGGTTGCATCAACCTATAATTTATCAGAATATTAAATGATGTTGATGCATGATGTTCATACTTTGGGTTTCTGTAATGTCCCCGCCAGGGAACCCATAAGGAATCAAGTTTTTTGACCTAAAATTGTAACTAACAATTTTTTTAACATTCTAACACTATATCATTTCATTATTACATTCACAAGTACATTCCTTAAGGTTCCCTATTCAATTCATTTACCATATCAAGCATTGCATTTCATTAATTAATCAAATGAATTCTATTTTCTTTTCAACTTCAATTTACATTGATACATTTCTTTCATTCCACATCAAAACCAATTACATTAATGAACTAATTGAATTCATTTTCCTTACCTAATTTTTATAACAATCCACTTTTTAAGAATGAAATAGAAGCACATCACTTGTCTAATACATTGATTACATTTATCCTTTCCTCTTTCATTTATTTTCTCCTCAACCTTATCCACTTACAACTCAATTGCACTATCAATACTTAAATAACCTTTTCCTTAAAAGTCCTTACTTTTCTTTTTTCCATTTCAAGGATCTGAATAAAAGTATTTAACCTTCCATTTCTTAAAATCTTAAACCATCCATTGAATCATTTATAACATTGTATACATCTAGTTATGGATTGAGATTTAAACCTAGTTTGTTTTAATAACCTTTTATCATACATATAGGACCATACATTCAAGAGCATTAGAGAAGAATTTACATCTTATTACTACTCTCAGTAAAATTGCATGTTTCCTTTAAAAAATTTACATCCATAAGTACTTTGCATTACAAGGGTTTGCATAGAACCATTAATTTCAATTTCATTTTAAAACTCACAAGAGATATAGGGTAGGAATTACTTAAACATAATACTTAATTGATCTACCAATATTTAATCCCCTCTTGAAATTCCTAAAACTACCCTTCCCATATACATAACTTTCTTTCTTCCATTTACAAACACAATTAGAATTATAGTTACTACACATGGCCTGAAGGCATACAAAGAGAAAATTACATAAAGTTTCTCAAGGGCTTACAATACATCTTTACATCTTGATTAAAAAAGATAGAGATACACAATACAAGAATAGAAACTTCACCACTGAACAACTCAGAATCCAAGCCATAATGCGAACTAGGAACAATACCTCGAAAGAGATTTACCACCCAACCATGTGAAACTGGTAAAGTTCCACCCCTGTGCTAGGGGATAGAACCAAGGTACTCTCAAGACCTTAAGGAAATCTAAGACTCAACTCCCAGAAATAAAACTCAAAGAACAAGAGTAAGGTACATAAAATATCATCATATTATAACATCAAGGTTAAGGTTATAGGATACCACCTAAGTGAGTGTCATCACACAACCTGTATATTGGGATCCTTCCTAGCACCCATGTAACCATGGTCCCCCCTTTATGCATAGGGATCTATCTTGGCAGTTATCCCTGGTCCCGATACTCCAATCAGGTCTGTGTGGCCTTATTATATTTTCTTTCATTATCTGTTGAATCCCCCCTTCCTAGGTTAATTTTTAAGGTTATCACTTTTTACTAAACCACCCATAGGATTCTATGGAAACCACTTTAGGGTTCCATCACCTATGGAGGGTCACTCACCTAGGGTTCCTAGTCCCTTACCCCATCACAAGCCAAAGATACAAGATAACACTTCCATGTCCTGATTCATAGGTTTAGGAAACTCTCATGCGCACTCAGGCCCTCAAGATGAGTCCTAACCGTATCCATGCACATAAAAGGAAACATAGGAAGAATGTATACCATAAGACATAATAAAATACAACATATAACTTTCCACATTCCTTAACCCAACATTCCATGGCTTATTTATAGGTCTAGGGAACCCTCTTGTGCCTAAAATTTGGCTAAGTTTGGAATTTTTCAAAAATCTCCAATATCTAGAATCTGCATCTTAACTCCTATGAAGCTAGAACATATCTCAAATATCTTGAAAGTATATATATAAATATAACTTAAAGTATAAGAAATCAAATAAATCAGACTTATACTTAAATGTTATATTTGTTTAAATCCTGCCACCAGAACAAGTCCTAGCCTCATAATATGAATACAAGCATAAGAAAAGTATTGAAACATCATAATTAACACATAATAACATAAAAAAAACAAGTTAAGGACATACATAGGTGATAAAAATTTCAGCCCAATCATAAGGAATAAGTTATAGAGGTCATAAGCCCAAAAACTGCCAAATTTGAGCCCCTGAAACCCACTAAAACCCCAAACAACTTTGCATAGAAACCCATACAAAAATTTATGCATTCCCATACAAAATTTGACCAATTTTTGTATGTTTATGAGTACAAAATCATACGACACTGCAGGAAGCACTTACGAGACTATACTCAAAACTTCCTGGAAATGCCTGAAACTAACATTTTTAGGTGTGGAGAGTGCCTGGGAAAGGTTACCTGAGGTCTACCTGATATATGGACCTTATTAAAACTTCTAGAACACATCCTCAACACAACCTAAGTCCCATAAAAGTTTAAACAAATAAAAACAACAAAACATAGTGAAATCCTGCAGAAGCAAAAATGAGGAAAAAATGACTGCAACCTTTCCTAATCCATCCTAAACCTTCCTAAACTTCCCTAAAACATTACATAACAATAATAAATATCAATATAAAGTGTCACAAAAAATCCTAGACTTCTAGGAAGATTTCACAAGAAACTATTTCATACTTCTTTAATAAACTTCCCGAATACACACAGTAAGAAATACAAGGAAAACAATGCATATAGCTTTAATAGTTTGTCAATAATATATAAAAATCCATATACATATAAAGAACACACACATATGCACATCCACATGGAAGAAAAGTGATTCAACCCAGTTCTAGACCCTACCTGGGAACCTGTGGAGAATCCCATCAACAAGGCTGGAACACCCACTGCAAATCTTCCAAGCTTGAGATGTAGCCTCCAAAATAGTCTTCCCTCTGGAAAAAAATACTTCCACCTACAAAAAAATATCAAATGCTCTCACATAATTTTTATGAATACAAAACCCCATAACCCACTTCTGGATCCAAAATCCCCAAATTCTCCCAAACGTCCAATCCTTCCAAAACTCCTCCTAGGGATTAATTTATCCCCCAACTATATGGTTGGAGGAGTTTCTTTAAGGGAAGAAAATTCTCCAACTTCCATGGTTGGTTGAGGATTTAATTAAAACTCCCCATAAACACAATAAAGTTTTTAATAATTTAATTAAAATATCCTTCTAATAACCTTATAACAACCAAAATAAACATAAAGCTTTCAAGTAACATACACATCCCACTTGGAATCAAACTAGCCTAACTTCTAGGAGGTCTCGAGTTCGAATCCCCTAGATAGATAGTTTTACCAAAAAGAAAATTATTTTACTTAATTGTTATTTTTATTTAATAATCCTTATTTACACATCAAAGATACAATCATACTTATAAGTAAAAAGATCACATAGTATATAATATTTATATATGCTTAGGTATATACATGTGCACCCATATATAAACATACATATATAGTATACATCCACTTACAATACATATATAATTATATAAAGTATAATGCTTTAATAGAAGAAATAAAGAAAACATAATCCAAAGTATAAATATCTCAAATCAACAAAATTATAACATAATACACAAATCCCAACTGAGGTGACTTCCTAATAGGAATCTAAGTCCATGAGATTTCCTTAAGAGTAATCTTGGTAATATCTCCACACAACAATAGTTCGAGGATTTTAAGGGCACACTCAGACCTGTGTATCTAGGTTGAGTCGATGCTTGGTACCTGCATCCTACAACACCAACCAAGTATTCCAACATGTATATATGTGCACATGTAAAAACAATGGAAAACAAGGAGGGAGAGTGTGAGATCGTGTGGACCTCTTGTAGGAGTAACTACGATTGCCTCCCCTGATCCTACACTGATACCAAATAGTGACATCGACCAAGCATAAATAAATTAGTATGGTTAGTTTCAAAATAATAATTATTCTATATTGTATAGCAAGAATGCATCATAACATAATCATATAAATGTAAATCATCTATTGTCTTTAACAAACCAATTTAACCATCAGGCATTGTACTCATAAAGTCTCATTATCAGATCAAGATAAACAAATCATATAACCCTCAATGCATTAGTCATGTTTAACCAGTAACATCATTAGAGTAGGTAACACATCTAACCCTTTAAGTGATTATAATCAATTAACCTAAGGTACACAGAAACATTAATAATGAGCATCTCACAAAGAATCATATAGGTCTATCAGGTGATCCCTTTGTCATTAAGGTCCTAAAATATCACTGACTCCTAGGAAGATATATAAAAGAACATACCTATGAAATATTATTATTTCCCAAATTAAAATATGAAGTTATGGTGGGTTGGAAGAGGTTCGGTTTAAGAAACCATCTCAAGAAGGATCATTCTCTTATAACCATAACCCTGAAATCACATATAACTCTTCCTAATCTCTAGTGAGCGTAGCCAAGAATTGTTAGGGTTGGAGGGGCATTACAATTTTCTAAGGTTGTGAAAGCTGGAAGACAAACTAAAACTGCATATTAGTACATGCAAGGTACTTGAATTGAACCGAACAATAAAGATATTGATTTGGCTATTGAAGAGATGATTTATTTTTGGCATTTATGTCAAAGGGAGAGAGAATATCATATGAAATACACAAAGGGAGAAAATGATATTCTATCCACATGAAGAGAGAATAACAGGGAGCTATCAGAGATTACCAAAAGGGGGAGACACTGATGTTGTGTAGTGATTAAACATGTTAAATGCCTAAGCTAGGGAGAGCTTACTGAGTTACAACATATACATATAGAGTTGTAGAATAGATGTTTGGTATTCTATGGCATATTTCATATTGTGTTTCCATCAATGCCAAAGGGAGAGATTGATAGACTACAACTGATTGAATATCTTAAGGGAGAGATTGATCGAGAGATTGATATATCTTGTAGTTAATATGTATATGTGGTACATTAAATTAGTTAGTGCATTGTCATTCATGTCAACTATTTTTTACTGTACTTATCATGATGGTTACAAACATCTTAAGAAGGAAATAATGATGAAGGAATGAGATATCTACATAAAAATAAAAATGAGATGGATGAGAAAGATATGGATATGGTGTTAATTGGGTAACTTATTGACGAGTCTATGACATTATGTTAGTGATTTATTGTATTACATAATTCTATTATGGTTTAAAGACAAAAAAACATACAAGTTAATATGGTCAGTAAATGAAAAATTCAGTATACACTAAGTTGGAACAGTGTACATTGAGAAAGTGTAGTGTATATCAAGTACAGTGTTAGCTGAGTTAGTTATCACCAACGCACTCCAGTATTGACCGAGTAAAAAAAAAATGGAACTTATGACTGGCGACTAAAGATGATGAGCTGGACAATTGTGAATGATTCCGAGGTAAAAGATAATATTTGTTATGATGATCAAATGACTCCAAAAATTCAAGGATGATCAAATGAAGGAGAATAAAACATGTTACTAACACAACTGTCGAGGAAGGTTAAAGGGACAAAATCAACAATGAAGATTAAGAGGCAAAATCTATGGCTGGAAATAAAATGGTTTATTATATCTATAAAAGGGGACAAGATATTCAAATTGAATTCTGGAATGCGTGTGAGAAGATTTCATTCATGCAAGCTGGTCAAATAGGTTGAAGATAGAACCGAGAAAATCTGCAGACAATACCGAGCGACAGAGAAAGGAATTATCGAGAAGATCAAAGTTGGAGCATATAAGGAAGTGAATTGAGATTATTGGCCAGAGGTATTTTGAGCTTAGCATAGATTTGAAAATATGAAAAATAAGTTGTATTTGAATCAGATCATTATTGTAATAGTTTAACCATTTCTATAGATAAATCTCTTAACCGAGTGGACTTAATATTCTTTATATTTCAATATGACATTCAATGAATGTTGATTGTTTTCTTGTTGACCCCATAGTGAATGTTTGGTCAAGAGAGAACTATTAGTGATAAATCCTCTAACCAGGTCACACCTCACAGTGTGTATTGTAACCTTTAACAGGGTTGGCTCTTAACCAAGCTCACTTCAGAAGAGTGAATTATTTTGGGTTACCGGTCCCAGGTGTTTTTTCCCCTAACGAGGTTTCCACATTAAAAATTAAAGTGTTATATGAGTATGGATGTATTGAATTTCTATTTTACTTTACATATTATTATAATTGGATTGATCGGTCAATACAGTATTTAATTTAATGCTATTCAGTAGATGAACAAAAAGGCACAATTGATATATTATCGAGTTGATTAATTGATTTAAAAATTTTGTTGTATACATCTGGGAGTACTTGGGACTGAAGGATAACTAGACTTAACTAATTCCCCCCTCTCAGTTTTATATATATATATATATATATATATATATATATATATATATATATATATATATATATATATATATATATATATATATATATATATATATATATATATATATATATATATATATATATATATATATATATATATATATATATATATATAGGGGGGTTTACCCCTCCCCCACTCTGCCTATATGGAAGTACTACTGCCTATGCCAACAACTTGCCGTGTGGAAGCCGTTGTTGCCGCAGGGCAGGATAATCCTGTGGGGTGGGAACTGGGTCCTTCCGCCCCATGTCAATAATATTTAATAGATTATATTATTTATTTTTATGACAGATAATTTGTTTGTACCTTTTTCTAGCAAGTATTTATTTATTATTACTATTATTATTTTTTAATAAAAGGAGACTTTCAAAAAAATAACATGCATAATTTTATTTCTATTAAAAAATAATTATTTTTCAAGAACCTAGTTTTACTTTTTAATTTCAATTTGGGTTTTTACATTCAATTGTTTGATGATTTCAATTTTTGTTGTTCTCTAAAATATTCTATTTAATAATTCAATCAAACCCTTCTTGGATCTAAATTTTTTATTTTTCTTAATAAAATATATTGGCCTTGGCCTTTTACCGATAAAAAAGAAAAGAAAAAAAAAACTCTTATTTTTCTAAAACAATTGTCTGTAGGTTTTCACCTTGAACAACCTACGGTTTTAACCAAAACTTAATTTTCTTTTGAATTTAAACACAAGGGTTTCTAAAATACTATTAAAGATTACACTTATATACAAATTAATACACGTATGCTCATACGTATAATAAAATACCAGAATTCCTTCTTATACATCAAAACCCAAAAAGCTTTTCCAATCCAAAAACTCCAACAATAAAAATCATAAAAAATTCAATTCAAAAATCTAGAACAATCTAGCAAACACGAACAAAACAATCTTTTTCGGAAAGAAGATTTACAAAAGAAAATAGAAAGCCTACCTCAAATTCAATAGCTTTGTGATGATACCAGTCAGAAATTCAAGCTTCCAAAAATCCAAGCTTTCAAGAAAATTCTTCAACTCCAAATTGCAAGCAAAACCTGTGATTTCCAAATTTGTGTCCCTAAAAATG
This sequence comes from Chamaecyparis obtusa, assembly GCA_027943335.1. NCBI lineage: Eukaryota > Viridiplantae > Streptophyta > Pinopsida > Cupressales > Cupressaceae > Chamaecyparis > Chamaecyparis obtusa. Next base: position 460,541 of record BSBK01002413.1, read on the forward strand.
GCTAAAGGGTTTTCCAATATAGAAAACTCAACAAATAAAACTCAACACGCAACACCCAATCAAGAATTAGAATTCAACTTCCTAACCTTGTTTCTATCAATTTCCTTTTTGCATATTTAATTAATTATAATAATAATTATATGCACTTTTCACTTAATAAGCTTTAACTCAACTTTCAACTTAAACTTCTAATTTAATTTTTATTAAACTAAATATGAAACTTAAATTGCATATTAATAATTCATTAACAAATAATATTTTAGCATATCAATAATTATGAAATTGATAATTAAATATCAATTCATCAATTATTCTTTTAATTTCTATTTTAGATTTAATAATTAATTAAATCTTTTATTCACAACATTGGATTTTTAACTAAGCCTTTTAAATTTAATCAAATGTATATAATTAATTCTCATTAATTAAATACCTTCATATTAATATTACTATATTTAATATGATTTAATTATTTAATCACTTAATCAAATTTAATTAAATCATTTATCTTATTTAAAAACAAAAATCACATCAAACCACAATCATGCAAACATGAAGAACTGGCTACATCAAAATACTAAAATCAAATGTAAAGGAGGGTTAACGAATTCACGTCACCTTGATGGATTCAAAGGGTAGTAAGATGGATACTTGTCCACTTTTTCAAGATGGTTACTGGCTGAGGATTGGAATTTGGACCTGTCTGTTATCTCCCCTCTCTTACCATTGAGATATTGAGATAGGGCACGCTCATCCTAACAATTTAGGGAAGTCGATGCCTGGTACCTAAAATCTTGCATAAAATACAAGCATATATATATATATATATATATATATATATATATATATATATATATATATATATATATATATATATATATATATATAACAATGGTGAGGATCAACTAATCGTGTGGATCTTACAAGAAAGTAACTATGACTCCATCCCTCAACCACATCAATCACATACAATAGAAATATAAAACATACACGCTAACCATACACATGAGTATGAGGTTAGTAAAACCATAAATATAAATAAGAGTTTGGCAATAAGAATGTGAAAACAAAACTATAGGAGGGGTATTACATTACATAACGAATATGTTCCTTTGGTGTTGTTGGAAGATTAAAGATTGAATATGATCAACGGTCGGTGTGTTCCCATGATCAAAAGTGATCAACTATTATTCACCATGAGAACACAAGATTGTGCCACGTATCTTGGACCTGCAAATGATTGTGAGGTAAGAACACAACATTTGACATATAAAAAAATTTGATTGGTTGATTTTATAGATAAGGGGTTTTGTGATAAATTTGTCGATTATATTGAAGATTAAAACATCATGTGACTAAGGGGCTAATCTTTTAGCATGTGGGTAAAATCAACATACATGTTTTATTTTCAGCACAAAGTTTCTCAGTGGTTAGTATCCTTTGATCTTCCATGCCAGTTATTCTCCTACATAAAGAAATGGTTGTTTGATCCCATGAACAAAGATACTTGATCATTATTCACCGCAAGATTAGGTGATGTGGACACACGTCTTTCCTCACCGAGGAGAAAAGGATGGCAGACCAGGTTGCTTCCATGGATGTTTGTGTTAGAAATTGCAATTGAAACAATTGTTGTATTGTCATTGATGTCAAACCTTAATTGGTAACACTGTTGCTACTTAGGAAAGTACTATATCTATTTGAGTGTTGCTAAGGGGCTAGGCAAGGTTGGTAACAATAGCACCTAAGGAAAGGTTGAGTTATCTTGATACTACAAAGTGTACTTGACTATGCTGCACAATGATGAGCCAATGTATTGTTTATCTTAGTAAGACTGAAGACTAAACTGGTAGGCTTGACTGAGCAAAAATGAAAAAATCATGTTTAAGCTGAGTAATGTTAGTGTCGATCGAGTTAGTATATGCCGAGCAAAAATATAGTGTCAACCGAGCATCAGTTAATTGGCGAGGAAGACAGTGTAAGCCGAGGAAATAGTTTTAGTAATGACCAAGCTTTCTACATGAAGATCGAGTGGATGATCATAGTATTGACCGAGCATCAACAATTTTATATTTGAAGAGAATTCAATTTTGGAGCCGACATTGTTGAATTCTTGGATTATGTAAAATGTGTTGACATTATTTATTGATTTTTTGAAAGCATTAAATGCATTTAAAATGTTTTATTGTAAATCTTTAAGAGATTTGAGATGATTCTAGAAAAGGAGCCGAAGAACATGAAGCGGGTAGATTCAATGAATCTGACCTAACCCTAAGATCTACGAATGATATTGAGTGGAAAAAGATGAGTTAACCTAATTGAGAAAAGAATAAAAAGGATTAAGTGTTGGATATGGAAGTACATGGGTGAATAGAGAATGTTGGAAGATCAGTAAAGTTTTAGTGACTGAATAAGCAGAAAAGGCTGAAGGAGAATTGTGGTGGTTGCTTGAAGAAAAGTTCTGAGCAGATCAAAGATGGAGATGGAAAAGTTTCAAAGTCAATAAAACAACATTAGTGTACGAAATCAGATCTGATATTTGCAAAGTGAGTTGTATATTTTTCAGATAAATATTGCTGCTACTTTCTAACCATTATAACAGTCAAAATCCTTTAATAGAGGTTGACCTAACAGTCATATGTTAAATCCTTTGAACAAGGTTTCATTCTAATGGAGTGTATGTAAGTCATATGACAAGACTCACTTTTAACAGGGTGATTGAAATCCTTTAACCGGGTCACACTTGATAGTGTGTATTGTAACCTTTGACAGGGTTGGCTTTTTACCGAGATCACTTCAGAAGAGTGAAAATAATAGTAGCATGTTACAAAATAGTTTTTCCCAAATTGGGTTTCCACTATAAATCCTGGTGTTAATACTTGTGTGAATGTTTTGGTTTGAAAATTTCTATGTTTTGCAAGTTAAGTTACAGCTAGGTAGTGGACTGCATTGTTATATGTTTCTGTTATTGAATCAGTGATGACTGAGTTTGTTCTAGTTGGTGGATTTGATTTAAAGAAGAGTTTTTGAGATTGTTTTATACATCAGATCCTGAGAACAACTGATTCACCCCCCCTCTCTATTATTTTAAATCATATTAACAATTGGTATCAGAGCTAATTTGCTTATTATTAGTGTTGAAAGGAATCAAGTTTAAAGGGGCTTGAATCAAATGATCAGGATGTATAAGAAGGAGGTACCGAAGCTAAACAAGGAAAACTTCCCTACATGGAAAAGCTTGATGAAGCTGCATCTAGCCGGTATTGGTGAATCTGCAAAGTACTACATTGAAAATAGTTGTCTCACCTGTCACACCCTTGACTGTTGAGGAAATTAGAGCTAAGCAAGAACATAATTAGGAAATGATGAAAATTGCATCTGCCCTAAGCTATCCAGAATTTGAGGACATTAAGGACTACACAACTGCAAAGGATATGTGGGATACACTTGCAAGGATCTACGGTGGTGATCTAAATGTGCTGAAAGCAAAGGTCGAGAGTCTTAGAGGTAAGTTTGATGAAATGAGAATGCAAGAAGGTGAAAACATTGCAAAATATTATGGTAGAATAAAAGAAGTTGTGAATGCTATTAGAGGAGCTAATGGGGCTATTGATGATGAAACTATAATTGGAAAAGTTCTAAGAACCCTGCGTCCTATATATGTTATTAAGATCTCAGCTATTTGGGAATCTAGATGTAACTCTGCAAATGTGCTTACTTTGGAAAGTTTTGTTGGTAACCTGACTGCTTTTGAACTCTCTAACTATGATAATTTCACTGTTGGAAGCATTGGAAATGTTGAATTTGCTTTCAAGTCACAGCTAGTTCTGAACAAGACAAAGAAAGAAAAAGAAAGATGCATCAGTGAAAGTGAAAGTGATAGTGAAAGTGAAGGTGACAGTGACACTTCTGATGAAGATCTAGAAGATCTAGAAGCTCTTATGGCTAGAAGACTGAGAAGGGGAAAAGGAAAGTATAAAGGTAAACTCCCTATTATATGTTTTTCATGTAATAAAGTTGGTCATATAGCTGATAGATGTCCTGACAGGAAGGATAAAGATAATGAAAGGAAAAGAAAACACAAAGATAGAAGAGATGACAGAAGCTACTGATGGAACAAAGACTATAAAGGAAAAGGTAGGAAATCTTGTTACATTGCTGAAAAAGAAACTGACACTGATAGTGATGATTTTGAAATTGAGGTAGTCTATGTTGCAATGAAAGATGAATCTGATGAGGATGAGAAAACTACATTGATATCCTATGTGAACAAGAATGATAAATGGATTATTGACAGTGGTTGTTCACATCACATGACTGGTGACAAAAATAAGTTTGAGACCTTACATCATTACAGAGGTAAAAGTGTAAAATTTGGTAATGATGCACCATGTCCTATTAGAGGAAAAGGTTTGATTAAAATGACTGATAAGATATCTTGTGAAAATGAATATTGGGTTGAAGGTCTGATGAAGGGCACATCCACTTTGATACCACTGATGAAGGGCCACACCACCCTTACCAACTCATAACCAAAGAAATAACAACATGGAGATAAAGAGAAGATAAAACACTTTACAAATCATACGTTAATACTTGAGAATCATTACAACTTGAGAGATCTTACAACATGAGAGATCTTACATCCTCAAAGCTTACAATCCAAGAGCTTCAACTTAAGAGCTTCTTCCCCAATACAAGATCTTACAACTTGAGAGCTTGCCTATGAATGCTCTTATGCCTTCTTTATATAGGCATTTACCACCCAAGATATTACAACACAACCAATGTGGGATAAAAGATAGATACAACTACCTTGATACAAATATTAAATACCCACCCAATTAATATTAACCACCACCATGTGGGCCAATTAGAAAATTACATTGCATTTGTGGGCTAATAAGAAAATAGAAAGTTGTAACTACCTAGCTACAAATATTAAATGCAAGAACTTTCTACAAATTTCTAAAATGCCACCTACACACCTTGATAAATGAAATGATTTTTTTTTAATTTTTAAATTTTTATTTTATTTTCCACCTATGCACCTTGGTAAATGAAATAACTTTTTTTTCTTTTTTTTTTCCTTTCTTTTTATTTTTTTCCTTTTTTTTTCTCTTTTTTTTTTCTTCCATTTTCGTCACTTCCTCTCTCCAATTTTTATTTTTATTTTTTATCATGCCCCCTTTTATTTTTTGTGATGTAAGATGCTCCTGCATCAGACACCCAATGTAGGAAATTTTTTGTAAAAATGGATTCACAAAATGAAGTAGCCGCTACTAACATTTTTTTTTCTTCTCTTCCAACACCTAGCTAGAACAAGTATATGTTGCTGACAATACTCCTCTATAATCAACTTCATCCATCTGTAACTCTCATTCTCCTCCAATCTTCTAGGATCTAATGCAATTGTAATAAACTCTATAATACCATACAAATCTTCTTTTTCATACCAAACATCACTTGCAAGGTCCTCATATAAAACATCATCATTATCTTTCAAATCCATCTCAAAGTTAGCATCACATGATTCATAAAAAATTACCTCTTTCATATCTTCACCTTTGTTTTCTTCTTTCGTGCTTCAACAAGGCATGTAACAACTTCCTTCCTTTGACCTCCAACCAAGGTATTCCACTCTTCCTCGACTGTTGCAATCTTCATTAATAAATCATCTTCATCAAATGTAGGTTCATGAATCTTCTCATCTTCATGTTCCTCCTCTTCTTTTTTACTGCATGCGTGATACTCCACTTTATCTTTTATCTTCCCTGCATCCAAAGAATTGTCATCATCTCTTTGAATCACTCTTCTCTTTTTCAACTCCTCTTCTAATTCAGCCACTTGCTTCTTCAAATCCAGCATCACAACTCTTGCCTCTTTTTGATATCTCTCTCTAATTTTCTCAAGTCTAGGAATTCTAAGAATCCATCAAATCACAAAAGTCATCATCTTCTTTCTCTTTTCCATACTTGCATCCACTTAAAGAAAACTTCACCCAACCCACAGTCCTGATGCAAACTGCCTCACATTCGGTGATCTGTCTACACACTCAAAAACTCCTGCTCTGATACCACTGATGAAGGACACATCCACTCTGATACCACTTGATGAAGGGTGCTCCCCTTAATACCACAAACACATAACAAAAATAGAGAAACAACAACAATATGCAAGAATAGAAAATTGGCTTCTTATTATCTCCACAAATGTGGAATTACAAACTTTTAGAATTACAATATGCAAACCCACATGGGCATTCCCTTACAATATTCTGTAAGACAAAGCCTTGAATCAATACCCAGATCTACTACCTAGAACTACCCTAGACAACACTACGGGCCTTCTTTATATAGGTAGTTTCCACCGCTTGAGAAGGTTCCAGAAATTTAGCCCTTAGGGCCGACCAAACTTAGAATTATTTTATTTTTCAATTTATTACATCAAAGTCGGCTCAAAATAACTTTTGAAACCCAAACATAAATTTTGAAGGAAAATTATTTTCTGCCATTTCAGGTGGCCCGACTTCCGGAGACCATAAGTCATCACTAGTTGACCCGATTGACTATTATAATCCCATTTAGGAAAGGCCACGAAGCGCTCTACAAGCTTGACTCATGCAAGTGCCTGTCACCCAAATTTTTGACCTCATACGGGAACTCTAAAGCCTTCAAAACTGATTTTAAAGCTTCTGTACCCTGCTCCCAATATCGAAAATCTTCAATATCTTCAAAACTAGACCTGATCTAGCCATGAAAATTTACTGGAAGGCTGATATGATTGAGATGAACATCCACATGTAAAATTAGAATATTCTGAGATCGTATGACCAACTTACTAAAAATAGCAAGTTTCCATAAATAGCAACTCTGCACCAGATAGCCCTTATTGAATACAAAAATAGAAATATTTTTGGGTGATGCAAGATTGCTCTTACACCTAGGATGCTCCTACATCAGACACCTGTGGTAATTTGAGAAGTGACCCTATCATGACTCAGGTGTGCAGAGGAAAACCAAGATGGTTAACCTCCTCCTTTGTTAGCCATGATGAATCTTCAACAGGTCATCCTTTCCATTTGACCAAATACTCTTCATATGTCCTATTCCTTGTGCTTCTACCAACATGACTATCTAGTATGTCTTCAATCTCCTTGATATCTGAACTGGTTGCTAGAATACTCCACTGTACTGCTGTAACCTCATCTTCAACACCTCCTCCATGATACTCTGTCAGATCTAAAATGTTAAACACTGGTGAAATATTCAACTCAGTAGGCAATTCTACCTCATGCATTTCCTGAATCATGCTTCTTCAGGATCTTGCATGGCCCAAAATTCTTCATTTTCAACTTGTTATATGTACCAGTTGGAAATCTTTCCTTCTGCAAATGAACCATGACTTCATCTCCAACCTGAAATTCCTTATGCCTCCTTTTCTCATCTACCTTAGCCTTATACTGTGCATTCATCTTGGTAATGTGCTTCCTCACCTCCTCGTGGATGTTCTTCAAATATTCTACAAAATCCTCACCTTCAGCACTGCTTATTTCTCCTTCATCTATCTTTCTCAACTCAGATGCATTTCTTGGACTACTCCCATATACAATCTGGAATGGTGATTTACTAGTGCTCTTGTTGATAGAATTATTGTATGCAATTTCTGCCTATGGTAAAATCAAATCCCATCCTGTTGGCTTATCCCCAACCAAACATCTCAGCAAATTTCTCAAAATCTCATTCACCACCTCTGTATGTCCATCAGTCTGTGGATGATGTGATGAACTGAATTTCAAATCTGTCTTCAACTTCTTGCACAATGTACGCCAGAAATATCCAACAAACTTAGTGTCCCGATCTAAAACTATGGTCTTTGGAAAACCATGTAGTCACACTACTTCTCTGAAAAATAATTCTGCTACATGAACAACATCATTAGTCTTCTTGCAGGGAATAAAATGTGTCATCTTTGAAAATCTGTCAACTACCACAAAAATTGAATCATGTCCCCATTTTGTCCTCGGTAAACCAAGAACAAAGTCCATACTGATATCCTCCCAAGGTTTCTCTGGTACATGCAATGGCTTATACAACCCTATTTTCTGCTTCACTCCTTTCGCCATCTGACATACTTTGCAACTCTATACAAACTTCTTGACATCCTGCTGCAATTGTGGCCAATAATAATTCTCACTAACCAAAGTGAGGGTTTTATCTCGACCAAAATATCTAGCCAATCCTCCACTATGCTTCTCCTTGATGAGATTCTCCCTCATAGAGCTTCTTGGAATGCACAACTAACTCCCTCTGAATAGCATATCATCCTAAATGATAAAATCCAACCACTTCATCCTGTCTAGAGTAACAGGTTCTTTACAAGCTTTCCAAGCTTCACCAAAATCAAGATCCTCTAGAAACAAATTTTTGAGTTCCTTGAACCCAACCACCTCAATCTGCATCTTTGTCAGCAATAGTTTCCTTCTGCTAAGAGCATTTGCAACCCTGGTAGACTTTCCACTCCTGTGTTTCAAAACAAATGTATAACTTTGCAAAAACTTAACCCATTTCAAGTGCCTTTGATTCAACTTTCCTTGACTATTCAAATATTGCAAAGCTTGATGATCAGTCTACCAAACAAACTCCTTAGGAAGTAGATAGTGTCTCCACTTCTTCAATGCCTGAACTATAGCATAAAATTCTTGATCATAAATAAAATATTTTCTCTTGGCATCATTTAACTTCTCACTAAAATAAGCAATAGGTTTACCTTCTTGGCTCATAACAGCTCCTATTGCAGTACCACTAGCATCACAGTCTACTTGAAACACCTTATTAAAATTTGGAAGTGCTAAAATAGGTTGTTCTGTTCTATAACCTTTTGTTTCAACAGTTTAAAACTCTTATCCGCCCCATTAGTCCACTTGAACTCTTTTCTATCCCCTCTCATTGTTTCAGTCAAGGGTCCACAAATACTGCTAAAATTTATGATAAAATTTTTGTAAAAACTAGCCAAACCATGAAAAGATCTTACCTCAGTAGCACTCCTTGGAGTAGGCCATTCAGGGATAGCCTGTACTTTCTCTAAATCCATTTTCAGACCTTCTGCTGAAACTACAAATCCCAAATACACTAATTCCTTCTTCACAAAACTGCACTTCTTCAAATTAATCAACAATTTCTCATCTCTCAGCTTCTCAAACACCATATGAATATGCATCATATGTTTCTCCAATGTCTTGCTAAAGATCAAAATATCATCTAGGTAAACAATGACAAACTTACCCATAAATTCTTTCAGAACCTCATTCATAAGCCCCATGAAAGTGCTCGGTGCATTGGTTAGCCCAAAAGGCATGACTAACCACTCATATAGTCCTTCCTTTGTCTTGAAGGCATTCTTCCATTCATCTACTTCTCTGATCTGAATCTAGTGATATCCACTCTTCAGATCTATCTTTTAAAAATATACAGCTCCACTCAAACAATCCATAATATCAACCATTCGTGGCAATGGAAACCTATACTTGATTGTGATCTTGTTTATTGCTCTAGAATCTGTACACATCCTCCATTATCTATTCTTCTTTGGTGCTAATACCGCTGGTATGGCACAGGGACTCAGGCTCTCTTGAATCAACCCCTTCTACAATAACTCATGTACTTGTCTGTTCAACTCTTCACTTTTTGCTGGTGTCATTCTATGTGCTACCTTGTTTGGCAAACTGGCTCCTGGAATCAAATCCATCTAATGAATGATCTTCCTTACCAGTGGTAATCCATTAGGTACATTATCAGATACAATATCTTGAAAGTCATTCAACAAATATGCAACCTCTATAGGTACATCCTCTTCTTCCTTTTTACCAGCTTTTAGAATTAAAGAAAAACACACATGCTCATGCCTCATACCATCTAGGAATTTTATTTCATCAAAAAATATTATTCTTGCATTACCACATACCTTTTCTTCAGTCTCCTTTAATGGCTTTAGCTTATCTCGCACTCCATCCTTTGTCAGGGAATAGGTATTCACATGACCATTGTGTATAGCACATCTATCAAACTACCACAGTCTACCCAATAACATATGACATGCATCCATAGATATGATATCACATAGTACCTCATCTTGGTACCCATCGATCTTGAACTTTACTAGGCACTATTCACTGACCATGACCTTGTGGTCATCCTGCACCCAGGCAATCCGATATGGATGTGGGTGTTTCTGTCTCTTGAGCTTCAACTTTGTCACCATCTCTTTTGACACCAAATTGTCAGTGCTTCCACTATCAATAATCACATCACAACATTTACCCTCACACTTGCATTTAGTGTGAAACAGGCTCCACCTTTGCTCAGGTTCATTCTCACCACTCAATAGGACTCTTTTGTTAGTTAGTGTTTTTCCTCTTTCAGCATCTTCAAAATTTGATGATTTGACATCTTCATCTACATGTGCAACTCTGGCCTGGCCTTCATTCCTCCTATCCATCCTTCCTTGGCATTGAGGACATTCAAATGCCCTATGACCTTCTTCTCCACAGTGAAAACATGTTCCACGGAAGCCTCCTCTTCCTGAACCTTGTCCTCTTCCTCTTCTCTCTAATCTCTATTGTTCTGATCTTGGAAATGATTGGAATTGTTTCCTCTCTGATTTTGACTACTACTGGCCTCATCCTTTTTTTTCGGATCTTCATTTCAGCCTCCATATGACCATCCACCAGATCATCCACCGTGACCTCTTCCATTTTGTCTACTCTCAAACTTCTTGTTCAGCTTTTTCTCTACTTTTAGGGCAAACTGTTATGCCTCTTCAATACTATTCATTCAAACCAGATTCAGCTCTTTCTGAATGCTCAGCCTCAACCCATTAAGGTAATGGGCAACTTTCTCCTTATCCACTTTTGCATGGCCTGTTCTGATGAGGATTCGATAGAACTCCTCTGTATACTCCTTAACAGATTTTCCTGCTTGCTTCAAACTTTACATCTTCTTCAGAAGGTCAAGCTCATAATCAACAAGAATGAACTGTTGCTTCAATTTATCCACCATTCAATCTCATCTTGTGATTTTATCTTTCCCTCTTCTATTTTGCTCCAATTGAATCTCTTGCCACCAGATCTTGGCATGACCTTTCAATCTAGCCTTCGCAAATTTGACCCTATCAGGATCGTCAATATCTTCATACTCAAAATATTCTTCACATTCATTGATTTAGTCGATCAACTCCTCTGGGTTAAGATTTCCTGAAAATGCAGGAACCTCAATCTTAGGTCTTTTCGGAGCATCTTGCATCAAGGTCTTAATTATAATTTGTTAAGTGTTTCTTAGCTTAACAAAACTGGTTACTGAGTGAAATTTCATCACAAGCAAGCTAAAATATTTGATGCTACTGGACAACTGATTGGAAGTGGTGATCAGACTAGAGGTAATTTGTTCTATCTTGACCTATCTGAAGAAACATGTTTAATTGCACAACTTGATGATATTTGGTTATGGCACAAAAGGCTATGTCATGTTAACTTTGACAATTTGGTAGAGATAAGTAAGAAGAAAAAGGTAAGAGGTCTACCTAGATTGAAGAAAATAGAGAATGTGATGTGCAAGGAATGCCAGTTAGGAAAAATTACAAAGTCAAGTTTTAAGAGCAAATCCTTTACTTCTGAAAATATTTTAGATTTGGTTCATACTGACCTTTGTGGACCTATGGCTGTACAAAGTTACTATGGTGCTAGATACTTTATCTTATTTGTTGATGATCATACTAGGATGATGCATGTGATATTTCTAAAAGAAAAATCTGAAGCTTTTCAATTCTTTAAGTGGTATTTGGCTAAGGTTGAGAAGAAGACAGATAGGAACCTGAAATATCTTAGATTTGACCGAGGTGGAGAATTTACATCAAATGAATTTAATCTATTTTGCAATGATAGAGGAATTAAAAGATAGATGTCTACACTTAGAACACCTCCACAGAATGGTATAGCAGAAAGAAGAAATAGATCTATCTTGGATTGTGCAAGGACATTATTGATTGAAAAGAATGTGGCACATAAATAATGGAAAGAAGCTATAAGAACTATTGTCTACACTCTTAACCGGGTATAGATCAAGAAATGTACAAATTTGACACCTTATGAATTATGGCATGGGCATGCACCGAGTGTTAAATACTTTAGAATCTTTGGAAGTAAGTGCTATATATTAAAAGATACTAGGAATGGAAAGTTTGATGCTAAGAGTGATGAAGGCATATTCCTAAGGTAATCCACAAAAAGTAAAGCTTATAAGTGTTTGAACTCTAACACTAACAAAATTGTGGAAAGTGTGAATGTCAAAATTGATGAGTATGCAGAAAGAAATGAAGCTGACAGTAAAAGAGAACCAGAAGAATATAGATCTTTTATGTACATTGAGGAAGAAGAAGAGGAAAGTAACAGACTTGCACCTGATATTGAGTCTTGGGTAAGAAATGCTGAGCGACAGACAAATGCTACTGAGTATTAGGAAAACAGTGCCAAGAGAGAACAAGAACATGCCGAGCTACAAGAAAATGTTGCTGAATATCAGGAAGAGGTTGCTGAGCATTCTGAAGTTGAATCTAAAAATCTTGTTGAGGAACATGATGAAATAGAGGAGAGAACAACTGAACCTATTTTGGCAAAATATGTAAGAAGACATCACAAGCCTGAACAGATAATTGGAGACAAGGATACTAGAATTCAGACCAGAAGTAAGACTAAGGATCCAACATGCCTACTGTGTGAATTTGAACCCAAGTCAACTAGAGAGGCATTGGAGAATGAAGACTGGATACAAGAAATGAATGAAGAGATTGACCAGATTGAGAAGAATGATACTTGGACTCTGGTGCCAAGACCTGAAAACAAAAATGTTATAGGAACAAAGTGGGTGTTTCGGAATAAGATGAATGAAAATGGTGAAATTACTAGGAACAAAGCTAGGCTAGTATGCAAAGGCTACGCACAAGAAGAAGGAATAGATTATGGGGAGACATTTTCCCCTATAGCTAGATTGGAAGGAGTAAGAACTCTACTTGCATATGCTACTTATAAAGATTTCAAGGTATATCAAATGGATGTTAAGTCTGCATTTTTGAATGGTATACTATAAGAAGAAGTTTACATAGAACAACTAGAAGGTTTTATTGATCCAAATAGAAGACACAAGGTGTGAAAATTGAACAAAGCATTATATGGATTGAAGCAAGCTCCTAGAGCATGGTATGAGAGGTTGCACAACTACTTGATATAGATTGGATTTTCAAGAACAAATGACACAAGCAATTTGTACATGAAGGATGAAGAAGGTAAATGTATCTTGTTCGCAAAAATCTTTGTGGATGACATTATTTTTGGTGGACAAGATGCATTGTGTAAAATATTTTCAAATGAAATGCAAACTAAATTCGAAATGAGTATGTTTAGTGAGATCAAATTCTTTGTTGGTTTACAAGTATATCAGAGGAAGAATGGAATTTTCATTACACAGTCTAAGTATGTGAATGAAATGCTGAAATTTTTTGGGATGGAAGATGCTAAACTAGTGGGAACTCCTATGGTTACTAGACAAAAGTTATCTAAGAATGATGATGCTACAGAAATGAATCAGACTCTATACAGATCCATGATTGGAAAGTTGCAGTATGTTGTACATAGTAGACTAGATATTGCATTAGCTGTTGGGATTGTGGAAAGATTCTCTACCAATCCTAAGGAAATACATATGATGGCTGTGAAAAGAATTATGAGATACTTGAAAGGAACTATTGACTATGGTCTATATTATAAGAAGGATGACAAATTTGAACTCAAAGTTTATATAGATGCTGATTGGGAAAGAAATGTAGATTACAGAAAGAGTACTAGTGGTGGAGCTTTCTTTCTTGGACAGAGATTAGTCTCCTGGATGAGCAAGAAAAAAAATTGCATTTCCCAATCTACTGTCGAGGCTGAGTATGTTGCTGCTGCAGTAAACTATTCAAACTTGGTATGGATAAAACAATTGTTGATAGGCATGAAAAAAGAAATCACTGAACCTGTTGTTATTTTCTGTGACAACACAAGTGCTATCAATATTTCTAAGAATCCAGTGATGTACACTAAGACCAAGCACATTGCAATCAAGTATCACTACTTGAGAGAATTAGTTCAAGATAAAGAAGTTCGAATGCAATATGTGAATACAAAAGAACAACTAGCAGACATATTCACTAAAGCTTTAAGTAGAGAAGCTCATGAGTATTTGAGAAGTCAATTAGGGGTCCTTCCCCTAACTAAGGCTGCCTAGACAAGCTAGGAGCACTACATCAAATGTGCTACATCAGAATATTTGACAAATTGATGCAGAAGATTGTCACACTTTAGGGCTAGCCTAGAGTTGTGTAAAGAAGATAAGACAAGGAATCAGTCATAAGCAAGATGATAGAGAGAGAAACACTGAGTTGCACAAATATTATCTACATCTGATGGATGTATGTTTTAGTTGTTGCTTTGGCATTTTTGTCAAAGAGGGAGATGAATTGATATGATAACACATGAAACTGAAAGGAAAGAGGGAGATGAACTGATGAAACTGAAGGTAAGAGGAAGATGAATTGAGGAAATGAACTAAAATGAAGGATCAGGATAGAGGGAGATCTGAATACTTTTGACAGTCATAGAAGTGAGTGAGGCTTATAGGATTCTGAATTAGAATGAAGCTAAGGATATTACAAATAATTCTTTGATAGACAGATAAATTTTTGGATTGGTTGGTAATCTATGTGTTATTCAGGTAATATCATATGGTGTTTCCATTAATGCCAAAGAGGGAGATTTTTGGAAACTACAATTGAAACAATTGTTGTATTGTTATTGATGTCAAACCTTAATTGGTAAGACTATTGCTACTTAGGAAAGTACTATATTTATTTGAGTGTTGCTAAGGGGCTAGGCAAGGTTGGTAACAATAGCACCTAAGGAAAGGTTGAGTTATCTTGATACTACAAAGTGTACTTGACTATGATGCACAATGATGAGCCAATGTATTGTTTATCTTAGTAAGACTGAAGACTAAACTGGTAGGCTTGACCAAGAAAAAATGAAGAAATCATGTTTAAGCTGAGTAATGTTAGTGTCAACCAAGTTAGTATATGTCAAGCAAAAATATAGTGTCGACCGAGCATCAGTTAATTGTCGAGGAAGACAATGTAAGTTGAGGAAACAATTTTAGTAATGACCGAGCTTTCTACATGAAGACCGAGTGGATGATCACAGTATTGACTGAGCATCAACAATTTTACATTTGAAGAGAATTCAATTTTGGAGCCGACATTGTTGAATTCTTGGATTATGTAAAATGTGTTGACTTTATTTATTGATTGTCTGAAAGCATTAAATGCATTGTAAAACATTTTATTGTAAATCTTTAAGAGATTTGAGATGATTCTAGAAAAGGAGTTGAAGAACATGAAGTGGGTAGATTCAATGAATCTGACCTAACCCTAAGATCTATGAATGAGATTGAGCGGAAAAAGATGAGTTAACCTAATTGAGAAAAGAATAAAAAGGATCAAGTACTAGATATGGAAGTACATGGGTGAATAGAGAATGCTAGAAGATTAGTAAAGTTTTATTGACTGAATAAGCAGAAAAGGCTGAAGGAGAATTATGGTGGTTGCTTGAAGAAAATTTTTGAGCAGATCAGAGATGGAGATGGAAAAGTTTCAAAGTTAATAAACCAACATTAGTGTATGGAATCAGATCTGATATTTGCAAAGTGAGTTGTATATTTTTCAGATAAATATTGCTGCTACTTTCTAACCATTGTAATAGTCAAAATCCTTTTAACAGAGGTTGACCTAACAATCATATGTTAAATCCTTTGAACAAGGTTGCATTCTAATGGAGTGTATGTAAGTCCTATAACAAGGCTCACTTTTAACAGGGTGATTGAAATCCTTTAACCGGGTCACACTTGACAGTGTGTATTGTAACCTTTGACAGGGTTGGCTTTTTACCGAGCTCACTTTAGAAGAGTGAAAATAATAGTAGCATGTTACAAAGTGGTTTTTCCCAAATTGGGTTTCCACTATAAATCCTGGTGTTAATACTTGTGTGAATGTTTTGGCTTGAACATTTCTGTGTTTTGCAAGTTAAGTTACAGCTAGGTAGTGGACTACATTGTTATATGTTTCTATTATTGAATCAGTGATGATCAAGTTTGTTCTGATTGGTGGATCTGATTTAAAGAAGATTTTTTGAGATTGTTTTATACATCAAGACCTGAGAAAAATTGATTCAGCCTCCCTCTCTGTTGTTCTAAATCATATTAACAGTTTGGTTGTCATGGTTCTTTTCTATTGGATAATTATTAGGACCGGATGACATGTTGACATTTAATGACAATTGGACATCTTGCTACCGTCCAATGGAATATGGTAGATGAGGATCAATGACTATAGTTTGTATTTGCAGAACCTATATTTTGTGAGCCATTTTTTGGCTCATATGAATTTAATGGTGGATATGACCGAAATAAATGAGCTTAAAAGGGTGTCAAGCTCTTTTTTCCTTCATTCTTCTTACCCCAAGAATTGTAAACACTTGTTAGAAATAGGGAATACTAAGAGGGGGGTGAATCAGTATTTTGAAAACTTTTACTTTTGCCCAATTATGGATATAAGAGGTTATCTTAATACATGCATAACATAGTAAACTAAAGAACATGCATAACAATAAAGCAAAAGAACTCATAACACATTATTTTTTCTTGAGGAAACCCTGGCCAAGGGAAAGCCTCAGCGGGGATGGTACCCACAAAGATCCACTAATCAAAAATATCGTGTTAAGGATGTCAACCCTGTTAGGAGCCTATTACATATGTATAGTGTCTTAGTCTTGATTAAGGGACTATAGGCCTTGTTAGAAGCCTCAACTCTGCTAAGAGTTTTTAGTACAAAATGGTATGATTACAAAATGAGCCCACTGCCCAAACACGTAATGTACAATGATTACTAATTATAAAATAGGGCAAGGTACATAACCTTATACTACTTTCTTGTCTTTCACAACTTCACATCAATACCTTTCACACATATATTCGCTATATCATCTATATCATTACAATTACTACTTCTTCGTCGCATTCCATATGCCTTACATTTATACAAGTTATTAGGACTAATAACTCTTATAGTCGGCGTTGCAAAATATAAAGCTTTACACAAAATACATATTTACCCAAGGGTTAACATATAGGATGTCATCCCTTTATATATTTAAGATATTATTTTAATAAACAAAATAATCCCTTAACTCTTTACCAATTCTATCTTCTTCTCTGTCCAGTTGGCTTTAACACTGTCTCTGGTAATACTGTAATAACTTCTTCCGTACATGCCGTACGGACTTGCACTCTCAGATGAGTCTTCAATATGAATCATAGTATCTATGTTCAAGTGTGCAAGCACTAAACTTACTTCAATCGATGTTGCCAATCAAAACTATCTCGGGTTACATTGGGAAAATACATACTTAGACAATTTTGCTCTGCGCTCTATCATACTTTCTCTCTATCATATGCGGTCTTCATGTAGATCATATGTTTCCATAATGAAAACATCTAGATATCTAACTGAGCCAAATTTCCAACAATCTCCCCCTTTGTCATTGGTGGCAACATATGAGAAAATTGGCTAAGTCTCAAAATTTCAAAACTCAAAAATTGTGGCCATAACAAAAATATATCTTCACTATCCTTATAACTCCATATATCTTATCTAAATTCTATACTCCCCCTAGGAATAAACTTCCTTAACATATAAATCAATTTTCTGCTATCATATCACTCCCCCTTTGACAACAATGACAAAAGGTGTCAAAAATTGTGATCTCATAAAAAATGTTTACCTTGATTCAAAATCGCAGAGCCGGAAGGCTTGCAACACAATATACAAAGTTCACTTTAATTTTCTCTATCTTCTTCTCCCATGCCTTCTTTACTGTGTCTGAAACACTAAGGAATGCACATAGACCATAAGATGTGATCTCACATGCATAAAGGTTAGCAAAGTTGAACTTCTCATAAGATGTCTTGGATGAAAGACATTCTTCCAATTGTCCTTCAACTATGCCAATCTTTATTGAAATGTGCTCTCTAAGAAGAGGGAATCTTCTCAACTTCTTGTCTTTTTCATCATTAAGAATCCTTATGTCATCATACATTTTACCGATTCTTTTCTCAACATCAAAATTTTTCATATTAGGGCTGGTTAAAAGATTTACTTCTGACTGAATTTCTGCCTCTTTAGCCTTAATCTTCTCAATCACTTCTGAAACATGATTTTCAGATTTTGTACACTAAATGTACAAAGATTTACCTCTGTCCAAATTCCTTCTAAGATCTTTTATACATACATCCAGATTGTTAATATCATTTCTGATATTATGACTTATATCATGAAATATTTTGGCCTCATAGGCTGCCTGTACCTTCATTGTAGCTATATCTAATAAGTTAGTGAACTCATTATCAAATACTTTCATAGCTTCTCTAGCTCTTTCTAGTGGGTCTGCCTCTGCTAGCTAGTTAGTCACAACACTGTAACTTCTCTGTTATTTCCAGTAATGATCCTTCAAGGCTTTTTATCTTTTTGTTCTTACCAATTATCTTGTTTAGGGATGTGATCAACTCCATTTGATCATCATCATCAACTTCTTTCCCAAAGCTTTCAAAAATTGATTCAATATGTGGTTTCTTTGCTGCAATCTCAGGTGTAGGACTGATTTCCTCTTTGCTAGGGGCTTTTTTCTACCCTTGAATCTCTGTACTTGCTTGATTTTACATTTTCTTTTCTTCTTCTTTCCTTGCTTCTTTCTTTCCTTCTTCAATTGAGCTGTCCTGTTCTTCTAGAGCCTAATTGTCAACAATGTTCTCTAGGTTGCTAAAAGGATTATCATCACTGTCCAATGTGATCTTAGTTCCTTCCACATGCATTGATTCATCTTCAATGTTAATTGATGGTGGAGAGGGACTCTTCTGATGCTCAGCTTCCTTAGCCTATTCTACTGCTACACTTGTTGTCATTACTTTTACTATTGCTTGCTCAGTTTCTTTGTTAATCTCTTCATAGTTACCTCTCATTATCTGAATGGTTCTTCTTTTTGTTCTCAGATGAGTACCAAGTTCTTTCATAATTTATTTAAAATGATCTTCATCTCTAACATCACATAGTTTCCTCACAAAATTTTCTCTGATTTTGTTATATACTTCAGTTGCTCTCTTTTTCCTGTTAACTAGCTTCTCAAATAAATCATCAAGTATCTTACCTTGGATTGTATCAAACTTCTTATCTACTAGGATCATATGTCTCAAAACTGCATTCTCCAAGTTCAATCTCTCTGAATAGTTATAGACATCATAATACTTGTTCATTTTAGAAAAATCTCCATCATGAATGATCTATTCATTTACCTTTTCAATTTTAGGTTTCCATGTCTTCTTTTTCACTTGAGTATCTTCATCATCTTTTATCTCTGCTATTTTCCTTTGTACTGGGGCAACTATATTTTTCTTTCTCTTACCCGATCCAGTAGCTATTTATTTCACTCTTTTTCTTGGTGGAGTTGAGGATGATCATGTAGACTTCCTTATTTCTTATTCTTCTTTCTCTACTTTCACCGCATGCTGCAGATTTCTAGTTTCAACTGCTAATAGGGGTGGAACAGACAAAACTTCCTTTTGTCTAATGTCTCTAATAGCTACTGTTGTCTGCTTTGCAATCATAAATTCTTGTTCTGTCATTCCTGTGTCCTTCAAAATTTTCTTAATTGTACTTTCTACTCTCTTCTTTGACTATTTTTATTCCTGAATAGACTTTGTAGAGTTGAAGTTCTCCTCAAAAGTTCCAAATCTATTACTATGTACATCCAACTTGCTCTTAAGCAATCTATTTACATATTATTCTGCTTCAACTTCAAAAATTTCATAGCCAAGAGGGTCTATGAGCTCTACTCTAGGTTCAACTGCTTCAATGAATGTAAAGTCAGTGTCAACCATAAAACATATCTCATTTTTATACTTTTCAACAATAGACTGAGGGATTCTTGATCTGTTCTTCATCAAGTTCTAAAAAGTCTTAATTACTAACACTGCACTCTCATTGACCTTGTCTATAAGGTGTCTCATATACACTTTGTTGATTCTTTCCATTGTGCTCTTGCCATCATTCCAATCATCTCCAATTGTAAATGGAAATCTTCTTATCAAATGGAAAAACATATATGTAATCAATGATGAGAATCTAAACTAGGAATTCTTAGTCTTCTTAATCTTTTCTAAGTTCTCAAACAATTGAATTCTCAAAATTCACACATATCTACTTGCACTTTATCAACACACATCAAATAGGCTGCATTAATCATTCCAGATGCCATGTCATCTTCTCTTGAATTAGCACAAAATTTAGCTATTAGGATCTTGCATAAATACCTAACATCATCCTATTGTATCTTGCTAATCACTATACCTCTGCCATTGCAAGATGATTTAATGTTGTCCAATACAGTTTTCTTCACATTCTTTTCATTGAACAATATGACTCCAGATTTAGATAATCTAGTTACTTCATGAATTAGGTCAACTGTGATATTTATCACTCTGTCATCTAACCAAAACTTTCCATTATGTATTCTACTCAAAATTATCTTAGTGCATTCTTCATCATCAAATTCATATTGTAGTGAATACTTTATGATTTCATTATCCTTCAAATGTTCAAACCCTACTTTCAATGACATATCCTGATTGTAAAGCTTCTCATACTCCTTAGTAAAATCACTATCATTGAGGGTTTCAAGTTTACATCCCAAATAGCTTCTAACATTCTCTAAATGTAAGACTTCATCTGGTACGGATGACAATGCTAATTTAGGTCTTCTTCCAAGGGTTCTACTTGTTCCCTTTTAATCTTAGGTCTGATTTTATCTCTTATACTGTGAACCAATGAAACATCCATGACTTCTACAAATTCTCTAACTGACTGATAGATTTTCTTAGTGAAATACCTTAATACTGTGATTTAGGGCTTTGCGTAGATCTGACATGAAATTCCTTCACCAAATCCTTGAAAACTTCTCTTAATCACTGCTACTTTGATCTCCTTAACACTTGTATTCACTTTAATGATCAAACAATATTGATCATAAGCTTTTAACCTTTCAATCTCACAAGATTCTAACATCGCATTCAATTCTTTTGCGGCTTCTTTCTAAAAAGTTGTTCCTGCTTACTTGCAAAACTTAAAAGTTCTTGCGATCTCACATAACATCATATAGCTCATGCGATCTTAACCATAGCATCATTACATCATATTATACCTTGCATTAACTGTACAAGACTCAATTCATCCTATACTAACTTCTACACTATCCTAAGTTCCTATTCTACTGCATTTTTCATGAATTAAGTACTTTGAGATGGGCTAGGAAGAGATTCACTCTTACCATTAGATACTTCACCTTTTTGATTACCTTCAATGCTGAATGTGTCTCCTTGATCTGTGGCTTTAATAAACTTCAATTCTTCTGAATTACTACAACAACCTCCTTGACTATTGCTTGCATTCTCATTTCTCCTTGCATGACTTCTAGGATTAGGGTTTCTCATGTTGTTCATTCTACAAAACCTTGCTGTATGAAAAAATTTGTTGCATATCTGACAAACTACTCCATTGTTTCCATATCTTCGTCTAGTCTAATTGATTTGTGATTTGCAATTCTTGGCAATGTGTCCAACCTTGTTGCATCTATAACATACTACTCCATTTCTTCTGCTCATATCTTCAGTAGGTTTCTTATGTGCATGGTTAGTATCTCTAAACATTCTACTACTATTATTATTCTTATTAAATTTAGGTTTCCTACATTCAATAGCTCTATGTCCAAAACCATGACAATTATAACAATAACCATTAAGAGGTTTAAATTGCTTACCTATACAATCTTTCTTCATATGACCAAAAGTATTACATGCAAAACATCTACTTTTAAATTCTTTCTGCATAGCTTTAGGTGATTCTTCTTGCTTAGGTGGTTCTTCCTCTTTAGGTGTATCTTCAAATTTGTTAGCTTCATCAGATTTCTTTTCTTCTATGTTTTCAAAAACATTCAGATCTAGTTCCTTGTATTCTTCACTTACCTTAGATGAGTTAAATCCAAGACCACTTTTATCATAGAATGGGTTTTGATAAGACATTTTTTCATCAATCTTCTCACTAGTGGAATATAGCTTCTCAAGTTGTTACTTAGACTGAGTCAATTCACCTTTCACAATAGTATTGTACTTTTCAAGTTCAGCATACTGCAATTTGGTTTTCTCAAGTTCAGATGTCAATTTACAAAGTTTAGATTTCAGATCTTCATTCTCAGATTTCATATTTTCATTCTCAGATTTTATATTTGCTTCATTCTTGCTATTTCCATCTTTCAAACTCAACTTCAAATTCACTATCTTTAATTCATGTTTAAGGATCTCATTTTATTTTTCTAGATTATCATCACAATCTTCAATTTGAATTGTAGATTCCTTTTCTATTTTCAGTTCTTCCATCTTCTTTTTCAGCTTTTCAATGAGGTTCTTTGCATCATTATTTTTTCCTTTCAGAGTATCTCTTTCTTCAGTAAGTATATCAATCTGTTCAAGAGCTTCTTCGAGATTATTCTATATCTGATCCATATCCATAGAGATCTTACTCAAGCTGCTATGCTTTTTCTAAATGATTATTTTTTGAGTAACTAATCTCTAATACCAATTGTTAGAAATAGGGAATACTGAGAGGGGGGATGAATCAGTATTCTGAAAACTTTTACTTTTGCCCAATTTTGGATATAACAAATTATCCTAATACATGCATAACATAGTAAACTAAAGAACATGCATAACATTAAAGAAAAAGAACTCATAACACATTATTTGTTCTTGAGGAAACCCTGGCCAAGGGAAAACCTCGGTGGGGATGGTACCCACAAATATCCACTAATCAAAAGTATCCTATTAAGGATGTTGATCCTGTTAGGAGCCTATTACATATATATAGTGTCTCAGTCCTGATTAAGGGACTATAGGCCTCGTTAGAAGCCTCAACCCTACTAAGAGTTGGTAGTACAAAATGGTATGATTACAAGATGAGCCCACTACCCAAACAAGTAATGTACAATGATTACTGATTACAAAATAGGGAAAGGTACATAACCTTATACTACTTTCTTGTCTTTCACAACTTCACATCAATACCTTTCTCACATATGTTCTCTATATCATCTATATCATTACAATTACTACTTCTTCTTCGCATTCCATATGCCTTGCATTTATACAAGTTATTAGGACTAATAACTCTTACAGTCGGCTTTACAAAACATAAAGATTTACACAAAATACATATTTACCCAAGGGTTAACATCTAGGATGTCATCCCTTTATATTATTAAGACATTATTTTGATAAACAAAATAATCCCTTAACTCTTTACCAATTTTGTCTTCTTCTCTGTCTAGTCGGCTTTAACACTGTCTCTGGTAATACTGTAATAACTTCTTATGTACATGTCGTACAAACTTGCGCTCTCAGATGAGTCTTAAATATGCATCATAGTATCTATGTTCAAGTGTGCAAGCACTGAACTTACTTCAATCGACGTTGGCAATCAAAACTGTCTCAGGTTACACTGGGAAAATATTGTACATACTTAGACAATTTTGCTCTGCGCTCTGTCATACTTTCTCTCTATCATATGCGGTCTTCATGTAGATAATATGTTTCCATAATGGCAACATATAGATATCTAACTCAGCCAAATTTCCAACAATAATCTATAGCTAGTGGGTGAACAAAGGAACTTTCTCTGTGTGCAAAATTGAGTGAAGAATTGTGCAAAAAAGTTGTAAGTTGTCCTTGCTCTTGCATGCTCATTCTGGTTTTTTTTCTTGAAGTGTTTTTTTTCTAATTCTCTTTGGATTTTCTTTGTTTCATGAGGAAATGGTTGGATTTTAAGGAAGAGTTGGATAAATTCAAAAAGTCTGAGCCAGATTATGACCCCTTTAGGACTTTGACTCCTTTTCCAGCAAAAATGTCAATGTTGTTTAACTTCTTCAATGGCATTTTTACTACTCTGAGATAGAAGAAAGGAAGAATAGGAGCTTTAAAATTGACATCTTTTGTTGCAACATATCTAGTGTCATGTTGAAGGTAGGAGGATACCTATGTTTGATCCTTCCCCAATATTAGAAAAATATAATAAAAAAGTAAGGGGTGAGAAAGTCAGTAATTTTGAGTTAGAGGAGGAGAGGAGGAGAAGAAAGGGAAAACATATAATGACTAGATGTAGGAAAGTTTCCCCCCTCTCACACCATTGAAAGGAATAAGTATTTTGGAGCCCCACGATCCCCCAAGGAGAGTGCCTTCCCCACTATCTCCAAGGCCCCCATCTCCCCCTATAGAGTTGATTATAAAACAAACTATTGAAGTTGGGACAAACAAATGCAAGGAAAAGGGTAAAGATGATAAATTTGTCCCACTTGTACAATTTTCTAGTGATAGAGATTCTAATAGTGTTGATGCAGTAGATATCATTTTTATCCCTAAATCAGATCTACAAGTTGGTGTCCCAAAACTCCCCATTTCACCTCTCCTGAACTTCACTTCTTTGGAGATACAAGGCCAAGTCCATAGGGACTTGAGGAGGGAGGTTTGTGCATAGTTTCTTAATGATGAAGGGTTTTTTAACACCCAAGATTTCCAAAAATTTATGTGGCAAAGAAGTATCAAGGAATATTAGAAGAGTTTGGAAGAGAGAAAGACCCAACATCTTGATGTGTCAGAACATGAAATTATAAATGAGGTACACTTGGAGTTGCATTATGAGTTTTAGGCATTAACACAAGAGGAGGGAAGAAATTTTTTACATGAGGTTAGTGTATTAATTTTGTTAGAATGAGATATTGGGCCTGATGTTGTGGATTTTGATGTTGTAAGAAAAAACATGAGTTTGCATGGCAGAGATTCATAGTAGGTTGAGATGGATTTGATAGGGGTCTATTATAGTAAAGATTATGTCACCTTGGCTATCTGGTCCCTTACACCTGCATCAAAAGGGATGGACATATCTAATATTAACCTTGGATTGAAGGGAAGTGCAATTCTACAAAGGGCTATAGATATGGGTGGTGTTCAGGTAGAAAAGTAAAAAATGGAATCTTCTAAGTTTGTCCTTGATGTAGCTCAAAATGAAGAGAAGGAAAAGGAGGAACTTGCAATGAGAAATCAACACCTCTTCTGAGAATATGATAGAACATCAAAGAGATGTGTAGAGTTGGAAATAAGGAATGCATTATTAGAATAGAAGATCAAGGACATAGAAGAAATTATACAGTCAAGTTACCCAATGCCATCCATATTAGCAAGGATAGGATTTCTAACTATCAGATTAGATATGATAAATAGGGCTACTTCCCCACCTCCTTTGGCATGGGATATTCCTGAAGAGACAGAGTGCTTAATTAAGGCTACCAGAGTTCAACTTTACCAAAGAGTTCATGAGCTGGAAAGATCTTCAGCTAAACATCAAGAAGATTTTGAGAGGAAGAAAAAGGACATGGTACAAAAAAATTTGTACCACTTGAATAAGAAATTTGATGAAAATATATTTGGCATTCATACTCGGCTACACATTTCTTTTTAAAGAAATTCAAAATTTTGATAAGGATAAGGAAGTGGCAAGGCCACTATATGATAGATGGATCTAGATGATAGAGAAAATGAGGATTGTTAGTTTGGGATCCAAGTATCACAGGGAGAGGCCATTCAAAATCTAGCCCACTTTTGATTTTGTGAAAACTCTAAGGGATTCTCAAATGATGCCAGATCATTTTGAAGGTAGGATCAAGGAGTTGCAAATAAATTTTAATGAAATGAAAGAAAGTCTCCTGCCTTCTATTTTGGATAAGGATGGAAAGGTAAAGACATTGAAAACGTGGAAAGATAAGGCTAAGACAAACTTAGAGGTTACAGTGGAAGAAATATGTAATGACACGGACAAAGGAATGTTGGAAGAATGTATCAACAAGATCATTACCACTGGATTTTTCTTTGACAAGGAAGTGAATCAATCTACTGTCAAGTACACTCCACTCAAAAGAAAGTCTGACGAAGTAATGAATTTTGATTGGTCTTAAAAGGAAGAGTACAATGAATGGGTGTAGATTTATGTGGAGGAGTATAAGTACTATGCCATAATGATAATTTTTCTAGCATTATATCATTTTGAAAAGTTATTGCAGTACCTGAAGTCATTGTCAAACATGCATGGACCTAGTCAACAAGTCTACATCAACAATGACATTTTTGGGGTTATGAAAAGATTACTCTTTTATTGTAGCCACTATCTCTGTACTTTCAATTTTTCTCCTTCTTGAGATTCTAAAATTTTGACAAGTGTCATCTATGGCCTATAGCTTGTTTCTACCCTTGTTCTTATAAAAGGTTAATAAAGGCCATGAGAGAGGGTCTGATTTCTGATTATTCATACAGAGTTTTAGGTTCGTCAGTCTAGAATTTTTGTGTTTTTGACGTATATGTATTTAAAAAACTAGAGTAAATGTGAAAAGTAAGAATTAGTGTATTTTATTGCAAGTACAGTGTCTTTTAAATATTATTGGATATTGTATCACAAGTATAGCTAAAGTTAATGAAATCTAAGGATCATTTTCTGATTTATTTCCTCTCCTGTTGTAAATTTTATGTTTTTTGATGTGATTGGATCAAAGATCTTGTTATCTTATTGCATTGTTATGATGTATGTGGTGGATTCATGCTTTAATTCAAATAATTAATTAAAATTCTTGAATATTAACTACAAATTCATAGGATATTGTATCAAGATCGTGATAAGTAGGATTGATAAAAAAATTATAGATTAACACTTTGTAATGTGGATGTGATGTGAATCATATAGCTATACTCCTAAAACTTCTGGTAGGATGTCTTGTGTTTAGTTGAACCATTTCCCAATGAACAAGGAACTGATCTAAGATATGGTCTTCTTTATATTCAACTACATTTTCTTCACATAAATTCTTTAATCAAATCACATAATATCCTTAATTTATGTTTTTGTTATCTGAACAAGTTGATAAGTTAATCTCACACTACATGAAAGTTGATGTTCAATGGCTGATTGGATGTTACATAGTATCTCCTTTTTATGTTGAGGCTTACATGAGATATCTTCTTTTTGTAATCTTTTAAAACAAATTATTGCTCGAAGCCTAGAGAAATATCATAGGTACACCCTCCTTGGTTTTGCAGAGCCAAAAGTGTAGAAGGGATTTATTGAGTGCCTTGTTAGTTGGTCCAAGTCCATCTAGGTGTCCATAATAGAAGTTAGCCACTTCTTACATATTTAGGTGGGTAGCTTGGTATCATTTTATATGTGTAAACCCTATTAAACTAGGAACCAACAAAGTGGTGACTCTACTGGGGAGAGTTGCATGTAATTTATCCAAAACAAGCTTGAGTAAAACTCGCTTAGAAGAAGTTTTACCTAGTTGAGTCTTTCTATTGGGAAAATTGCAAAGAGATTGTGTTTTATTTCACAACAATTATGGTTAAGCCGTTAGATTTGAAACTTCTACGCCCTTTTGTTTCATTATAAGTTTTATAACAGTCTTGAGTGTTCATAAGGAATATATACTCCAACTTTTCCCAAGTGTTTTGGGTGGTGACTCAAAGGTTATACCAGTGCATACATTTGATGCATTTATGTGCAAATACAAAAAATGAATAAGAAGAATAATACTAGGGCCTTTATGAAGAAACATCTCGAGTTCACCTTAGAAGGTGAGCTTCCAAAGGGTTCAAGGAAAATTTGGACCAAGAAGGATGGAGAATCTAACAATGCTTCTACATCATGGAAACCAAAGTTTTTAAATACAGGTGAGTCACTACATCCAGTGCCTAAAAGAAATGAAACCTCTTCTAAAAGTTCAGAGTCGAATAGTCCAGGTTTGATGATTTATTTAGCACACCCATACAAGAAGAGGTACTAACATGTGAAAAGGGAGTTACTCAAGTTCAATACACTAAAAAGAGAAGAGGGAGGAGTAGTATTTGAGGTAATCAAGAAAGAAGTGTATCTGATAGGCCTCCTCCACCACCTCTTTCTTTTGACTACCCTTATGTAAGAGTTGGAGATTTGATAAATCTAGATGATTTTTCTAGTTCTGATATCACTTTACCAGATCCTGGTGAATTATTTCAAGATGCCAATCCCCTTAGAAAAGAGATGCAAGAGAAAATGGAAATAAGACAATGAAGAGAAAAGGAAAGCAAAGAGGAAGTTAAAAAGTTTCTTGTAGAAAGGGATAATCTGCTAAAAAGAATAGCAGATTTGAAAGCTATGAACTAAAAGTCTAGTGAAAGTCCTAAAGTTTTGAGTAAGGATGTGTTTGGATATGTGAGCACATTAAGAAATGAATTCCAAGAGAGTGAATGTCTTTTTCACAAATATGAGTTTGAGAAAGAGGGACCTATCTTGAGGCAATTTTTTTATTATTGGGAAAATGAAAGGACTTCTAGACCCGGTGTTTCAAACCAAAGTAAACTAGTGACACATGCAACTAAATTTGGTTTAGAAAAAGGTAAAAAAAAGGTCATTGGTGTTAAGATTAATGATCCCATAAATTTGGGTAAGATCCCTCAAGGCTTGTCAAAAGCTGATTTGGAGTTGGAAAAAGATAGGAAAGAAAAAGAGGATATAGCTAAGGAATTGGAAAGAATATAAGTTGAGGTCACTACTACTGAGGTGAAGAAAATTATTTTATTCTTAAAATATTCTACATTAACTAACACTTCTTTAGGGGTTGCTAACTCATCTTAGGAAGCATTAGGACCTAGGTCTAATGTTGCTAACACAAATTAGGAGGTTCGAGTGTTTCTCAAGGAAATAAGTTTGGAAGTGCTAAGAACAAGGTGGACATAATACTAGTGCAGACACCAGTGGTCAAAATACTAGACCAACATTCCAAAGGAAACCCATCCACCTTGAGAGGCATAGGTAGTTGTTATTTACTAAGATTCCTGGATATCCTAATCCTATTCCAAATGAATTAAGAGATAAGATAGGAAAGTTTGTAGGAGACAATTCTATCATGAGAGAAGAACACCTTAGAATATTTATTGATATGTTGAATGATTATGAGGTGGAACATGAGGATATGGTAATGAAATTATTTGTACAATTCCTAGTTGAAGATGCAAGAGATTGGTTTAAGGGATTTCCTGATGACAGTATTGGGTCATGGGAAGACTTTGAGAAATGTTTTAAGGAGTAGTATGGTGATAAAACTAATTCTAGTTTCATGTTGAATGAATTCAAAAACATTAAGAAATCACCAAATGAGGCTGATGTAGATTTTAATATAAGGTTCCAAAAGGGTATGCAAAAATTATTCCAGGTTATGAGACTAGATGAGAATGTTTGTTTGATAACATATTTCAATGCATTTGATGGAAAGATGGAATACATCTTAAGAGAAAAGAAACCTCACACTTTAAGAGATACATTTAGGGTTGTTATTAATATTGAGAGTAACCAGAGAGATTCTGGTAAACTTGGGAGAAGGGATGACCCCAAGTTGTTCAATATAAAAAATAATAATAAAGAGTCCAACAAGACTCATGGATCAAAGAAGTAGGAGGATGGTAAGTTGGATAAGGTAATCAATGCCTTAAAATATTTGAAAGGAAACAATATAAGGAATGATAAGAATTGTGGACATGAAAGGACCCATTTCAACAGTAACTTCAATAAGAAGCCCAAATTATAGAACTACCCTTACAATACTTAATGGAAAGATGGAAAGCCCGTTCAGCTAGCCCAAAAGAGAAACACTAATGATAAAGTGACCCCAAATCCATTGCAAAGGAATGATGTTAATATAGCTTAAGATTCACCATGATGTATAACCTTTCAATCAACCCATGCACCATAATGTTGTCCAGTTGCACAATGTATCTCAACTAGTGAAGATGTTGGTGAAGAACCAGAGGAAATAGGGATGGGAAATGATTATGTTAGTTGCAACATGGAAACCTCTTACCTCAAAGAAGAAAGTGACATCTCAGGTTCTGAATCACAATAATTTTTTAGGAATGAGAAGGGAAGAAGGATTGAGTCTTATCATCAGTAGGTATTCTCTGATGGTGATGATGATTTTGATGATCAAAGGTGTAATTTTGAACAAGGAGATGACATGGTTAATATACAGAGACCATCTGAAGAGGAGATTGAAAAAATTACAGCTACTATGTGTGTGTGTGTGTGTGTGTGTGAATTTTGTACCTAGCTATAGACACAACACTTCAGTAAAACATGAGAGGTTAGCTAAAATCAAAATCATGTAGTGAAATGGAAACTAATCTAACCAGGTGATTTACTGCCTTCTAGTAGGTGTGAGCATGATATTCTTAGATTAGACCGAGATCAGTGACCTTGACGACACCTAAACAAAGGATTTGAATGCAGAATCTAGATATGAGATGAATGCAAATTAATCTATATTTTTGGATTTTCTATGCAATAAGATGAAATAAACTAATATGAATCTATTCTAGATGAAAAACTGATATGACATGCAATTAATCTAATAATGATATGCTAAATGATATGAATGCTCAAAAACAATGAAAATATCACAACAACTTTGATTCGCAAAGATTGATTTTTCAATCACCAATTCGCTAGTGTGAGGATGCAATTCGTGGATGGATCTCAAATGAAGAGCTGAGGCCTTAATTTATAGAAATCTAGGACTTTGAAGGTGCATGGAAAAAGCCATAAATCACTCTTGATAAACCCAGGTTGATTTTTAAGTTATCAAGAATTTAGAGATAGATTAAGTCACAAAATCATGCAAATCAACTTTTTTAATTTAAATCAGAAGTTGAGATCAGCTTTCAACTCAAAAGAGAGTTGAGTTTATTTTTAAAACAACTTGAATTGATTTTTTGATTTAAAGTTTAACTTCTTTTTGGATGTGCATAATTAATTATGAATTAATTAAATAAATAAAGTGATTTATCCTCAACTTAACTGATTTAAAAAATAAAACAATTGATTTATGGGTTAATCAATTATTAAATCAAACTTCTATTCAAAAACTATATTATTAAATTTGATAATTGACTTTGATTAATTAAATAAGAATTTAATCAATTAGTCATGATATTTTAGATTTATTGTCAAAATTAAATAATATAATTAGGAATAAATATAATTTAATTTAATTAAATAATTAAGTGGTGGTATTAAATCTAATTAATTAAATATTTAGAATATTCAATTAATCAAACTTTAGGATAAATAGGATCTATCACCAAATAATCATTAAATTAAAGATAATTAGGATAAATAGGAATAAGGAATATTCCCCGATGCAGAATTTAGGATAATCAATTAAGATTCGATAATGTGTCGATGTGCCTTAGGTTATGACTTTGATGTCGATTTCGTTCAATTTGAAGATGTAGGAGGTTAATGAACCTATAGCCCATTTTTGGGGTATTACATTTTGCCCCTCTTTGAATTACTGTGTGAAGCGTAGTGGTTCAAAGACAATCTATGTATGATGTTGAAACTGATATTTGAAATTGAAATTGATATGAGACAGAAACTGATTGAAAGATTCCAAGATATTAGGTCTTAAATGACCAAAGATAATGTTAACTATAATAGCAATGAACCGATGATTGCAAAGAAGTGTCAAAACACCTGATTTTGAACCTTATGATTGCGAAGAAGTGAGTGACCGATTCCAGACCCGATTGTTGATAAGAATCACATTGGTATCACATCTGAACCCTGCAGTTACGAAGAACCAAGGAAATAACACTAATGAACCGATGGTTACGAAAAATTGATACAGTTTACAAGGTTAAGAGAATACCATATTGATATGGATCTCGATGAATCTGATATGCCCCAAGAGATGATTGATTTTCCCCAAGCGATGAGGTCTTTTGATGAATTAGCAACTAGATGTGGTTGTTGTCTCAATTATTGAGGAAAGATATGATTTCAAATTAGATTACAGACTTTGAATGGTGTGCAATATCATGCCCCCTTCGGGATTAAAATTGAAATCTGACAAGAAAAGTCAGTGTTCTAGTTTTAGAAGCATGTTAATTGATTTGAGAAGTGGTTGTACACGTTTGAGAATGCATTCTGCATCGTTTGGAGGTCCAAAAGACCAAGTTTGACTAGGTGAAACAATGAGTTGACTATAGTTGACCAAGTTGAAATTTTGATAATTTGACGTAAGATAATCCGTTAAGTTGAATTCTAGATTTCTGTGATGATTGAAGGTCGATTATGCAAGCAGTAGATCGTCCTAGGTCCGAAAAATTTAAATCATGATTTTGACATAGTAAATGATCTTAGATTTTGATTTTGATCCCGAAAATGTGTTCAGAACGTCGAAATTAGCCAGGGGTGCAATTTTCATGAAAAAGGAGCACTTTTGAAAATTACGTCAAAAGTTATATAAAGGTCGGAAGGGTCATTTTCAAATCATTTTCACCGTTGACTTTTGAAAACTTGTGGAGCCCTCTGAGCGAGAAAATGGCAAAAATGAAGGTACCTATGAGTTCGCATTGTTATGAGCACAGTCGGAGACACCAAAGACCTCGGTAGTACAGACATCCGGTAGGTGGACCTCTTTGCGTCTCTGAAAAGTCAATTTTTCTTTGTTTATAGGATTTTTAGCACCTTTTTCGTACGCTTTCAATTTTTCAATTTTGCATGCACAAAAACTCATACGATTGTCCACTTGGACTCGTATGAATTTTCAACACTAGGTAGATGGTCATTTCATTAACCCCGAAGACTCATATGAGAGGGACCCAAGAGTCATACGATGTTTTGTCGGGTCCCTCATAACTTGTACGAGGAGGTATACATTGTTGTACTGCTATGCTTTGTCATATGGTATGATGCTGAAACTCGTACGACTTTCCATGCTAGTCTGAAGTGACGTATGAAAAATAGTGAGCCGAAAACTCATTGCTGGGTCAAATTTTTTATTTTTTTGATCTCTTAGCTTGATTGCTAACCTTTTAACCTACCTTTTGAAATACTAAACTATCTAATTTGCTACACTTGTAACCCGTTTTGTAACTGAATTACTGATAGGGTGCCCTATTTATGTACTGTGTAGGTCATATATCCAGATGTGCATGTACGTATGTCACATCCAGCCACCCAGAGACTGTGTGTGTCACTGCCAGACCCCATGAGGGTACACCTTGCTTCATGTGGATTCGAGTATCTTATTCATTTACCTCAGATTAGGGTAAATCATGAACTTTTGACTGCCTTGATCGAGCGGTTTCATTCAGAGACCCAGACCTTTCACTTGCCAACTAGGGAGATTACTATGACCCTAGAGGATGTCTATTGTGTACTTTGCATTCCTTTCCATGTAGGGTGACGTATAGAGTATGTGAGTTCGGGGAACTCAGGTCTATTGGCTTTCCGACGTCTTTTTAGAGACGAAACACAGATAACAGCTTCGATTTCTTGGGAGACCTTAGTTCACTGTTATGGACAGACACACCGACTAGAGTGTATCATTGCCAGGATGATAGGTGGTATCATTATGTCCGACCATCAGTAGAACGGTCTATTAATGGGCTGGGCCCCGATGATTGCACGCTTGATGGTGACTCCTTCCGAGTTAGCCTAGGATCAATGTCTTTTGGCACATATGTTCTCTGAGATGCATGAGGTAGTGTATCACGAGAGCAAGACTTTTGTTGTAGGAGCTCTTGTTTTACAGATCTGGGCATGGGAGCATATCCCAATTTTGAGACCAGTATGTACCTCATAGAGGCAGCCATAGGAGCCTGTGATATATATATATATGCTAGATATGTTATACAGGGGCGTATGGGTCATGTAGAGTATTGGAGATGATCCCTTGATGATATGAATTTTGTTCGATGGAGGCCATATGTAGATATTGAGCCTTGGCCAACTGCATGTGAGCAGTTTAGTTTCTTTTTTCAGAGTTGTGTACTGATTGGGAGGTCCTCCTCCATTCTACAAAGATTCATTATTACCAGGGTCTGGCAGCAGTATGGACAAGTGTAGGATGCACCACAGGATTATGCCACTTATGTGCAGATAGCCCGGGAGCTCAGACTTGGATGGACATAGAGGCTTTCTTATGCCTTGTGTTCACAGGAGTATAGTGCTATCGTCGGTAGAGATTGGGAGTACAAACCATAGGTTGTGGATGCAGGAGTGACAAATGGATTTATCTCATGGCTTGCTGATCATCTGATTTATAGATTTTCTGACCCGACAGAGTTGATACCCTCCATGGAGGAGGTGATGGATGTTACAGGTTCTCCAATGGGACAGGGTCCAAGACCTACACATGTTTTGATTGTACACCCCACACCTCTGAGACCAAGAGTGATGGATCCTCCACAGAGACCATCAGGACAGATGAGGCTACCTCATCCCACTAGTTCCACAATAGGTAGATCTATAGGTTCTCAGAGATGGACTAGGGGAGAGGGTGGTACTTTAGGGAGTGTTGGTACAACTGAGGAGGTAATTGTAGCTAAGTAGGTTGTAGGTGGTGATACTGATCCATTACAGGAGGATACTAGGTTTGATATGGGTGCAGAGGTTATACGCCATAAGGCGTAGAGAGCAGAGACCACAGAGCAGCCTACAGAGGATACTGACATGCCAGCGGCAGATGCTAAGCCTAGTGTGCCATTGTCTACACAAGAGATTATGAGGAGGCTCAGATTACAGGTCCGGGACCTGAAGGTGCATAGTGCTCGCTGGGAGGAGAGATATCTAGAGGCAGATAGACAGTGCACTGAGCTTTGTGGGGAGGTACAGAGATTACAGGCAGAGGTCATCCATCGGACCTCTAGATCTACTTACTATGTTTCAGCATACTACATTCCACTTGCTCAGAGAGTTCCATCATACTCTCAGTACATGATGGCATCAGATGGAGTGAGAGCACCTAGGGCTGAGGCAATACCAGATGCTCCACCACCACCTCCACCAGATGGTGAGGATCAGGCCAACAACTGATCTATCTGGATATGCTAATATTCTATTATTTTTATTGATATTGATATTAATATTGTTCTGATTACTGATAGCTCATTGAGCCCATTCTTTTGTATATTGTGCCAGTAGTGCACCCTTGACTATTTCAAGTTTTATGATATATGAGATCAAGATGTTGGTTATGACTTCATTTGTACTTGTCATGTTTTTTAGTTATGATGATATCATGTGATGCTTATGCTATGAGTAGTGTAGAATGTATGTATGGATATATGCAATGCAATGATTTCTTTCATATGTATGGATGTAATGCAAATCTATTCTGATTATGAGAAGATGTATGTATTATTTATTCTTATGCACATGGATGTATTGTAATGCAATAGATGGTTATGATATGAAATGTAGATGCAATGATACACATGATATGTTTTACAAGAATTGATGAAGACAAGTACTTAGTCTTATGTCAAAAGGATGTTTAACCCAAGAGGATAACTGCTTGCGATTCTATGAAAAGACCTTCGAGTTAAGTGTCAGTTCTTGTTAGATGTGAATAGGTGATAGAAGAATCATGTAAGAATTGAAGTTTATGTGGCCATTTGTGAGATCATGCAAACATGCAAAATGCAAAGAAACGTGTAAAGTAAAATGCAACCTAAGACCTAGGACCTAGTCATTGATCATGTGTCGGTCGATTTCATCATTGAATTTTTAGGTAACCGGATAAATTAATACAATGTCCACTAGTCATGGAACTATAGACATATGAATATTGATTTGTATTCACAAGAATCAATACAACACCTATTGGTTTAGGCAAGCATGGACATATGAATATTGATTTTGTTTTCAGAATGTCAGATTAGATAAAAGCACCAAGGCTCAAGCACCAAGATGACTTGAATATCATGTCCATTTTGATATAGCAATTTGTATAATTATCAAAACATAAATGTCGTGATGACTTGAATACGCCTTGCATACAAACACATCAAGAAATCAAGAGATCATTCTAAATCCAATGTGAATTACCCTTAATGACCCTTTATCATTCACATCCTTAGGTAAGATCATGTTTCACAGTAGGAGAAAGAACGTACTAAAAAAGACAATAATTAGATAAAACTTCCTTGAATTTTTTGGGTATCAATAGTCGACGTACTCATGGCCATCCAATTTGAGATAGAGGCTCTTACAGACGGACACCATTTCAATCCAAAATTTCCAAAGTTGTTAGATTTTCACATACAAGAAGAAAACAAAGAAAAGATTATGCCCCCAATCATCACTCTCTAAATCCTGTAAAGGACATCATCGAAGAGCTCGTGGGAACAAAATATGCAAAAATCTCAATGTGAATCAATAAGCATAAAAGGAGATAAAATCATGTAAAAAGCATAGATTGTTTTCAGTTTGTGTTTGATGTTTGATTGCATTCTTGTAGATGCAAAATCCTTTCTAGAGAGGAGACTAATTGACTGACTCAGATGAAGCTTCAAAGGATCCTAACTGGATATGACATGTCTAAAGTATTCGGAGACCATAGGATATGACATTGATTTCTCCCAAATGTTAGGCATTGATAGGATACAGACGCTTGAGCTGATTGGTGTATAGACCGACTTATTGAAAATAGGAATGCAGAAACAAACCAGGAAATATGTACAAACTAAAACAAGATTGAAAGCTAGGAAAGCCCAAGATTGCACTGATAGATGGAGCATTTTGAAACAAGTGGCACCCATTTGCCGGGTTTTCACCATCTTGGTAGAGATTCTATTTTTGCTACCAAGGCACCTGTTTCCAGGTTTTCACCAAGGCACTTTTTCTTTTTCTCATTTTTTTGTATTTTTCATTTTTCCCAATTTTTTTGTGAATCGTCAAGGTGCCTATTGCTAGGTTTTCACCAAGATGTTCATTTCTTTCAGGACTTTTTCATATTTTTAAGATTTTTTCAGGACATTTTACCATAGACTGAATGCCTTAGGCATAGAATTTCTTCAGATGGAGAACATTGATTGGTTCTCAGAGTTGTTCTCCTTTAGTCATTGAAAGTTGATAAGCACCAGAGCCAAAAGTAGTAGTGATAAAAAAAGGGACCCAGCCAGTTGAGTTCAAACTTCCCCTTGCATTCTCTATGTGATTGATTTTTAGGTTTCTCTCTCAAGACTAGATCACCAACCTGAAATTCTCTGTGTCTGACTTTCTTGTTGTAACATCTAGACATTCTTTTCTGATACACTTTGAGATGATCATATGCTGCTTTTCTGTGCTCATCTAGTAGTTCAAGTTCTTGCAACTTAGATACTCTGTAGTCATCATCAGTTACTAGACCATGCATTATGATTCTTAGTGATGGGATTTCAACCTCAATAGGCAGTACTGCTTCAAACCCATAAACTAAAGTGAAAGGTGTAGCCCTAGTGGGTGTTTTGATACTTGTTCTGTAGGCCCAGAGAGTTGGATTGATCATAAGATGCCAATCTCTTCCTGTTTTATTAACTGTACTGTGTAATATTTTCAATAGATTCTTGTTAGAAGCCTCTTCTTGTCCATTCCCTTGAGGATAGTAGATAGATGACCAGTGTTGTGTAATCTTGAATTTGGCACATAAATCATCCAAGTCTTTGTTCTTGAATTGTCCACCATTATCTGTGACTATGGAATGTGGAATACCATATCGGCATATGATGTAGTTCAAGATGAACATAGATATTTTTTTTCCAGTTGCTTGTGTTAAAGGGACTGCTTCTACCCATTTTGTAAAATAATCTGGAGCTGTGATTATATGGGTATGTCCATTAGAAGAATGAGGATGTATAGCTCCTATAAGATCAAAGGCCCATTGATGAAAAGGCCATTGTGTATTCAAGGGAATTAGATCTCTCCCTAGAGCATGAATTAAGTTGCCATGCACTTGGCACTTTTGACAGTTCTTAGCAAACTTGATAGATTCTTTCTCCATTTCAGGCCAATAGTACCCAGCCCTAATAAGTTTTCAAGCTAGTGTTAAACTATTCAAGTGTGACCCACAAATACCATCATGGACTTCCTCTAATGCACATTGAGACTCTTCCCATTCTAAATATCTAAGTAGCGTACCATCTAGACCTCATTTGTAAATATCATGACCAATGATGACATATCAGGAGGCATTATGGATAAGGTATCTCTTTTCATGGTGGTTGAAGGTATCAGAAATGATTTGGTCTTTGAGATAGGAGAATAGGTTTTTATATCTAGATGAATCATGACCTAAAATAGTGCAAATCAAGCGGGTTTTAGGGGATTCATATGCAAGATAAGATAGTGCTTCCACCAGGAACTCCTAGCATAGCTCATGTTCAGGTTGTTGTAATAGAGTAGATAGCGTTTCCATTGCATCAACAACCTTATTCTCTATTCTAGGTATTTTCTCAAATGTGATAGATATAAAATACTTCTTTAGATCATCTACCATTCTTTTATATGGAATAATATTTTCATCTTTAGTCTGGTACACATCATTGACTTGATGGATAACAAGTTGAGAGTCTCCATGAATGTGTATCTCTGTCACTCTCCACTCAATTCCTAGTTTCATGCCATTAAGAAGGGCTTCATATTCTGTAATATTGTTTGTGCAAGGGAACTTTAATCTAAATGCTTTAGGTATGGAGTATCCTTGACGAGTTATAAATAATATGCCTACTCCTGATCCATTCTGTGTATAGGAGCCATCAAATAATAACTGCCAATCTCTAGAAGAAAGAGTCATGATAGAGGAATCTGGAAATTCCATTCACATTGGTGTATCATCAATCATGGTTGCATCTACCAATTTCTCAGCAATAACTTGGCCTTTGATAGATTTTCTTTCGACATAGTCAATGTCAAATTCACTTAAGAGCATGACCCATTTAGCTAATCTACCCGTGAGGACAACTTTTCTTAGTAGGTACTTTAATGGATAAATCTTAGCTACCAAATGTGTGGTATGAGCCAACATATAATGTCTTAGTTTTTGTGATGCAAATATCATAGCTAGACAAGCCTTTTCAATCATAGAATAGTTCTTTTCATATGCCACCAATGTTCTACTGATATAGTATATAGCTCTTTCCTTTTTGTTCTCATCATGCTGGGCAAGCAATGCCCCCAGTGATTTATCTGTAGTGGAGACATATAAGATCATAGGCTTCCCTTAAATGGGAGGCATCAAGATAGGAGGATTTGATAGATACTTCTTGATATGGTTAAAGTTGTTCTCACATTCTTCATTCCAAGAAAATGTCACACCTTTATGTAATGTTTTTGTAAAAGGCTGTGATATGTCTGCTAGCTGAGATATGAAGCGTCTGATAGATTGAACTCTTCCTTGCAATGTTCTCATCTAACTAATATTCTTTGGGGGTTGCATCTCCATTATAGCCTTTACCTTAGCTGGATCAACTTCAA
Source organism: Chamaecyparis obtusa (assembly GCA_027943335.1). Classification (NCBI taxonomy): domain Eukaryota; kingdom Viridiplantae; phylum Streptophyta; class Pinopsida; order Cupressales; family Cupressaceae; genus Chamaecyparis; species Chamaecyparis obtusa. The sequence goes on from BSBK01002413.1 coordinate 500,141, forward strand.
TGCCTTTCTTTGAGACTATGTATCCTAAGAGATTTCCAGAAGTGACACCAAGAGCACACTTCTTAGGATTTAGTTTGAGACTAAATTTTTCCATTCTGTCTAGTATCTTGCTCAAGTCATTTAGATGTTCATCTCTAATCATATATTTTTCTAAAGTATCATCAACATAATCCTCCATAGTCCTATGCACCATGTCATGAAAAATAGATGTCATGGCTCTCTGATATGTAGCACCAACATTCTTAAGCCCAAATGGCATGACATTCCAACAGAAGGTGCCCCATGCACATGTGAAAGCAGTTTTCTCTTGATCTTCTGGAGCAATTTTTATTTGATTATATCCAGAAAAACCATCCATTAAAGAATACATCTCAAAATTTGTAGTCATGTCCACTATCATATCAATGTTAGGTAGTGGAAAATCATCCTTAGGGCATGCTCTATTTACATCTCTAAAGTATGTGCACACTCTCATTGATTTACTTGGTTTTGAAATAGGTACAATATTAGAGATCCATTCTACATAATCAATAACTCAAATGAATCTGGCTTTTAGTAGTTTCTCTAATTTAGATTTTACCAAGAGTGCAACATGAGGATGCATCTTTCTTAATTTTTGTTTAATTGGTTTTACTCTTGGAGCTATAGATAAATGGTGCATGATAAGATCAGGATCCAACCCTAGCATATCTAAATATTTCCATGCAAAGTTGATCTTCTTTTCTGTTAGGAATGTTGTAATTTTTTTCTTTTCCTCTTCTGATAGGGATTGTGATACATGGATCAATTGTGGTTCTTCTGTTGTTCCCAAGTTGATAGATTGAGTGGGTTCAATTAGAATTGGAGATCTATCCTGTAAATGACTCAAAAGGACATCAAATATCTCATCCTTAGGTTCCTTAGAGAGGTTTTCACCTTCGGATACGTCTTTTATTTTTACTTTTGTAGGTTCTGAGACTGCCACAAAGTGGTTTTCACCCTCAGAACTCCTTTTCTTTTTATTCTTATTCTTATTTTTTTGACTAAGATACTTGATGTCTGACTTTGTCATGCTAACGCTTGGTTCACTAATGGAAGTCCTCATAGGCTCAACTGCATTGAGGTAGAAAGCAAGGACATAGTCATTCGGGAAGGTATAAATACCATGGCTCAGATTTGTGGAGGTTTGATCAAGAAGTTCAGGATGTTGGATAGTCAAAGTGGTGAAAGATTGGGAAAGAGTGTTTACGGATATGGATTTGTCATTATCGGTCCTAGCCCGATGCTCGAGTTCAAAGGTGGTATTACAACTTAAGACATTCAATTCATGAATAGGCTCAATGTCATTTTGATAGTCCACTTCATCCATCAGTGGATCAGACTCGATAAGTTCATCATTTCGCTCTAGACTTACGTTGGGTTTAGGTGCATATTGGTGAATAACATCAACATGCTTCTCTGTAATAAGCTCATCTTCTTCTGGAATGGCTCCCCATTCATAGTCATTAGATTCTTCATCTATGCCTCTAGGAAATCTAAGAACATGAGTAAAGTCAGGATGAATACCCCAGGAAGGGTTACCCTCAGATTCTAATTTGAATTCATACTCATGAGAATCTATCTCAAAATAACTACCACCTTCCTCTTTGTCTATTTGATTGTCTTTGAGATCAGCTGGTTCTTGTGGTGCAACTATCTCTTACTTTATAGTAGGTTCTTGTGTTTCTACTACATTAATTCTTTTTATTGGATCATCTTTAGCTTCAAGGAGGTCTTTGATTTCTTTAGGCAAATGCTCATAGGGAATGAGATCTTCAATGGTGTCTGAATCATCACTATTAGATTGTTCTATTCTTTCGCTCTTTAGTTGATTTTCTATAGAGGGCTCAATCAATTCTAAGACATGTGAGGAATTCTTGCTAAGATAGAAATGCGTCTTCATGTATCCTAGACCTGTTGTATTCTTGTTTGGTCAACCACGATGTTCAAGAGGTGAAAGAAGACCCTTACCATGGATTCCTAGAGGTCCTTTTCTTGTATATCCCATTTTAGCTATAAGTTTATCCCCTGAGCCATATGACTTAGAAGGAACCTTCGATCCTTTAGAATCACCAGCTTGAACAACTTGGGATTTAGGTTCATCTTTGTAGAGCCATGCAAGCACAACTTCATCTTGTTCAAATTCTTGCTTAGGTACTTTCTCTGCAACAAATTTTCCTTTATATGCCTCAAGAGGTTCCTTAGATTTTGGTTTGAACTGTTTTAGAGCTTTCCCATAAGACTTAGGTGAGATAGGGAGAGATGTCAAAGACAAGACTGGCCCTATAGTATATTCTCCCATACTATTTTCTTTGATATTGACCTCTTTTGCAATATCTTCCATCTTAGATGTGGATGCTACATCTGTTTGCTTAATGGAAGATTCTCTGTTATTAGGAACAAGTTTATCTGTATTTTCCTTCAAGGTATTGCAAGTTGTTGACAAGTCAACTGGAATGGTTACCTCTACTCCGTCACAAGGAAGTTTCAAGCACTGATGGTATGTAGAAGGAATAGCTTTCATTTCATGTATCCAGGGTCTCCCTAGAAGGATGTTGTAAGCCAAAGGTATATCAAGAACTTGACATATAGTATCTCTAATGACCGGACATGTTCTGATAGGTAGGAAAATTGTTCCCTTGGAGGATCTTTCTTTTCATCATATGATTTGATAGTTATTTTATTTCTATGATTAATAGCCAATTTTGAAAATCCCAATTGTGTGATCAAGCTGTAAGAACAAATGTTTAAGCCAGCGCCCCCATCTATCAACACATGTTTGACATGACGGTTTTGGATCAAGACTTCTATATGTAAGGGCTGGTTATGCAGATGACTCAAGGAGTTATCATCATCCTTTGAAAAGGAGATATACTATGGGGACGTAAGATTACCAACCATATCTTGGAATCTGTCTAAATCAAGGTTATCAGGAACATTGGATCTGAGTAGAGCTTTGTCTAGGATGGCTCTATGAGCTGGAGATATCCGAAGCAATTCAAACATGGAGATTTTTTCATTAGTATGTTGGAGTTGTTGAACGATACTATACGAAGTAGGCCTCGTGTCCTTAGGATTTAAAGATTTAGATGTTGCCCTCTGTTTAGAAGCAGAAGACAGATTGAAAGGCACCTTAGGGACATTTGATTGATCTGGGATTTGTCCTTGTAGGTGTGCCTGAGCTTGTGATCGAGTAACTATGTTAGTTGATGGATTTTATCTATCTCTTCTTACAATTTTGATGACAGTGCAATACTCAGATAGGCTTGGTTCAACCATATTGATAACAATATTATTTCCAAGATAGGCATAATTGACCTTAGCACCCACATTAGGCTGAGAAGATGAATCTCCTTGGCTATGCTTCGAAAATGGTTCGGTGAATGTTGTGTGATCATTATTTATTTTAGGATTATCAATCGTGATTTCTCCATTATCAATCTTGTCTTGAATGGTATGCTTCAAGCGCAAGTTATTAGTTTTGTGACCTTCACCCTGATGGAAATCATAGAATTCATTCTCTCTCCACCATTTTAGCTTAGGGGCAGGATCAGATTGTCAGATCTCAGGCAAAGAGATGATGTTATTAGCCAAAAAGGTTCTCATAGCTAATTCCAAAGATTCTCCAAGAGGAGTGAACTTTCATTTATTATCAACGGACCAAGATTTGTATTTTGGCTTCTTTTGAGATGATTCAGACACCTTTTGTTTTGAAGCTTTGATGGCTTGTGTACCAATGGTTAGATTGAAAGTAGGTGCCTTAGATGGGGCATGGAGATTATCAACAATGCCATCTATGATGACACCCTTATTCTTGTTCCAATTTTTGTTCTTATCCTTAGAACTAGATTCATACTTGTCCTTTTGAAGTGTGATGTCTCCTTTTTTCACAAGTACTTTTTCAATTTTGATCGCATTATCTACCATGTTATCAAAAGATGTATGATTTTGCATTTGTAAAGGATAGTTGATTCTAGAACAAGATTATTGATGAAGATTTCTAGTTTCTCAGTTTCTAGAATAGGTCTAGCATATAGAGAGAATTTCTTTCTCCATCTTTTGAAAAATGTCAGGAATGGTTCTCCTGGATATTGTTTGAGATTACAGATATCAATCATGGTGATTGGATGTTGGATGTTGTAGGAGTATTTTTTATAGAACAATTTGATCAACTCCTCAAAGTTTTTTATTGTAGGAGGCATCCTAGAGAACCAATGAATGGCTGACCCTCCCAGAGATCAGGGGAAAAGACGCATCAGATCGGTCGGTTCATGCATGAACTCCATAGATTGAGTACAAAATTCTTTGACATGATCTTGAGGATCAAAGTTTCCATCATACTTATCATATTTTGGCATTTCTACCCTCTTAGGGAATGGTGGTATATACAAGTCTTTATCAAATGGAAAAGGACATAGGGCCTCCATGGAGAACTCCTTAGGTTCTTTTTCTTTTTCCATTTTGTTAAGTTTTACTTGCATGGCGTGCATTTGTTTCATCATAGCCATAATAGGAGTTTCTTCCTCATGTGTAATGATATCTTCCACATTAAAGTTGGGAGGAAGTTTAGCTCCTTGATGAGCTAACTCTAGAAAGTATGTTTCTCTATCTTCTTTCAATAAATGTTTCATCATTCTTTTGAAGTTATTATCATTTTGATATCGAGAAATTTCAGAAGGTGTAGGTTTTGGATCCACACCATGTTGAGATTGAGCTCTTTGAGAGCCATGGTTTGTCCCTTCTTGAGACATGTTAGGAGTTTTAGGACTCCCTAGGATAGATCAAGGAGGAGTTTGTTGATTTCCTCCGTGAGTTGATGGAGGGGGTATGTAACCAGTTTTTAATTGAAAGTTTCGAAGACCGTCATCTTTGTAAAGACCAGAATTGTAGATTTTCTCAAGAGTTGGACCCTGGATAGTAGTCAAAGGTAAGGTATGAGATGTTTCCCCTAATTTCTTGTGTGAGGAAGCTCTAGTTTCCACCATTAACCTTGGGTGAAGCAAAAGAATAGGATGAAGACAACTGAAGAATGACTTGATTCAAGAAAATCAGATGATGCTTCCTTGTCAAGATTAGATTGATTGAAGATTAGCTTAGATGTGAATGAAGGATACTGTGCCCTGGATGTATGGGTAGACACACAAAAGATAGTGAACACGAGTTCACAACACTTAGTCAATTTTTAAGATTGATTAGATTGATAGTTATGACAAGGTTTTGACACAAGATGAAGAAGACTCAAATTGATTAAACAGAAGGCTGAATCAGATTCAAAAGGCCACTTTAGGAAAATGACTGGATTCATTCTAGTTTTTTCTATGTTCCTGACAAAATGATTTTCTTGACAGACTCTAGAAATAGGCTGTAAAAGTTGGGTCTCTGACAGTTTTTAACACTTTTTGACAAATTTTTAGACTTTTCTCAAATGACTTTCTACAGGCTTGTACGACAGTGGGTAGACTATGAAATGACAATTGAAAAGCTCGTACAATAGTTCCAAAACTCGCACGATAGTTGATAGCAGGATTTTTGACTTTTGTTATTGACTGGTGGCAAAACTTGTACGACACTATACAAGCTATCATACGACAATCTGGGGGTTCTGAAATGACAATAGCCAAAAGTCGTATGACTTTCTAACTTTATGAGATGACTTTTGACTCCAAAAAGGTGTTTGACATTAGATTTTGCAATTTTTAGGTTTTCAGTTTCAAATTGTTCACAAAATTGTCTATCCAAATTTGAAGATTGTACCATATTGATTCGTTCTTAGTAACCAGATAGATAAAAAAGTACACAAAATAGCAAGCAAGTGATTTCAAGCACATCTGAAAAAAAAATGAACAAGGGACAAAGCAACCCTATGCATGAACAACCAAGTGACTGAATTTACTAATCCCTAGGAGTGCTAACAGTGTATGTTCTAAAAAGTTTTGCAATAATGCACATATTCCTAAAAAATGAAAATTTTGCCTCACTAGGGTTTGTAGTAATGGTCTGACTCTGCAACTTTTGTGATCTCAAGAGGGAGAACTCTAATCTAGGCACACCTAGGTTTTGACACAGTCTGAGAAATTAATCAATCAGGAGCTACTAGGGAGATCTGACAGCCCAACAAGAGACCACACCTATGAAGATTTCCTCCACAAGGACATTTATATAGCGGTTGCTACTACCATGGTGAAAATGGCTATTACCACTTGAGGTTCTGTCCACGTGGTTGACCTAATTAAGGGAATGTCCACTATGGCTAACCCTCTCTAAAGGTGACTCACAAAAGATACCACATGGAGACTGGTTCCAGATTCAAGGATTCGAGTTTCTAATACTACCCAAAAAGGGAGTAGAGCATAGTCCTCTAGCCTTTTCACTTTTAACCAAAACAAAGAAGATAGATTAATCCGAGACCAAGATTATCTCACAAAGATCTATGATGTCAACCACTTATGATCTATCAACCTCTCTGGAGAGAGAATGTATCAGTCAGAAGTTGAAGATGCAAAAATCTAGTAGAACGTGAGATGCTCTCAGTAACCTCCCTACCAACAAGGGTTCTCTCATTGAGAAGAGCTTCGTTGGAAACCCACTCTCTCAAGAACCACAAATAGTGTTCATAGGGCCTATTTACTATGTGTAATAGATATGCAGAAAGCAAATCTACATTCATTTTATAACCCAAAATGAAATCTATGATATGAAAGCAATAAAAGGTCACACAAGCTTGACACGTGAGAGTTCATTTTAGTCCAAATCGAAATGTTATCAAGTGAGAAGATTACTTGAATTCTTTGCAACGTGCTTAGTAGATTCTTACCTATTTTTAGCAATTCTCATGCTTTTCCCAATCAGAACTAGCAAATACCAATCAGAAATAGAAGATTTCAATTGTTAATGTTAGCTGTTAGTCCAAATCTAGAAATCAAATTTGGAAAATTACCTAAAAATATGAAACGACAATTGAATCTGGAGTCAAAACTCCTACGACACTGGGTTACCTGGCAAATGACATTTTGCAAACTCGTACGACTATGGATACATGTTCATACAATAATCAAGATTTCAAATGACAATGTGTACACTTTGATATGAGCCTCAAAATCTAAACCTGTCATATGACAGTGGGTATCTCCTAAAATGACTTTCTGACAAAAGTTGTATGACAAATGTACGGACATAAAATAAAAATCATAATTTTGATCAGAAAATGATAAGAACTAGATAGAAATTGATAGAATTGGAATGGAAACCCATTTTAGGGCCCCACGATGGATGTCATAAATGTGTGTGTGAATTTTGTACCTAGTTGTAGACACAATACTTCAGTAAAACATTAGAGGTTAGCTAAAATCAAAATCGTGTAGTGAAATGGAAACTAATCTAACCAAGTGATTTACTACCTTCTAGTAGGTGCGAGTATGATATTCTTAGATTGGACCGAGATCAGTGACCTTGAAGACACCTAAACGAAGGATTTGAATGCAGAATCTAGATATGAGATGAATGCAAATTAATCTATATTTTTGGATTTTCTATGCAATAAGATGAAATAAACTAATATGAATCTATTCTAGATGAAAAACTGATATGCCATGCAATTAATCTAATAATGATATGCTAAATGATATGAATGCTCAAAAATAATGAAAATCTCACAACAGCTTTGATTCGCAAAGATTGATTCTTCGATCACCAATTTGCCAGCGTGAGGATGCAATTCATGGATGGATCTCAAATGAAGAGCTGAGGCCTTAATTTATAGAAATCTAGGACTTTGGAGGTGCATGGAAAAAGCCATAAATCACTCTTGATAAACTCAAGTTGATTTTTAAGTTATCAAGAATTTAGAGATAGATTAACTTACAAAATCATGCAAATCAACTTTTTTAATTTAAATCAGAAGTTGAGATCGGCTTTCAACTCAAAAGAGAGTTGAGTTTATTTTTAAAACAACTTGAATTGATTTTCTGATTTAAAGTTTAATTGCTTTTTGGATGTGCATAATTAATTATGAATTAATTAAATAAATAAAGTGATTTATCCTCAACTTAACTAATTTTAAAAATAAAACAATTGATTTATGGGTTAATCAATTATTAAATCAAACTTTTATTCAAAAACTATATTATTAAATTTGACAATTGACTTTGATTAATTAAATAAGAATTTAATCAATTAGTCATGAGATTTTAGATTTATTGTCAAAATTAATTAATATAATTAAATTTAATTAAATAATTAAGTGGTAGTATTAAATCTAATTAATTAAATATTCAGAATATTCAATTAATCAAACATTAGGATAAATAGGATTTATCGCCAAATAATCATTAAATTAAAGATAATTAGGATAAATAGGAATAAGGAATATTCCTCGATGCAGAACTTAGGATAATCAATTAAGATTCGATAATGTGCCAATGTGCCTTAGGTTATGACTTTGATGTCGATTTCATCTGAATTGAAGATGTAGGAGGTTAATGAACCTATAGCCCATTTTTGGGGTATTACACTATGGTTTCTAAAGTTAAGAGCAACTATAATTTGAGAAATACGATAGTGGGAGAAGATAGTGGTAAGCCTACTAAATTATTTATCAAGGAGCAGAAAAATAAGGGTAATGCTGCTAAGAATAAGAAAGAAAAATTGGTTGTCAAAGGGAAGGAAATGAAAGGAAAGAAATGGGAACCAAAGAAGGCCGAGGTTTAGAAGCCAAAGATTGTAGCATCCAAAGATAGATCTAAGGAGATTGGTGAATCTGATACACCTGCAAAAAAGGATTCAAAGTAGAAGAATTCCACTCAAAGCACCAAGGAGAGAAATGAAAAGGAGATGTCATGTATGTAATTTGAACTCCTAAATTATACATATGTTGACATGTTGAAATTACTTTCACAAATTACTATTAAAGTTACTTTATTAGAAATGATGAGGATAGAAGAACATAAAGGTAAAGCCATGACATGGGTGAATAGTGTTTCATCTGACAAGATTAAGAAAAAAAATGAGCCTAGTTTAGAAAATAGGGAGCTAAAGAAGAGAAATAGGGAAATTGAGGGAATTACCTATCAAATTCCTCAGATATATTTAGACCATACTGTGTATTTATATTTGGACAATATTGATCCTTTCTTTATTAGTGTTATTATAAATGGTAAAATTGTAAATAATTGTATGGTAGACTCAGGTGCATTTAATACTGTAATGCCATATCAAATTATGGAATCCTTGGGTTTAAGGGTAGATACTACCCAACATAGGTGTTGTGATATAGACTAGGGAGGTTCCTATGATTGGTACCATTAAGGCCCTACCATATAAGTTGGCCACTTTCATTGAAAAGGACTTGACCATGAGTGTATTGGTTGTGGACATTCCCCCTTATTATGGAATGCTATTGTCAAGGAGATGGAGTGCTGCCATGGGAGGAAGTTTACAATGTGATTTATCTTTTGGCACCTTCATTATTGATAACAAGTATGTGAAAGTTGAAACGAAACCAAGAGTGTCTTACATGATTGAGAATAATGAAGATAATGAATACTGGTATAAATGCATTTAAGGTTAAAGAGATGGTTTTAAATGAAGAAAAGAAACCTACATTGTTGACATAAGAGATGGAAAATAGATCTAAAGACAATGAGTTATGGATTATGTACTTTGATGGTGCAAGTTTAAAGAAGGGGTCAGGTGCATGAGTATTATTGGTTTCACCTAGTAGAAGAACTTATAAGTTTTCATTTACTCAAAGTTCCAATTGCACAAATAATGTGGCAGAATATGAGGCTTTGTTGCTTGGTCTGAGACTAGAGGAGAAAGATGGAATCAAAAATCTCAGAGTGATTGGAGATTTGGAGTTAGTAATTTCCTAGGTCAAAGGAATATATGCATCAAAACATAAGAGATTGAAATAATATAGAAATGTAGTATGGGATGAACTTGAGAGTTTTGATACATTTAGGAGAGATTGGATGGATAGAAGTAACAAAAAAATGGCTGATCTTTTGGAGAACATTGCTCTGAGGCTAGAAGATATCACCTTTGTAGGGATTTCTATAGTGGAAGTCTAGTCTAGACTATCCATCCTTGATAATATTGAAAACTAGAAAGTGTTTAATAATGTCCAAGACATTATAAGATTCCTGAATTGTGAGGATAAATATTCTGACCAAGAAATTGATTTCAGCTCTTATGTTGAAGTGTAATGGGAAAGAAATAGTTTTTGGTAATGAGGTCATTTAGTTGAAGACTAAAAAGGTACCAAAGGGTTTAGTAGTACTTGAGAAAGTATTTGATAATCAAGATAGAGTGAAAAATGTTGCTACCATCTACAAACAACATTTGGATAAAGAGCAGGAAATGAGGTCCAAGACCAAGGGCTTTTAACATGGTGAGAATGAAAGGCCACTCTAAGAGGTCATAAGCTTTAGAAAAATCTATTTTTAGGAAAATGACATTTTTATTGGACTAACAAGCCCATTCCATACCCTCCTAGATAGCTATGATATTATCCAGAATAAATCTAGATTGAATGAAACCAATCTTCTTAGATATCACAATCTAGGGAAGAAGATGGTGAATTTTTAAAGAAAGGGCCTTGGAAATGATTTTATATGATACATTAAAGAAAGTTATCAGCCACCAATTATAGATGTCTACAGGATCTCTAGTTTTAGGTATGAAATTTATATTCCCTTTGTTTATTTCTTGGCCTAAAGATCCATTATGAAAAGCTTCAACATAGACATGATGTATGTATGAACCAAAAAAATCATGAAGAGCTTTATAAAATTCACATGTGAAGCCATCACATCCAGGGGATTTGTCATCTACCATAGAAATGCAGCTTCCCTAAGGTCTTGAATAGAAAAAGTTTGATCACAAAAATCTCATTGAGAGGCTATAAGATGAGAAGGAACTAGAACAAGGTAATCTTCTAGGAATTTTTGGCTGGAAACTATAGGTTCTTGTATAGTGAAATTTTTTTGGTAATGATTAAAAAAGGGTTGGAGAATGTCTAGAATTTCAGTATGAACTAAACTTCCCTCTCTAATCCTTTTAATACCTAGAGAGGAATTTTGAGGACATAGACAGGAAAAAAATCCTTGCTAAATCAATCTCCAACTTTCAAATATTGCATACATACCTTAATCTGAGAACCTTTGGCTGCATAGTTATCAATAACCTATTTTTGATGATAGAGAGTATCCATATTCAACTATAAATTAGTTGAAAAAAGATGAGCTACCATATTTTTTTAGTAGCACAAAATTCCTTAGTAGTTTGAGCATAAGACCACTGGCAAAATTGGGCTAGTTGTATCCCATAAAAATGGAGGAATTTAGTTGTTTGATGAATTACATCATTCCACCACAAAATCCAACCTATTGGTTGAGTGGGCTTGGGTTATAAATTCCAAATCCTATGAATGTGGGTCAGAGTAGATGGATGAATTAACAATGATGTGTTGAGGAAAAAATAAGACTTAAAGGAACGTGACAAGGAAGAACACCATTCAATTCTAAATTTAATAGGGAAATGGTCTGAAAAAGTGACATTAGACAAAGGGAGAACTGGGAAATATTGATCTATCCCAAAAGAGAAAATATTATTGAGAGGAGATCATGGCACAATCAAGGCATTTAAAAAATCTATTAGAGCTAGCCCAAAAATTGCCCCAAGTACCAAATCGCATGCGAAAGGTGGCGGTTGGTGTTGGGATCAAAAAACCCTAATTTATTGCACATGTAAACCCAAGCCTCCCACTCACTAGCTACATAAAAATGGTGGAATGTCATCCTTATCAGAAGCCACCTCAACCATATTAAAGTCTCCACACAAAACCCAATTCGCTAGAGGTAATGAATCAACTATCCACCACCAAAGGTAAGCTCTTTCCATTGCATCATTGGGAGCATAAACATTAATTATTCCAAAGACATGACTGTCAATTTGCATAAGTACCCAAACCAATATGTGCATGGGGTCCTCTCCATGATTAATAATAGCATATTTTCAATGTGGTGAAAGAAGGGTCACTAGCCCTCCACGACTAGACTCATGGTTGGAAGAAAAAACCAGACTATTTTCCCAAATTACATGACATGTTGCAGTGAGAAAAAATGCAATAATCTTGACCTCATAGAGGAAAAAAACATCAGTCTAAGGAAACTTATGATGAAAATATCTTAATGAATATTTACACGATAGGTATGTGAGACCTTGAATATTCCAAGAGATGAAATTCATTCTAAACAACTATTCATGGCATCGTTGTCCCCAAAAGAGGAGAAATTTTTATGTGAAAACTTATAATCTATGTGGAAAATAGGATAAATGTCCCCTTGGATCAACTATCTCTTTCTAGGGCCTTCGTATTCAATGTCATCCCTCCCAGGAGGTTTGTGAGAATGATGCAAGGAAGCCGAAGCACTAGAAACCAAAGAAGTCAGCTGTGGAGTGCTAACTCTTGCTGAGCGTAAAACATATTCATTCTAGTCCTTGGGAAGAGACTCAATAGGTGGTGATAAAGTCCCTTGAGAAGTAGAGTTTGAATTACCCCATAAGGGAGAAACACTTTTGGAAGCCATAGAATCCTTTGGTGGTGAAGAATATGAAGGTGAATCCTTCTTAGGATGAAGTACCTGTATAGTGAAAAATATGGATGGGGTCCTAGAACAATGGTTTGCACATAAAAAAAGACCCCAAAGCCAATATTTTACACTTACATGAAATTTTATTGATATGGGAAGTAAATGTAGATGATTAATATTGAAATTAGGAAATAAAGGTACTTACCTCCAAAAAAGAATCGGCTGAAAACCTTGTCAAACAATCTCAAAAACTGTTATTATTACATTTCCTAAATTGAAACTACGAGATCTACAAAACCCAAAAATATTTTTTTGAGATTAGATCAGGTCGACTTTGACCCTCATAAAAGGTTTTGAGGCTACATTTTTATTCTGAAGGTCGATTTTGACTTTGTTTGCAGATCTTGGAAGTTCACCAAAAAGGGTATCCAAATCCAATCTCAAATCCAAAATTCCACACTTGTACTTGCAAGAAAAATGGTTTTGTTTGTTGGGGGGAAGGGGTTTGCCTCAGTTAAACCCCAATTTAGGAATTAACCTTGAAATTGCAATAGTAAACAAAGTAAATTGAACAATTCACCTTGTTTATGTTGAAACCCTTGTGGAGGATTCTAATCCTTGAATCCACAAGAAGGGATGAATGTAGAATCAAATGTAGGATGTCTCTAATAAATTGTCTTTAGATCTTCAACACCAATCTTGAATGGATCTTGGAATAGGAAGAGGCATGAATGGATGGATCTTCAACAAGAGAGCTCCATAGAGCTTGAATCCTTCAATGGCTTCTAATGGATCTCCTTGATGAATTGAATGCTTGAAGGCTTGAATGCTTGAATGTTTGATCTTCTTTCTTGAGAGCTTGAGAGATTGTGAGATGAGATATGAGATGGAGAAAATGAGAGAGGAAGGCTCCCTTTTATAGTGATCTAGGGCACAAGAGGGGCCTCGTAGAAAACAATAATTAAGGGCCCATGGCACAAAACTCTAGAGAGGTGCACATGGAGAGGAAATTAAATTAAAGTCTTGACACAAAACTCTAGGAGGGGACCACCCTTAATATAGAGATAAAATAATTATTTAAGAGCCTTGTCACAAAATTCGAGGTAAGGCCAACCCCAAAGTTAATTTGAACATTAGGCACAAAAATCAAGAAAGGCTAATCTCCAATAATAAATTAGGAATCCTATACAAATCTCGAGAAAGGTCCACCTCAAATATTAATTTGATATTTCGACACTTAATCCGAGAAATAGTGGCCCCGAAGAGGGAAAAGACAAGATTTTGATGAAATCCTGAAACTGGAAGCTAACCCCGAGGATCCCAAACCCTAGGATCAAGGATGAGGTTGACCTTGACCTAAAAGGTCGACCTTGACCCTGAGGTCAAGAATCTCAGGTTCACAATCCAAAATGCCAGGAAAATGCTAGGAAGAAGTGGAAAATGGAGAAGAATAGGGGAAAAAGTCAGATCCAAGTCGAGTACCCATTCAAGGCGTTCAACATGACCCCAAACCAGTTACTCAGAGGGTTAAACGCTCTTATCATGGAAGTGCTTCCATTTTAAGACGATTCATTAAGCCCCCACTTTCGCAAGAGTATGGACTTGATACAAAGAAAAAGATAATCTTATTGAAATGAAAGGGACAAAGGAATCATCAAGCCTCCAGGGACTCGAGTCTTTGTCAACTCCAACATTGTAATAAGAGAGACATCACTAGAGAAAAGAGAGAAAAGGAGAGAGAGGAGTGGCTAGCTCACCAAGTAAGATGTGTATATCTCACTGTGAACCACAAAAGGATAGGATGGCCTACCAAGAAAACACTTGATAGTCACCCCATAATGTTGTGTGCCTTCTGGCAACTTTGTGCATGTATGTAATGTGTCTTCTGATGACTTTTATAAAGTACCCATGGATCCACCTTCTTGTATCACCATGGAATATAAAATGTGTGTCTCCTCAGGATTTAGCAACTTATGTGCATTACCTTTGGAAGATTTAGCATATTGAAAATGGAAATGCGTGTCCCTTCAGGATTTAGCAACTTGTGTACGTTACCCTTAGAGGATTTAGCATATTGTAAATGTGTGTCTCTTTAGGATTTAACAACTTATGTGCATTAGCTTTAGAGGATTTAGCATATTTGAACACCCCACAATGTAATGGTAAGTTGCAAGCCTCTCATTTGGGAGGTCTTGGGTTCAAGTCTTCTTGAGCCCCATGTTGATCTTGGCTTCAGCCTATTACCCATCAAAAAAAAAAAATTAGTCAGTGTGATAGGGATTGTGATATTATCAAATGTGATGAGATATAAAAAAGGGTTAATACTATGGATGAGGATTTGATTCCACATATGTAGAAATGAAGTTTAAAAATTGATTGTAACCAATTTTTTTCTACTTATGATGAATTAAAGACATGTTTGTTTAATTTTTAATTTTTTTTTGTATTAAAACATTTAGTTGTCCTCATTTTCGTCATCAAATAGTATTGAATATCATTCACATTTACAAAAAAATATCTCAAAGAATATTTGGCTTGAGATATCTAGAAAGAATTTAGTTAGCCATGTTATTCTAGAGTGTTTGCATGATTGAGGCTTGTTTTTTTTAAATCATTTATTTGTATGTTACATTTATTTTTGTCATCAAATAGTATTTAATATTATTCACATTCACAAAAAGATCATATCAAGAATATCACAAATTATTAAAATTTACCACCCCAACTAAAAATATATGAGCAATTTAGGCTTAATTTTTCACCTTAGTTATGAATAATTTATCTACCTTGGTAGGCCATACATGCTTTTAGTTAATTCATCATAATTTCATTTATAGTTGAATACAATAAAAATGTTTTAGGTGATGATTGAGGCTATCTTGTCACTTAAAGTATCACATGGATATTATTTAAGATATGGAATAATAATAATATTTTTGATATAATTTTTTTAAATAATTTTTTCTTATAATTGATTTTTAGAGCATTTTTTGTTCAAAAGTCCCAAGTCTAAGAAAATTGATCGATATTGATAGCTTTCATTTTTATAATTCCCTTTTAATTAATAAATATAGAAAACATATATTCTCATTTTCATGAGTTTTTTTGGCCATTTAAGACTACATCATAATTGTTTTTCCCATGTTGGAGCAATGATTCTTTGTTTGATTCTATCTCCAGTCCAATGTTATGCTTCACACAATGCACTCTTGTAGCTATAATTGTTGTAGATTACTTCTTGAATTCAATTATATATATGTTTGTACATGCTTATCATTTTTTTATTGATTTACCACACAAATATATCACAATTCATTCTATTGTCAATCTATTCTCAAAGTATACAATATTATCTTCCTTCAATTTGTTGCAACATATGGAGGCAAGCAATTAAATGGGGCCATAGATGATCACTAATATTCTCATTTTTGTATTTAGTATATCTTGTCAATTATAATCTAGCCAAGAATCTCTTATTCCTTGTTTTATAGAGTTTTTTGGAGAATGCATACGAAAGGAAATAACATGGAAGAAAAATCTTCATCCTTCATAGTTGTTTTGTTCATCTACCAATTACATTTACTTTATTTATGTTTGAGAATACTACCTATGTAAAGACACATGACTCATAGATTAAGATTCACATGCACCTCAAATTGAAAGAAAAATGTAATGGTGAAAAATGCATCATTAATGCATTTTCATTTTAGCTAAGTGTCTAATTTGAGGAATGCTTTAATGCATAAATATATAGCTACATTTGGTTTTATTTTTGCATGCTTAGATCCACATACCTAGCCTTGTTTCCTCATATCCCTATGATTATGTGCATGCAATTCTATTCCAATTGGATTATTTATCTTATTCTAATAATTAATCCAACCTAGTTGTCTAACCTAAGGTGTATTTGTAGTCTTGTAATGACACCCTTCTAGCTGTGATCTTGATCCTCTTAAATACAAAATTAAAATCAAACATTTTAGCCAAATGTCCCAATCTTACACTTTGATCATACATTGACTTTGCATGTTTCAATTACAGTCATATAATTTCTATAGTCTATGATGTTAGATTTTCTCATTTTTAGATTAAACTATGTGAGATTTCTTATCAATGTTTCTAGCCATACTACATAATTCATCATCAGAATGAAAGCAATAGCGTGATAGAGCATACATCATCATAATTAAATATTATATTTATGTATAAAGAAGCATTAATTACCTTCACTCTAAGAATGGAACATGCATGAAATCATCTATCATTTAATAATCAACCAAGAATCTCTCAATATAAGAGCATTCAAGAACTTTCAATCACATTTACCATCTCAAAATGGATGCACTTTTATTTTGAGACCTTTTAGCCCTCCTTAGCGCGATTTTGGTCTATCTTTCTTCTTCCTATCCCTTCCCTCATTTCTAGATCATCTCGCATCTTCCAATAGGGTCCTTTAGGTTCTATTTTATCACCTTTCTAGCCATATCTTCCAACAGCTTCATTTTCTCCCAGTTCTTTATGCACCTTCTTTGAGGCCTCTAGGACCCCTTTCTAGGCTCCCCCTCAGGAATAGGTCGACTTGGTTGACCTATTTTGGAATAGGTCAACTAGGTTGACTTGTCCCTAGAAGAGGTTGGCCAAGTTGACTTCTTCCTTGAGGGATTTTGATTGCAGGGTCCTATGTACCTTGGGTTTGCTGATTGATTTATTTTTCTCCCGATCAGCCTTCTTTATTTTTTATCTTGAAAACTAGTATATAAGGAGGATTGGGCATTTCATTTTCATCCACATCAAGCTAAATCATCATTATACAAACAATCAAGAGAAAGCATACATGTGTTCATGAGATTTCAAGTAAGCATCTTCAAGCATTCATCAAATTCAAGTATTTCCTTCTTGCATCAAGCTTATGCCTTTAAGGTGGTAGTAGAATTTGGCTTCTAAGGAGGATATCCATCATTCCAAATCATTCAAGTTCTTCCATCCTTCATCATGTCATGTCACATACATTCCTATACATGAGGATATCAGAATTACAACCACAAATATGGAAACTACTTGTCGAGACATTTCCAAAGAAGTTGGGTGGAGTTTGCTACGGTATCCTAGGAACATGGTGACTTAGTCAAATTGTTCTGGGACATGGTGACCTAGTTGACCTATTCTTGGAGGTATAGGAAAAATAACATTTTTGGGGTTTTTTATCATGTTTGTGAATCCACAATTAGAAATTTATCATAGGTTCAGATTCACAGTTTTCAAAGAAAAAAGACACATTCCTCTACACATTTTACGATCAGTACTTTATGATTCATTCCATTTCTTAATCTAGACCTATTTTCAAATCTTAATTGAGTTGATTGCATACATTTGGTATCTAGATCTATCTTACTTTCCTCATTAAATCAATTGGTTCAATTGCACTTTTACATTTACACATCTTTAATCAAATCTTACATTGCATGAAAGAGGGATTTCTTGTGTATTTCCTTAATATAATTTGGGTTTAGCATTGTAATCCCTTTATCTCCTTGTGTTTTGCTAATCTAACTTGGGTTATATTGAGAGTTATATTTGGAAGCCCCCCTTTCTTTTGTATTTTGAATGTTAGTGTGGAAGTGGTTAATTAGTTAATGAATTCATCTCACATAGTTTATATTGTTAAATTCATTAACACGAATTTTCCCCCTAAAAATTTTGGTGAACCCTACATGTTACAACTTCCTTTTGATCTAGGTGTTAGATTTCCCTTTGCATTATCTTGTGTGTTCACCTTCACTAAATTTTTTGGTGAACCTGACATCCTACAACTTCCTTTTCATTTTGGTACATTATCTTGTGTGCTCACCTTCACCTAAACATTTTGGTGAACTCGACATCCTACAACTTCCTTTTGATTTTGGTGCATTATCTTGTGTGTTCACCTTCACCTAAACATTTTTCTGAACCCAACTTGTTCCCCTTTTCCTTTTGAAGTTAGAGTGTTTCTTTGCATTGGTTTTTTGTCTTCTTTTAGTGAACCCAACACATTCCCTCTTCTTGTTGATTTTTGAATTAGATTTGGCTATCTTGTTTTTTTTTAACAATGACATCTGCTAGACTATTATGGTGCATAATACTCTTCATGGTAACACTTGTGCTTGCATCTCTTTATCATTCCTATGATATTTATGCAAGTTTCTTTCATTTCATGATGTTTATGTCTTTACGTTATTTTCTTGCATATGTTATTATGAGGTTAACTAATATACAAGGTTTCCTGATAAAACATATTTTAAGATGATCATTAGGATTTCATGTGGATTTTTTATTCATCTTTTGGATGGCATTAGATATTTTGTTAGTGTTTCTCCTAATCCTAATCCTGTGCCTAATCCTTCCCACGATCAATCCCCTCATACCCCTTCTACATTTAAACACACTCAAAGCATGGTTCATGATTTAGATATTAACCAATTCTTAGATGAGTTGTCTCCTTCACCTCCTCCATCACCTACACACCTCAATCTTCTATACATAAAACTCCTATTTCAATTCCTCTTTACACCACATTTACCCATCACCCTCAAGATAAACCATTCTCTCCATCCACCCTTCGCTCTACTATAATATTTTCAATAGACAAGGTTATAGGGTTTAGGTCTCGGTATCCATGAGCACTGTATTAAGATTCCCATCCACATTCCTCATTGACACCCTCAACAGAGCCTTGGTTATGTTTCCCCTTCAAATAATTCCCCTTCTTTCCCTTCCCCATAGCCTCCTCTTCACCTTCTTTTTCCAACTCCAACTTTATCTCCTAGTGACACTCTGGCATTAAGAGTTTACCGCTACCTTTTGATTGCACCTAAATTAAGATATCAACCTTATCAAAAGAATGCTATTGCTTGATTCTCATGTCCCTTTTTCTGCAATAATAAACATTTCCTTTGTGATTGTATGAAATTCATTTTGTATGTTCATGACAAAGTTGAAAATGGTAAAATTTCTTATACATGAGATATTTTATTTCTCCTTCATAAGATTACTTAGCATTTCTATTCTCTATTGGGGCCACTCTCTGTTATTCTTTATAATATGTTCAAGAGTGGCATAATAGGTCTTTCACTTTGTTCGTCTTCAATTGGGGGGGAAGTTCATCTTTTCTTGGGATCTATTTTAGCTCCTTCACACATGTCTTTTATACTTTAATATCCTTTCTACAAAGTGCATATTTGGTATCTAGGAGACATGTTTTAGTGTGCTTTATATATCCCCCTCCTTTTTCCCTTTTAGGAAATTTCTTTAGAATATCTTTACATTGATTTGTTGTGTTACATTTATATGTGCAACTTTATCTTTTTCTTATAGATGTTATAAGGGATTTATCCTAGGAGGATTATCTTATTTTCTATTTTAAGGCTATGTTATCTCTTTGTTATAAGAATAACATGGTACCCTTTCCTCTTTTCCATTCATTTATCTATAGATTTGCATTTTTTATGACACATTTTTTTTCTATGGGTATGTAATGCTTTGTTTCATGAACGACACAATTGTTGCTGCCTAACAATGTTCTTCCATGCCTTGGATTTTAATGTTTTTCATTTAGTAATCATCTATAGTTTCCTTCATAGGTGATATCGTTTCTAGCATATTATGTTTAGAATTGCATATCTTATGATTTTGCTTGCCTTACTTTGTTCTATGGTGTTGTATTATTCTATGATACTTCTTGTTTGATATTGGGTGTTTTGTTTTGTGCACGACTAGATTATGGTTGCTTCTTACAGTTCATCTTTATATCTCACAAGATTTTGTTATATAATCCACCATAGATCTCTCTTTCTTGTCTCGCGGTTGGAGGGGAAAGGTTTTTTGTTCATTCTTTATCTCTCTTTGTCTAAGGATAAACTTTCCTTAGTATAGTGGCATTTATTTATCATGTGACATTCTTTTCCTATGAGGAATTGTGTCTTGATCATGACTCTCTCTGACATACAAGAGGTGCATGTTTGTGATCATCACCTCTTCTTTATTTGCAAAACTATGTTCATTATAAACATTTTCCCTTGCTATGTGATTTAAAATTTGTCATCCTTCATCCAAGGATCCCCATTCCACTTATACACAGGGGGATGAATAGGTGTATTCTTGTTCTTCTTCTCCTCTTTTGTCTTAAAGTTGTTATCTTTTTTCATGACACTCCTCTTGAAGGTAGATGTCTTTCTATTAAGATCTCTTCCTTTCAAGGGTCTCTTCTCATAAGCGACATATCCTTTCATAATTTATCTATTTTCTTAGTTTACAAGAGTCAACACTCTTCACTAAGTTTATGTCATACCTTGTTGCTAGAAGTAGTTATCCTCGATTCTCTTCCTTATGATGTCCATGACTACATAGTCATCATAAGGAGGGTGGCATACATGCACCCTATTTGTACTATAGTTTAATTTTTATGCACTTTTACTTTTACATTGTTTTGATTATGTAAAAGTAGGTTTTGAAAGGACCCGAAACCTTTTACAACAAGATTACAATATAAGCATTAAAGTTCCAATAGAAACAGTGCAACATCACCAAAAAAAAAGACACCAAAAAACTAACAAGTCATTTAAAAGAAAGACAGATAAGAAAAGGACAACAAAAAGATAGTAGGACAACAGACAGCTAGCTAGATACTCTTCATTAGTTCAGCTGCCTATTCAGCCAGCATATGCATATTAGCAGAGGAAAATTTGAGTTCCTCAATATCTTTGTTCTCATTATCCTCCAGCTTTTTGAAGCTTGATCTGGCTCTTTTACTGGGTCTGTGATCCTCCTTAACCTCAATGAGGGCTTGCTCCCCTTTTTCCTGCTCCATTTTGTCCACAAGAATCTTGACATGCTCAGCCGAGGCCTTGAGAATGGTGAAACTTTGCTTAGTGATGTTACCCACAGTCTTCTCCAACCTCTCAATTATGTCCATTTTATCAATTCTCTTAATCATGTTACCACCTTTCACCACATCCCCCTCTTTTATTTTGCTCTCCATTGAAATGATTATGTCATTTAAGGATGTAATCCCCTCAGCCCTACTAATAGTCTCCTTCAATTCATCAATACACTGTCCCATAGTCTTCTCTCCAAAATTCATTTTTCTGAGAGCCCCAGTATCCTTTTGAAGTTGTTGGATTTGGGTTTTAATAGTGCTGATGTCATTTTTCATGGTGCTAAGGTTGTTAAAGAAAGTAGTACACCCTAGGTTGTCAAAGTCCTTATTCACACACGTCATCTCCTCCTTGGAACTCTCCACCCTACCCCTGTTATCTGCTTGATTGTCCTTCTCAATATTAGCCACATCTTGGGCTATTTCCTGCATGATATTGTCATCTACCAGAACATTTTGGTCTAACTCATCATGGTCCTCCATAATAGGTTCCTTATCCACCCGCTTGTCCCGATTTTCCTAAATATTCTCCTGTGAGGTAGAGTCATCATCAGAAGAAATGACAACCCTCTTATCCCTCTTCTTATTCTTATTTTTGGCTCTGGTGTGCTTCCCTATAGTCTCCATTTTCTTTTTACCCTTTCCCTTCACATTGTCATCCCTACTTTCCTCTTCCTCCATCTCCATATCAGTAACTGAATCCTCCATCTTGGCCTTCCTATTTTTTCTTTTGGACGAGGAGTCATGACACATGGAGGGTTTGTTGGGTTGCTTAGAGTTAGCCTCTTCATTTTCAGTATCCTCCATAAAGGGTTCCTCTGAATCTTTGCCATCAGTATCATAATCTTCAAGGGCCTTACGATTCAGTCGAGACCTCTCAATCTTCTTAGACTTAAGAACCTCATAGATAAGGACCATCAACCCATCATGACAGGCATGGTCACCTTTAGGGTCCCTCTGCCAACTAAGAATAGTAGCATTCAAAGAACTCAAAATATAAAAGGGGAAATTAACTTTAACCCCATTTTTGAAATGATTTAACAAAATAAGATGGTGATTATAAATTTTGGTATATCTTCCATCCATCGTAATGTAACTAATGATAATAAAAAGAACCAGTCTCCACGGCCTAGAAATGCATTTAGGGTTAAAATAAGAGTAATCAACCTTAACCATGCGTTTCCTTTCCCTGTCCGTTGCCACAAAAACCTCCAGAGCTTTATCCGACACCTTCCTGTCTCTATAGAAGTTGATCCCTTCAATTTTGAGACCCGTCGCCTTAGCGATGATCTCCTCAGTAACCTCCATGCTCTGCGCTCCCACCATAATTTTCCCTTTATTCCAAGTCTTGATGAAATGCTTAGTAACAACAAGCTTCCCTCCATGCAATTTTTCCAAATAAACCACCAATCCCCCTTCCTTCACAATGTTCCAAACCTTTGGGTTTTGGTTCCACCTCATTATAGTTCCCCAGCTCACACCTTTTCTTACGGCCTCCCATGTCTCTGCAACTGTAAAAAAATCTACTCTCAAAGTTTCTCACAAAGCTCTGAAGCTTAAGCTTGAAGTAACAATAATACCCTCTAAAGCCTCGAAAGACCCATAAATCATGTGAAATGAAGGCAACAATCATCTCAATCCTAGCGGGTATTAGTGACATGCCAATCCCTAGTGGGTATTAGTTTTACATTGTTACATGCCAATCCCTAGCGGGTATTAGTGACACTTCTCCATCCTAGGGAAACACATTTGCATTTTACTTTTTGCATTGCCACTCCTTAACGGGTATCGGTGATACTTCTCCATCCCAGGGAAACACACAAAAACATTTTCTCTACTGAAAATGGACCCTTGTCCATCCACAAAGAGAAAATAAATATTTTCACTCCATGGTGATACTAAGGAATTGATCCACGGGTGGACACACATACACATGCATGCAAAAGCCATCGACGGGAACACAAGATTTACTATCAGGCACATAGACCCGCTAGACCATTTGATCCTTCCTTTTTGTTTCCTTTTTTTTGTGATTCACAATAAGGCACACAAACCTTACTAGACAAGAATATCTCTCTCTCTCTCTCTCTCTCTCTCTCTCTCTCTCTCTCTCTCTCTCTCTCTCATGCTTTCGTGTAGCAGGATAGAATCATGAAGGATGTAATCCTTTGTGCTGCTCTTGCCTTTCCAATGTGATCCCTTATGCTTTGTAATAGCCTTCCAAATATGATATTGGTGGGTGAGACATTTCTTCAGCTGAGGTCTCTTTCACTAGTTGATTTGGGTTTTTGTACTAACCTGTTTTGAGTCTTTTGATTTTGTTTTTGGTTTGACCCTCTTTTTCCTTTGTTTTATTTTGCTTTGTTATTGATCTCTTATACATGAGAATGAAGTTAGGATCCTAGGTTTGAAGGATTATGTCCTTAAACTTTGTGATATTCTATCTCGTTGTGAGATTATCTCTCTTCTCCTTTTTCTTTTACCGAGAGTATGACTTGCCTCATACTCCCTCTAAAGTGGGGGATAAATGTACCGTCTTAAAATGGTCATACTTTCATTTTGAGACCGTTTATCCCTCCTTAGTATCTCTCTTTCTTCTTCCTAGCCCTTCCCTCATTTATAGATCATCTCTCATCTTCCGACAGGGTCCTTTAGGTGCTATTTTATCACCTTTCTGGTCATATCTTCCGACAACTTTATTTTCTACCGGTTCTTTCTGGACCTTCTTCGAGGCCTCTAGGACCCATTTTTGGGCTCCCCCTCAGGAATAAGTCGACCAGGTAGACGTGTTCCTAGAAGAGGTCAGTCAGGTAGACCTCCTCCCCGAGGGATTTTGGTTGCGGGATCCTAAGTGCCTCGGGTTTATCGATTGATTTATTTTGCTCCAAAACTAGTATATAAGGAGGCTTGAGCATTTCATTTTCATCCCCATCAAGCTACATCATCATTCTACAAGCAATCAAGAGAAAGCATACACACATTCATGATATTTCAAGAAAGCATCTTCAAACATTCATTAAATTCAAGCATTTCCTTCTTGCATCAAGCTTCTTCCTTCAAGATGGTAGTAGAGTTTGGCTTCTAAGAAGGAGATCCATCATTCCAAATCATTCAAGTTCTTTCATCCTTCATCATGACATGTCACATATATTCCTATACATGAGAATATCAAAATTACAACCACAGATCAAGAAGCTACTTGCTGAGACATTTCCAAAGAAGTTGGGTCGACTTTTCTATGGTATCTCGGGAACACAGTGACCCAGTCAACCTGTTCCGAAACACGGTGACTTGGTTGACCTATTCCTAGAGGTCTAGAAAAATAACATTTTCTGAGTTTTTTGTCGTAATTGCAAATCCACAATCGGAAGTTCTGTCATGGTCCAGATCCGTTGTTTTCAAAGCAAAAAGACACATTTGTTTACACATTTTAAGGTGAGTACTTTATCATTCATTTCATTTCTTAATATAGACCTATTTTCAGATCTTAATTGGGTTGATTGCATACATTTGGTATCTAGGTCTATCTTATTTTCCTCATTAAATCAATTGGTTCAATTGCATTTTTACATTTACACATCTTTAATCAAATCCTATATTGCATGAAAGAGGACTTGCTTGGGTACTTTCTTAATATAATTTGGGTTTAGCATTGACAACCCTTTATCTTCTTGAATTTTGCTAATCCAACTTGGGTTATAATCAGAGATATATTTGGAAGCCCCTCTTTCTTTTGTATTTTGAATGTTAGTATGAAAGTAGTTAGTTAATAAATTCATCTCACATAGTTTATATTGTTAAATTCATTAGCACCCATTTTCCCCTAAACTATATATATATATATATATATATATATATATATATATATATATATATATATATTAGGATAAAACTTATCATGGTCTTAAGATATATATATATATATATATATATATATATATATATATATATATATATATATATATATATATATAGGATAAAACTTATCATGGTCTTAAGATCTATCATGTAAGAATTCACAAAGGCAGAATCCAAAGATCATTAAAGTTGACGTGTATAGATATAAAGTGAGTTCATAGGCAATAAACTTGACCCAGAATTGTGAAGATAATTTGATAGAGAGCAACATGAATATATTAATTTTAATTAGAAAACACATTTGTCAGACAAATTAAAATTCCAAGATATCTAAAATCCCATATCTTCATCAATTGACACAATCTTCAATTACAAAACTGAACATTCTCTCCTAAATATTAATTACTTTATGAGACATCATTATATACTCTAAATCTAATATTACTTGATGCAATCTATTCCACTTCAAGAAAACAGAAAATTTACAATGTCAATATTACCATAAAATTTAACTTCTGCAGCCAGAGGCCTGTAACCTCTGCGTATCTACCCCAAAATACAACACACAATTCCTCAATGATAAGCCATTGCAAACACTAACACTTGGATTCTCCTCCCAAAGAAACAATGCCAAGATCAAACCTTAACAGCTAGCTACCTATACATAATCAAAATTTTCAAAACCCACAAAATTTTCTTGCCAAGCCACTTCCATTTCCAACTGCCATTGAGATTTTTGACAACCACTTATTATGTTATGTAGGCAAATCCAAAAAAAAAACATTGTAACTTGTTGCAGAGATCTGGAAAGGCCTAAATAAACAAGGAAATCAACAATCCCTTCCACAATTGAAGGCCTCAGTGGAAAATAAAGACAAAGACAGCAATGAAAAGAGCAGTAGCCAGAGATGGCACAATCTCCATTGAAGCAGAGCCTGTCACCAGTGATGGACTTGGGGCTTCTGCCTCCTCCTCACCACACACCATTGTTATCATCATCGTTATGACACCCAATACTGCTAAGCACCTGATCTTATGATTATTTTCTGTTCCCATCATTTTCACACTCTATCTTACTGATAAAAAATGCCAAAATAAATAGCAGAAAAGACTTGTTTCTACAGAGGTCTAGAAGATGAAAGGTTATAGAGAATGGGGATTTTTTTAGCAAATGGCACAAGGAACAGAAAACAGAGTGAAGGCCAATGATTGAGAAAGGTTATGAAGGAAGTGAGGTTGGGATGGGGTATTTATACAATTGTTCTTCACAGACTCCATGAATGATTTCAATCAAAGTAGCATCTTAGTGAGATGGGTCCGCTCCAATTCATCCTGTCCAGGCGGTCCCATATATGAAATTTTGATTAGTGAGAAAATAAAAAGGAATTTTGTTCATGGAAAGTACAGCGGCCTGTTTTAGGAGGAAAATGGATCTGATTGAAGAGGGAGATTTAGGTTCGTCTTAATAATTAAAGACAAGAATTTGAGGGGTTTGGATGTTAACAGGCTGTAGTTTAAAGGGCGTTCTAATGGTCTATTATTTCATGGGGTCATGTTCCAGAAATGACAGACTTTGTTTCATTGTTGAAGTGTTTTTTTTCAATGCTGTGCTGTATGTACGCGTGATAAAATAATTCTGTATTTGAAAAATATGGCTTAAGCTTTGAAATGGGTAGACAATGATTTTATTGACAATCTAAGCCAGGGTACCAGCCAGTGTGATGGGGATTGTGATATTATCAAATGTGATGAGATATAAACAAAATGGTTGACACTCTGCATGAGGATTTGATTCCGGATTTGTAGAAATTAAGTTTAAAAATTGATCGTCACCAATCTTTTTTCTACTTAAGGTGAATTAAAGACGTGTTTGTTTAATTTATAATTATTTTCTGTCTTTATTTTCATCATCAAATAGTATTGAATATCATTTACATTTACAAAAAATCATTTTAAAGAATATTTGAATTGAGATATCTAGAAAGAATATAATTAATCATGTCATTTTAAAGTATTTACATGATTGAAGTTTGTTGTTTTTTGGTTAATAATCATTTATTTGTATGTTGCATTTATTTTTGTCATCGAATAGTATTGATTATCTTTCACATTTACAAGACCATGTAAAAAATATTCAGATTGAAATATCCAAAATGAACTTGGTTCTCCACCACACCATTCTAGAGTATTTGCATGATTGAAATTTGCTATTTTTGATCTTTTAGACAAGCTTTTTAGGGTTAACCTAGAAGAAAATGAGCCTTAAAAATATACTAAGATCCATTCAAACATATTTTTAAATACTACTAGTTTTTGAAGTACAAGAAAAAGACAAGAAGAAATAGACATATTAGGTGAGTTAAAGAGCAAAAGTACACGAATAAGATTATATTCATGTAGCAAAGGTTGAATTCTTAGGTGCAAAAAGGACTCTTGGGTACATTCAAACCAAAACATAACTCTCTTGAAATACCCAAGGCATTGTGCATATAAAATGCATCATTTTTATGATAGTTATATACTAGATTCCAATATCTTCATCAAAGGTCTTCTTAGTGACCAAGCCAAGCATACATATATACTTTGCATTTAACTTGATAGAACATTTAGTTTATAATTGCATCAATATGGAGATGACCACTAGCTAGTCTAATTTAATATGTGTTCACTAGTAAATATCTCAGTGGATTAACCTATATCTTTAAATTTATAGTGAAATCATATGATCTTATATGACTTTATTCTTCATTGATTTTTTCATAAATATTATGGGTTTTAGATATACATTTTTAAAAAATTTAAATCTTAATTTTAGATCCAACCCTTCATTCATTATTTTGCTTCGTTTATATATTCTTATTCTAGGCTTAAGTGTTAGTATTCACACTTCCTATCTTTCGACAACCTTATCCACCAATGTATTTACTTCAGAACTTACATTTTACACCTATTTAATATTTAATTTAAGACTGATTTTTTATCTATAACAAACTGTATCTCATTTATCTTATAAGAGTTTTAGGAATTCATTGCATATTTTGTGAACCATAATCTACATACCATTAAATATAGCTCCATTATTTTAACATTATGGATTCTCATGGTCCTCTATCCTTGGCATGTTTACATGTTTTGTGAGATGTGATCATTATATCCTTAATTCACTTATGAACTTATATTACAAAAGCAATATAACTTTTCCCATAAAATTATTACATCACCATATATGTTCATTTTCTTCATTTAGGGATTTGACCATTTTTTCTTCTCTATTGTGCATCCTTTTTTTTTTCTCCTCCATGAAAGTTATTTGTTACACATCCATTCTATGTAGAGTGATAGTACCATGTTTAATTCTAGTTGTATTGGACCTTTGAGCACCTCTCCATGTGATTCACAACATGCCACGTCTATTGTGAAGGATAGTCATGATAGCTTACCTATAACCCTTCATTAATATGAATGACATTATGTTATGAGGATACACTTCACTTATTCATGATATTATTTTTCCTTGTGATGATAATATTCTTACATGTCATGATAATTCTACTATTCATTTGGCTCATAGTTCTTGATGTCTTACATCTCATACTAATCCTAGGTCTATTCCTACCTTTCTAGTATATTTATACCTCTAATTCCTTCTACAAATAGACATTTTACTACAATGGGTTATGCTACAAATGATTAATTTTAATGTCTTAATTTTATTTAATTTAAGTGTGTAGATACAAGGTTTACATTTTGTCCCTTATGTCTCTCCTAGTCTAGTTTCTATACATGGGCTTTTGCCTTCTAAGTATGTCTTTCCTTCCAAATATATATTTTATTTCTTTCTGATAGATATTTGGACCTATCCTTGTAATATCTCAAGCTAAAAAATGGCACAAATCTAATTCCTAACCTGCCACAAACTTATTATATTTGGGTAATAACACTACTATGTCATAGTATTCAATCAAATCTTAGACAACATAGGTTAAAATTATTATTTGAATGTATTATTAATATCATTACATTTAAAATAACAAATGGAAAATGTAACTCCTAATATTCTTATTAAAATAAACAACAAACAATTAGGGTAAAAGTACAGATTTGTGTCACACTTTAGGATAAGTAAACGAATAAATTCAACTAAAAATGTTTCAGCCAGAAGCGTTCCTGTTGAACCCATGTGGAAGCTACATGACATCCTCGTAGCAGGGGGCTTTTGGCCAAAATAGTTCTAGCTGAAACCCCTTGAGTATATATAAGCCAAATATGTTAGATGAACTAAAAATTGCTAACAATTTACTCATGGGGTTTCATCCAGAATAATTTTGGTTAGAACATGTTTGGTTGGAACACACTAGGTGGCATCCTTGGTGGCATGCACATCACTGAATTCCTCAAAAAACTAATACTTCTAACTTTTGTAACTAATTTCTCCATCAAAACTCAACTTTTTGAAAAAAATAAGAATACCCTTTTGTAAAGCTCAGAGTAAAAAATATGCTCTTACAATTTTTATATTATTTTGATTAGATATAATATATTAAAATTACAAAATACTACAAGTAGATATTTTAACATTCGAGAAGATGTTGGTTCAGAAAAAGATAAAAAAATAGTAAATCGTATGAGAAAAGTTTAAAAAGAATATGGTTCACTAGAGGAGAGAGTCATCTTTGAGAATGTATAATTTGTTTTATTATTAGATAGATTTGATAGGAAAAATATGGTGGGAGATGGAAACTGTTGATTTCAGGTATGTTGGGCTTTGAATTGTTATAATAGAGAAAATATAGATTGAAAACCTATTTCTTTTTTTTCATGCATTAGATATATATGGCATCTAAAACATTTTTTGAAATTGAAGAGGGAAAAGAAAGTTTATTTACATATATATTTTTGGTGGGAACTAGATCCCTTGATTTTTAGCATTTTTCAACAGTTGAAAAATTGGGTTTCAAATTTGAAAAACATATCAATTTTTGTTAAATTTTTTTTTATAAAAATAGTAGGCATAAACTTCATCCATTTTTACGCATTTCATCAGTTTACATCATCTTAAAATTCCAAACATAAATGTCACTTTTATGTCATTAAGTTGAATAATTTTGGTGTTGTTAAACTTCATCCATTTTTACACATTTCATCAGTTTACATCATCTTCAAATTCCAAACAGAAATGTCACTTTTATGCTGTTGAAGTTGAACAATTTTGATGTTGTTAAATTTTTTCTTTATAAAAGTGTGACACATGTTTATACTTTTACCCATTAATGTAAAACTTGATCTCTTTCTTATTACAATAATGGTTGTATTATATGAAAATAGTTTATAATAATTATAACTAAAATAATTCATACCTTTAACAATGAAAAATTATCTCAATATAACATGGTTGGACTCTACATCTAATGAAACTCAAAAATTGAACTCTATATGAGATCGCCCTTTGAAACCACTAAGATTCTCATCTTAGGATTCCCACACTCAAACACATGTATTGGAAATTGACTAGTATAGAAATAGATTAGGTGTAAATGATAATCCCAAATAAAAATACGTGTTCTTCTATGTCCTCCATAATAAATTAAGTTAGCCACTACACACTCATAAATTCATATTTGAATAGTGATCATAGGTGGGAAATATTTCACTTTGGAAGTTATGATGCCAAAAAAAAACTCCTAGAAACACTATAACATATGCTTGAAAGTTAGAGAGAATAGGAACATAGGAGAAAATATTTGGGACTGGTGTTTGGCCATAGTATTTGTTAGAGTAAAGTATTAATTATATTAACTTTACTCCCTTCTTAAGATGTCAACTCATTTTGCTTTAGTTAAACACAAATGCACTAGTTGTTTTAAATATAAACTTGCATGCATTAGTCATGTAATAGTTAAACTAATTATTACATGCACAAGGATTTGGCTTTCAAGGCTTTCGATCTCCTTTATAAGAATGATCCATTGTACATTTAATTTATTCATTAATTGAGGATATTTGCTTCTTCATATTTTGAGTCAAACTCTTGCCCTCTTTTTGTCTCTACTTCCTTGTAACAAGTTTTTGTATGCAGGTGATCTTCATATTTTTTGGATTTGTATTGCTCAAGTCCTACATGGTATCAGAGCCTAATCTGCTACAGCTTGTTCATGTTTGAAGGATTCAGAGATTAGAAATTCATCTGTTTCAGATTATGGCTCTTTTTTGGGTTTTTATTGAAATTAGGAGGTCTCTAAATTTTGGTGCACTTTGAGCTCAAACGGACCTCACCGTTGAGCTCGCAACACCCAAAAACCCCTATTTTGATATGAAACACGTCAAATTCGGAGAACTTTGGATTTTGGGGCATTTTTTTGGTACCAGACAGCTTAGCACGCTTCTCAAAGTAAAATTTGTAAGGACTAACACGCTTCCTGAGGTAAAATTCTCTAGGTTTAGCATGCAAATCAGGGTAAAAATTTTGTTGTCTAATACACAAATTAAGATAAAAAAATTTGGCATGCAAATCGAAGCAAAATCTGAAAAAGGTTTGGCACAGATCCCGAGGCGTACATGCGATTTTGAAATTTTTTATTTTTTATTTTTCCATTTTGGGCAGCGACGGCCATTTGGCTATCAAATTTAAGCCCCTCATTTGATGACATCGGCATGCATCATCATCATTTGCACCATTTTTGGGCCCTCTCACACACCAATTGGTATTTTGCTCATATCTTGAGCATACGGTGTTGAAATCAAGAAAACGAGATATTGCCGAAAAGATGGTTCCGAGCCCGATGCTCTCGTGCATGTTAATTTGGTATTTGGTGTCATCTAGCTTGCTATTTTTTCTGTTGATGCCAGATTATCCTTTTTGCATTCCAGGGGAGCTCATTTGCTCAAATTAGCTCTATTTTTTGATCCAGAAGAAGTGCCAGAAAGCTCTTCTCGAGCACCATCTAGATTTCTATGTATTTTTATCAAAAAAAATTCAAGGTACACAAGATTCAAATCTGAAGCTTTATTTCTCTTCTCTTGATAAAGCATATCATTCTAGGCTTAGGGGTTCGATATTTGGCTTGTGGGGGGTGTTATTTTCTTGTTTCTATCAGTTAAACTAGATATTTATCAAAATAAAACTCCTTCTAAAAAAATATGGATGAGACCTCTTCTTGTCTAGAACTTCTGACCCCACATAATTATCACACATGGAAAACCATGATGACATGACTTCTTCGTTCAAAAGGGCTTTGGTCTTGTCTAGATGCAGTGCAGCCAGTATTACAGAGGCCCTTTGAGATCATGCAGCATCAAAACAAGATGGATGAGGCTATGGGGTTGATTTCTTTATAGGTATGAGACAGCTTGCAGTTTAATCTTGATGGGTGCAATACCCCTCTAGCTATGTGGACCAAGCTTAACACCTTGTTTGGTATAGTGAATGAGTTCAGAGCACTTCAGATTGAGGCAGAGCTTACCTCTCTTGTACTTGATTCTTTTCCCTCTATTGAAGACTTTCTAATGAAGTTCAAATAGCAGAGATCTTTGTTACATGGATGTGGAAAGAAAAAGATTGATAAAGAGTGCAATTATCTGATTCTGTCTAAGCTTAGGGGAAACTTTCAGATCTTCTCTTCTACCTTTCATTCTACCATGGACGCTTTGGGACCTACATTCACCATGCCCACTTTTGAGGTGTTTTGTGATCGTTTGACTAGAGAGTAGGCCAAGCTTACTCAGTTGGACTCTCTAACATGATCAAAGAACCAAGCATTGGTTGCCCAACCATCCAAAGAAAAGAAGAAGCAGAAGCCAAAGCAGATATCAAATTCCTCTTCTCAACACTCTACTAGCCCACCATCTTCTTCTAAGAAGGAGAAACAGAAGACTGAGAGACCTACATGTTCCTATTGTCAAAAGGGACCTCATGATGAGTCACATGTCTTTTAGAAGAGATTTGATGGCTATGAGAAACATATTGCATATTTGCAAGCTCTTCTTCATAAGAGCACTGTTTCCTCTCCATCCTCTTTTACCTCACATGGGTCTACTTTTTAGTCTTCCTCCACATCTTTGACATCTGGACATGATTTTGGATAGGGTCATGCATTATGGGCATCCATTGCATCTCCTTCATAGGTTCCTTGGATACTAGAGTCAGGTGCTTCTCACCATATGGCATCTTCTCAAGGGGTCTTCTCTACTATTGAGGCTTCTCCCATTCCTCATATTCTCATGGGGAATAACACTGTCCTGACAGTCTGCGAGAAGGTTCAATAGGCATTCAGGATGACACATTCAATGATGTATTGTATGTTCCATCTGTGTCTGTAAATCTTCTCTCGATTTATCAGATTACACATAGTGGATCAGGGAAGACAATTGAGTTCACTGTAGATTCACTCTTCATTCGGGATAGTGTGACAGGAGACATTATTACTACAGGGATAGTTGATCATTCCACCTGTCTCTACACCTTCTCACACTTTGGTCCACCATCTCCATTGTCAGAGCACAACTCTCCTCTTTCACAAGAGCCTCATGTGGTGTAGTCAGGTCACTTGAACTTTTGTATTGTTCCTAAGATCACTGCTATAACTGCCACACCACATCCTATTGAGGTCTTTTCTCTTTAGCAGGATTCTTCTTCAGCACTGCCTGACCCTCCAACTCCATTCATTGAGCCACTAGGTGCACTTGTTGAAGATTCTACAGAGGACGTTCATCTCTTCTTTCATGACAATGTTAGCACACCTGTCACACCACCTACATTAGGGATTCCCTTTCAGGATCATCATGTTTTCTCCTTTGAGCATCAGTTAGGCCTTCCAAGTCAACCTCTCATTCATGGGTTTCCTTGTTTTGTGTCTTTGTTTCTTCCACATTGGAGTTGCATTGGTTTGATCATTTCCACAGGGGTTCCATCATTCTGGGGGGGCTTTGGTGTCTCATCCCTCTCTCATGGGGGGCCTGGTTGTACTTATGGTTTTGAGAGAGTCTCTTGAGCCATTTCTTTTTCTATATTTTTCTATCTCTTTTTGGAGTAGGGTTTTTTTCCCACTAGGTTTTCTCTATTTCTCTATTTCTCTATTTTACAGAGATTTGGTTGTGCTAGGTACCTCATCAAGCCATGTTGTCGGGACCCATTTTTATGCTTTTAGCACTCTAGTTTCCTTTGCTTTCATCTTGCATTGTTTGTAGCTACATTGTTGCTCATCTTAAGGGGGGGTATTAGAGTAAAGTATTAATTATATTAACTTTACTCCCTTCTTAAGATGTCAACTCATTTTGCTTTAGTTAAACACACATGCACTAGTTGTTTTAAATATAAACTTGCATGCATTAGTCATGTAATAGTTAAACTGATAATTACATGCACTAAGGTTTGGATTTCAAGGCTTTCAATCTCCTTTATAAGGATGATCCATTGTACATTTAATTTATTCATTAATTGAGGATATTTTCTTCTTCATATTTTGAGTCAAACTCTTGCCCTCTTCTTGTCTCTACTTCCTTGTAACAAGTTTTTTGTATGCAGGTGATCTTTAGGTTTTGTGGATTTGTATTGCTCAAATCCAACAGTATTGGACACATTGGAGGTCAAGATTTTAGGGATCAAGCAATGCGCATACCAATAAAGGAAAATCCAAAAGGTTTTCAAATATAATCGTGGTGTTGGCACCTCACTTTTTAGTGCTTGATTTTGCTTGTGCAGAGTGAACCTTCACCATGATCTAGTTTGATAAGTTCTATACATGGGTCATTTTTGTTGATTTATTTCCTTTGGCTACATTTGTTCATCCCCCTTTTCCTAGCCAAATATTCAAAATTCTAAAATCCATAAAAAATGACTAATTTTGGTAATTTTTTTAGCCTTTATGTTACTTATTCCTACTTGGGAACTAATTATTGATTTTTTCATTCCTTCACCAATTCTACCAAAATGTTGTTAGGAATTTTCTAAGTCATTTGAGCCATTAGAACCTTTCATGGATTTGGTTCATGTTTAGGTAGTTCCTTATGTTGTGCTAATTTTTTCTTGATGGGGCCCAAATCATCTATTTGAGCAATGTACCCAAGGTAAGCTCAATTTGAAAGAATAATCATGAATAAGTTCCTAAAAGTTGATCCCAACTTTATTTGGTACAATTTTTTTCTATTAAGATAGTTTATCAAAAGATACAATTAAGTAACATAGTCTAGAATCAACCAACTAAAACTATACACAACCCCCATAACATACAATTAGAAAATTAGGGGAGAGCTATTAGTTCCACTTCTATAGCCTAAACTATCAGAGTATATTGTTCATACTACAAGATCATAACATGATTACATAAAAAAAAGCATATATAAAAGAACTGGGGATTACTCCCAACCAATATCCTGATTATCATTGTCCCTTGGGGCCCATGCATTATTGGCTTGTGCAATATCGTGTGTCTCTATTGCACTTGTTTCTCACCCTGTGCGCTCCTCCTGTACAGTTGGGAAGGTATTTGCAACAACTTGTTCCTTAGGATCTATAAGGCAGCTATTCAGGAGATTGTTAAGATCCTCCACTTTAGTTGGGGCAAGAAAAATTTGGTAATCAATGATATCCTGAGAAAACTATACCTCATCTTTATGAATCATTAGACTGCCATCATGAACCAACATCATAAATTTACTTTTTGGAATGTTGAGTACAATAGAGACCCGTGACATAATATGAAAATGTTTGATTTTAAAATTAAACTCAGTAGGTTTCCTTTGCTCTTTTTGAAAAACTTCTCTATTTCTGTCCTTCCAAAGACTCCATGGAACTTCATTTATAAGTGTAAACCAAAAACTATTTAATTTAGAATCAAAGAACTCCACATAATCAATAAGAATTTCACTCCAAGACACACCAGGTTTACAATTCCAAAGACAAGGAATTATGGCCCAAATCTTGCGTGCCAAAAACATTAAAAAAAAATATGCTCAGAAGTTTCAACTAAATTATACAGGCCATAGATAACATGAGTTAATCTTATAGAAGATAAAATTTGACCCACACCAAGTTTTAATTAAAAGAAACCACCTAAAACAAACTTTTTTTGGTTCATCTTTGCCCTTCCAAAAAAACTCAAAAAATAATTACCAATTAGAAAAGGGACTGACCGCTCCCTACAACTAGGACACATGTGAGATGATAGAGCATTCCTTTTTAATAATGCGATACAATTGTTTAGTAGAAGTTGAAGTCAACAAATTTCCATCTATCCATTTAATGTTCTTAAGAAAGGAATCAGAGTCTATAATATCTCCCTTCAAATTACCATTAAATGCCTTACTGATGAGGGTATAAGTCTTCTTCTGTGAAGCATGAATATTGTATTTATAACTAATAAAATCCCACGAGCCTAGGTGCCCATCCATCAAAATATCCTTTATAAAAGAGATCTCTTTCCTATTCCAAATTTTTGTAGAACAACTTTGAGTAAGAGCTAGAGGTTTACCATTATAACACAACCCCCACCAAATAGAATGGTCCCTAACTATAGAAAGGAGGACCACCTACAACACCCATGTATGGAATGAACTCTCTCACCTGAATCCATGCTTTCTAGAAAGATTGAATTTTTTTTGAGCCAAACAACTTCAATTTGTAGTCCCCCATCATGATGTCACAGATTGGAACATCCCTCCATTGTTTCCCTTTTCTAATAACTGACCTCTCAATGTTATTCTTGATAAGAATCTTCCAAGGTTCATTACCCCAAAGTGATTTATATATCCATTTAGCTACCAGGGAAATGCCATGAACTTTGATGTCTTTCAGCCCCAATCCTCCATGTCTTTTCTCCTAACAACACCATTCCCATTTCACACAATGACTCTTCCTATTACCACAACCATCGGACCACATAAAATCTCTAAGAATCTTTTCCAGCATGTTAACTTGAGTATTGACAAACAACCATGCTGAAGCATAGTACATATGGTGATTAGAGAGAACCTTTTGTATAGTTTGTATCCTACCAGCAATAGAAAGGGTTTGAGTCTGCCATTTTATGTGTTTTTTGTTAATTTTATCATAGATCCAATCCTACATGCAACCAATATTGGGCTCAATAGAGAAAGGTATACCCAATTACCTAAAAATCTTGTTAGGTCCAGCCCATTGCCATCCCTTTAATGTTAACCATCTAGGAGGTTCCTCTAACCATTCCAACATAGTAGACTTGTGAGGAGATATTTTAGAACCCAGTGCTTTACAGAAAAATTCAAGCCTTTCAACTGCATTGTCAAAATTACCTTCTGTGATTTCTAGAAAAAAGTGTTGTGTCATCTGCAAACTAAGCATTTATTAATTCTTCTTTATTGGGGAAAGATATGCCTTTGATAAGAGGACCCAAACTTTGTGTCCTTATGATATAATAGAGAGCGTCTGCATCAATTACAAACAAGGAAGGGACAATTGGGCATCCTTGCCTAAGAGATCTCTGGAGCATTATAGGTTTTGAGAGGGACCCATTAACATCAATAACTATAGAAGAATCCATAAATAGGATGCTAATCCATTTAAAGTAGTATCACTAGTAAATTTTACCTTAAATTTCGATGAGAATTAGTCAAATTTTCTATAACAATTGGTCGAATAGGTAGCTAAAACTGTCGTCAATCTTTTTTCGTCAAATTTTCTACATGGTAAATAATAGTCAAAATTTTGACCCCACAACTAGTTGAATTATCGACTATATTAGTCCCTTGGAACTGGAAGAATAAGACGTCAATCAATTGGTGTGACGGTTGAAATTGAGACCATTTTGTTGTCAAATTATCCACCCCAATTCGTCGAATGTATAGCATCCTGGTTGAAATTAGTCCATTCATTCGTCGAATTATCCATGCAAATTCGTCGAATGGATCGTTGAATGTATAGCATCCTAATCAAAGTTAGTACTGTGTAAAGGTCAAAATTTTGACCAATACTAACTTTTGTTTATAAAAAAATGTGA
Organism: Chamaecyparis obtusa; assembly: GCA_027943335.1. NCBI lineage: Eukaryota > Viridiplantae > Streptophyta > Pinopsida > Cupressales > Cupressaceae > Chamaecyparis > Chamaecyparis obtusa. The sequence goes on from BSBK01002413.1 coordinate 538,483, forward strand.
CAACATTTTCAATATATTCCTACTTTTAGTTGAATATATTGCTTGTCTATAATTAGTATGCATATATGAATCTATGAAGCTTTGATTTAGCTATTTTCTTCTATTTAGCACAATTAGATTGAACAAAGCATTTTCATTGTACTATATATTCACAGCCTCAAGAAAAATCAAACTGACTAAGAAAGCTTCGTTTACCTACAGATTTGTGTGCTTGTTTGAGTTTGATACGTAGATCTGCGTATCAAACTCAGACAAGCACACAAATCTATAAGTAAATGTTGATTAAATATTTTATTTTTAATAGCAGTTTAAAAGACTATTTAAATGTTTTGATAGTTTGATAAGAACAAAATTGGTATTCAGATATAAATTATTGAGCTTCTCTTTGTTTCGATAATAGTTTAACATTCTCTACTTAACAGGGCCAACCACGTGAAGGTGGAAGCTCATCTGGCCCCTCCTAGGAGCCTCTTATGACCCTTTATGACATTTTAAGACCTCTAAGATGTATTCTTAGAGGTCGTAAACGGTCGTAAAGGGTCATAAGGGGTCCTAGGACACAACAACTGAGAAACATAAATGTAGGCATCATGGTCACAATGTTTTGGAAACACAACATAATTGAGTGGTATACCCAGATGATGCAATGCAACCACTACTCCTATAGTTCTAAGTTGACACTATGGGATCCAAAAACCAAAGATAAGGAATCTATATATGGTTTTTGGATCCACGGTGTCAACTTAGAACTGCAGGAGTAGTGGTTGTGTTGCATTTTTTGGGTATAGCATTCAATTATGTTGTGTCTCTAAACAATTGGGACCATGATGCCTACATTTATGTTTCTCAGCTGTTGTGATACCTACATTTATGTTTTGTAGCTGCCATGTTTATTTGCATGTTTTTTGTGTTTGGCTTCTCTCCCTCGCATCGAAAATAAGATTTTTCCCACTCTGAATCGAGAATGCGCGTTCAACACAAGCAGAATATGCACGGACAATAGGTGGAGTTGAAAAAACACAACACGTTTACATTTTTGCGATGGTCTATAACTTAAAATACGCAATTAAAAACCTCTATAAAAATGCAACCCTGTTGTGTTTTTCAACTCCACCTGATATCCGTGCATATTTTGTGAGATTGCATATTGAACTAGGCTTCTCCTTTTGCATTGCCTGAAACCAAGAGACTGTCACAATTAACATCTAAATGGCGCATCTCATCATCACAACTAATCCACCTTAAACAATTGAATATATTTTCTTGTATTAAATATTCATTAATCAAAATTTGAATAGAAAATGTATACCTTGAGTACTACAATTCACATTAGAATCGATGCCTCCATCGTGCTCGGCCAATGTAGTATCAATATCCGTAGGCTGCATTCCAATGTAAATAATAGATTTAGATGATGATATCACAGAAATGCCTAATTCACAGTCCATCGTTTGTTCTTTGAAACACTAAATTAGGGATTTCTGCGATATCCTCATCTGCATCTACAGCTATTGCCTTTGTTGTTGCAAGTGCTTTTCCCCTATTTGATATTTATCTTCAAGTGTCCACACTCGTTCTGTTGGTTGTTGCCAGCTTCTCTTTGAGCTTCTATTTGTTTCGAGAATAGTTTAACATTCTCTAAGAAACATAATTGTAGGCATCATGGTCACATTTTTTTGGAGACAATGTAATTGAGTGGTATACCCAGACGATGGAGAGCAACTTCTGCACCTCTAGTTCCAAGTTGTTCTCCATCCCACAGTGTCAACTTGGAATAGTTTCATCCCCGATGTGACCATGATGCCTACAATTATGTTTCAAGAATAGTTTAATTAACATTCTCTACTTAACAGGGCCAACCACGTGAAGGTGGAAGCTCATCTGGCCCCTCCTAGGAGCCTCTTATGACCCTTTACGACATTTTAAGACCTCTAAGATGTATTCTTAGAGGTTGTAAATGGTTGTAAAGGGTCATAAGGGGTCCTGGGACACAACAGCTAAGAAACATAAATGTAGGCATCATGGTCACAATGTTTTGGAAACACAACATAATTGAGTGGTATACCCAGACGATGCAAAGCAACCACTACTCCTATAGTTCTAAGTTGACACTGCGGAATCCAAAAACCAAAGATAAGGAATCTATATATGGTTTTTGGATCCACAATGTCAACTTAGAACTACAGGAGTAGTGGTTGTGTTGCATTTTTTGGGTATAGCATTCAATTATGTTGTGTCTCCAAAAAATTGGGACCATGATGCCTACATTTATGTTTCTCAGCTATTGTGATACCTACATTTATGTTTTGTAGCTGTCATGTTTGTTTGCATGTTCTTTATGTTTGGCTTTTCCCCCTCGCATCGAAAATAAGATTTTTCCCACTCTGAATCGAGAATGCGCGTGCAACACAAGCAGAATATGCACAAACAATAGGTGGAGTTGAAAAAACACATGTTTACATTTTTGCGATGGTCTATAACTTAAAATATGCAATTAAAGACCTCTATAAAAAATGCAACCCTATTGTGTTTTTCAACTCCACCTGATATCTGTGCATATTCTGTGAGATTGCATATTGAACTAGGCTTCTCCTTCTGCATTGCCTGAAACCAAGAGACTGTCATAGTTAACATCTAAATGGCGTGTCTCATCATCACAACTAATCCACCTTAAACAATTGAATATGTTTTCTTGTATTAAATATTCATTAATCAAAATTTGAATAGAAAATGTATACCTTGAGTACTACAATTCACATTAGAATCGATGTCTCCATTGTGCTCGATCGGTGTAGTATCAATATCCACAGGCTGCATTCCAATGTAAATAATAGATTTAGATGATGATATCGCAGAAATGCCTAATTCAAAGTCCATCGTTTGTTCTCTGAAACACTAAATTAGGGATTTATACAATATCCTCATTTGTATCTACAGCTATTGCCTCTGTTGTTGCAGGTGCTTTTCCCCTATTTGATATTTATCTTCAGGTGTCCACACTCGTTCTGTTGGTTGTTGCCAGCTTCTCTTTGAGCTTCTCTTTGTTTCGAGAATAGTTTAACATTCTCTAAGAAACATAATTGTAGGCATCATGGTCACATTTTTTTGGAGACAATGTAATTGAGTGGCATACCTAGATGATGGAGAGAAACTTCTGCACCTCCGGTTCCAAGTTGTTCTCCATCCCACAGTGTCAACTTGGAATAGTTTCATCCCTGATGTGACCATGATGCCTACAATTATGTTTCAAGAATATTTTAATTAACATTCTCTACTTAACAAGGCCAACCACGTGAAGGTGGAAGCTCATATGGCCCCTCCTAGGAGCCTCTTATGACCCTTTATGACATTTTAAGACCTCTAAGATGTATTCTTAGAGGTCGTAAATGGTCGTAAAGGGTCATAAGGGGTCATGGGACACAACAGTTGAGAAACATAATTGTAGGCATCATGATCACATTTTTTTGGAGACAACGTAATTGAGTGGTATACCCAGATGATGAAGATCAACTTCTACTCCTTCGGTTCCAAGTTGACAATGCGGGATTGCAAGACCATAGATAAGGAATAAATTGAGAGAGTGGAGGAGGGCCATAATGACAAAAATAATATAGGAAAAACCTCAAGTTAAATGAGGCAACTACAAACATTTTAATAGAATTAGCTTATAATATAAGAACTAATGTAGCCTGAGCCTAGATCCTTTGGCAATTAGCTTATAAATAATGTAGATGACATATGAGCAATTAGATATCCAAGAAAAAGCCCATAAATGAATTATATGTACCCCAATTAATGTGCCCTTTGTGCGTACCCAGATGATATATTTGAAACAACAAGGGTAAGGCTAAATTTACCCTTATTGTTTCAAATATATCATTTAGGTATGTGCAGAAGGCACAAGAATTGGGGTACACAGTTCATTTACAAGATTTTTCTTGGGAAGCTAATTGCTCAGCTCTCATTTGCTTCATTTATTATCAAGCTAATTGTCGAAGGATCCAAGCCCAGGCTAGAAAGACGTCTTCCCATTCTGTTTAAGCCATATTCCTTGTTCTTGTCAAACTTCCTTGGTACGGTAGGCCTGCTCTCTGCAATACTCTTCTTCAGCGAGACTTCATACCACACTGCACTCAAACTTCAGTGAGACTTCATACCACACAGCGTACATAGATTACATTCAATGCATTATTTACACTTGTATTGGTGGGAAAACTCTTGAAAACACACAAAAGAGATTGCATTCAACCATGCTATTTACATGACACATGTAGTTTACCTCCAGCCTAAATCAACATTAAATCATGTGATTGATAGCAGATTGGGTTTCACCTAATCCATAAACATGAAGAATTATTCTAAAAAAAGATGTAAACCATATATATGCGCACTTGAGGAAAAGAGAAGTTATGTCATATCAATATTAAAATATTAGTTACAATATGAAAATACTAAACTAACTAATTCCTGAGTTCATCTCTGCATATGGTCACAACAAATTAGATATGTGATTACAATACAGAGAAGGCATCGTAAAAATATAATTTTGGAATTTGCCCTAGCTTGACACGTTTTGCACTCAAATCCTTCATTGCGGATAAGTGGAGATGCGCAGGTAGATGCAGATGAGTTTTCATCGACCCAACTAAAGTATCCGTAGCCATTATTTCCCTGTGATACCCAGTCTACATTAGTTCTTATATTATAATGAATAGTATTTACATTAGAAACTTTAAATATATACACATTAGCAACCTTTTTTCGATTAGGGCAGCACCAAAATTGTCATCCAGGGTTGTTCAATGTCTGTGAAGTCTTCAACACACACTTCCCACCACCACATTGACAATTTGGCACATTGACAAGAGTCATCGAACCTATATCAATAATGCACCACACCATCGTTACTACATTTATTATTTTTATATGATTATTTTTACAGTCCAAAAACACCAAGGAGTACCATCAGAAATATTAACCATTTACAATAATGAAAAGTAAACCTAAATCAAATAGCTCATTTTTTTTATCAGCATGTGTAGTCTGTGTGTATATGAAAAATGAAAGAAATATGAAGCTGAAATAAAATAGTGAACAAAATAGTATTCCACATAGAGTGAATGAAATATACCATCAAAAGAAGGTGACAAAATCTTGTCACGAAGCACAGACATAGGAAATAAAAAAGGGACAAAAGACAAGAAATAAGAAAAATCATTATGACTATAGAAAAATCATTTATACTATAATAAAAAAAAGTAACACTCTTTGTCAACAATTTCCAAAATCATTAGGACTATAAATGGACAGTTCTAATATTGCTTTGCCATTACAACAATCGAGCATTCATCATTTGGTACTTCTTGGTGTATTCCATTTAAGTTTTTCAATTGCCATGTTTATGTGCATGTTCTTTATGTGTTTGGCTTCTCTCCCTCGCAAGGGATACGTCGATAGGTAATTGATTTGAAAGCATAATGATTTGATAGTCTTTTTTTAGGATAGGCGTAATCATCCCGCCAACCTTAATTAGCAACATTGGTGTCCTATCATTGCACAAGTGCAAGACTGTAAGGGTCTATTCAAGGAGGGATGAAAAAAAGGTCATTTTAACCTTGCAAGGCAAGAGGAGAGACAGTCCAAATAATTTTATGGTGACTGTCCCAAACAACAGACAAATGATGGAATTGCTAACATGTTTTCTTTTCATGTTTCTAACAAGTTTATTGCAATCAGGCTAGTGTGGTCACAATTGAAATTGTGAGTTTCTCTTGGAATTGAATAGCATACTTTATCTATTGTGCAAAAAAACATATGTAGGATTATTATGGTCACAAAGTAATTGTCTTAGCATCAACATTTCACTTCTAATATAACATGAAACTAGGGATGTTGACCTATATGAAAATGATAACCTTATATTAACCATGACCATGATGTCATCATCAAATCATGTCTTATGTATTTTATAAATTATTAAAATGCATACCAATGGACGAAATTCATTTCCCCCTTCAATGTGACCATGTTGCCTACAATGTTCGTCAATTGTTTTGATTAGATATCTTCGAGTCTTTAAGCCCTTACAAATTTTGCAAGGACAATAACATTTTCCATCACCTTTTCTTTTTAAGTTAGACCACAGTCTAGCAATTGTCTCCCTATTTTTTTGTGCATTGATATCGTCAGACATGGTCTTTCTTGAATGGAATGACTCGTTGGTGGAAGAAGGATGATTTGTTTGCAACTTGCAGATAAAAATCGTTACTGAACAACCACTTTCTCAACTATAATTTTATCAACGCAAAGGGACATTTATCATACCAAATCAAAGTTTAGAAATGGACGGTTATCTCAACATTTATCATTTATCATACCAAATCAAAGTTTAGAAAGGGACATTTATCATACTATAATTTTCTCAATGTAAAGGGACATTTATCATACCATAATGACAACTCATTTCTTAGTTTCCTAAATTGTTAAATTGCATCTACAAGTCCATAGTACTTCCAATATTAGTAATCTATCTAGTTGTGAGATTTTCATATCTGATCTCTTAACATATTTGCTAGAAGCCCTCATATTTCTCTCAGTAAGAATAGTTGTGGCATAGGATCCTTCAACTATTTGTGGACCCTTTGTCTTGTAAATAATGACCAATCTTTCAATCAAATGCACCTTATGTTTGACGTGTTGTGGTAACTTTCTCATTATAGTGACAAATCTATTGTTTAATTCAACTATTGTCTCATAGATGCCCTTTTTGATAGTGGTAAGTTCATGTATAGAAAATTTGATATTGATCAAATCCCCATATTGTAATCTAAAAACACTCATAAACTCCTCCCAAGAAATAGTACTACTGTCTAGGATATTTTTGTACCATTCTTTGGCACTTTCTTTTAAGGAATTCACAAACAATTTTATCATGGCATCCTCATTGTCTGTCTCATATTCATGTGTAGTATTGATGAAATAACTTAGATGTTCTTCCCCAATTACTCCATTATTACCTTGAAACATATGAATCATTCCTTTTATTTCAACTATTGGTACATTTTTATGGACATGGTATACTATCCCAGAATGACAACATTTTGGTGAGTTAATTTGTTTGTGTAGAAGTATGAATGGATTGGAATGGATATGGGCAAAGTATAGAAGAGTTTAGAATGATGTTAGAGTTTCTTATGGATGAGAAGGCAAAGCCATAGTGTGCTTAGGGGAATAGTGTGATGACTGTCCCAACTAGAGAATCCCTCATATTTCTCTTAGTAAGCTGAATAGTTGTGGCATAGGATCCTTCAACTGTTTGTGGACCATTTGTCTTGTAAACAATGACCAATATTTCAATCAAATGCACCTTATGTTTGGAATTTGGTGGTAACTTTCTCATTGTAGTGACGAATCTATTGTTTAAATCAACTACACATGAATATGAGACAGACAATGAGGATGCACAAACATGAATGATTCATGTGTTTCAAGGTACAAAAATCTCCTAGATAGACAAAGGGTCCACAAATAGTTGAAGTATCCTATGCCACAACTATTCTTACTGAGAGAAATATGAGGGCTTCTAGTAAATATGTTAAGAGATCAGATATGAAAATCTCACAACTAGATACAACTGCCCCAGGCAAGCCAGTTTGTATAATTGGACAAGTTGAAAGGTGCCATGAAGAACCTATAATATAAAGTTGTGATTCTCTAGTTGGGAAAGTCATCACACTATTTAGAATAAATATGAAGAAATAGTACTACTATCTAGGATATTTTTGTACCATTCTTTGGCACTTTCTTTTAAGGAATTCACAAACAATTTTATCATGGCATCCTCATTGTCTGTCTCATATTCATGTGTAGTATTGATGAAATAACTTAGATGTTCTTCCCCAATTACTGCATTATTACCTTGAAACATATGAATCATTCCTTTTATTTCAACTATTGGTATAGTTTTATGGACATGGTATGACTGTCCCAGAATAAGAGCATTTTGGTGAGTTAATTTGTTTGTGTAGAAGTATGAATGGATTGTATCAATGGATTGGAATGGATATGGGAAGAGTATAGAAGAGTTTAGAATGATGTTAGAGTTTCTTGTGGATGAGAAGGAAAAGCCATAGTGTGCTTAGGGGAATAGTGTGATGACTATCCCAACTAGAGAATCCCTCATATTTCTCTTAGTAAGCTGAATAGTTGTGGCATAGGATCCTTCAACTGTTTGTGGACCATTTGTCTTGTAAACAATGACCAATATTTCAATCAAATGCACCTTATGTTTGGAATTTGGTGGTAACTTTCTCATTGTAGTGACGAATCTATTGTTTAAATCAACTACACATGAATATGAGACAGACAATGAGGATGCACAAACATGAATGATTCATGTGTTTCAAGGTACAAAAATCTCCTAGATAGATAAAGGGTCCACAAATAGTTGAAGTATCCTATGCCACAACTATTCTTACTGAGAGAAATATGAGGGCTTCTAGTAAATATGTTAAGAGATCAAATATGAAAATCTCACAACTAGATACAGCTGCCCCAGGCAAGCCAGTTTGCATAATTGGACAAGTTGAAAGGTGCCATGAAGAACCTATAATATAAAGTTGTGATTCTCTAGTTGGGACAATCATCACACTATTTAGAATAAATATGAAGAAACAGTACTACTGTCTAGGATATTTTTGTACCATTCTTTGGCACTTTCTTTTAAGGAATTCACAAACAATTTTATCATGGCATCCTCATTGTCTGTCTCATATTCATGTGTAGCATTGATGAAATAACTTAGATGTTCTTCCCCAATTACTGCATTATTACCTTGAAACATATGAATCATTCCTTTTATTTCAACTATTGGTACAGTTTTATGGACATGGTATGACTGTCCCAGAATAACAGCATTTTGGTGAGTTAATTTGTTTGTGTAGAAGTATGAATGGATTGGATCAATGGATTGGAATGGATATGGGCAGAGTATAGAAGAGTTTAGAATGATGTTATATTTTCTTGTGGATGAGAAGGCAAAGCCATAGTGTGCTTATGGGAATAGTGTGATGACTATCCCAACTAGAGAATCCCTCATATTTCTCTCAGTAAGCTGAATAGTTGTGGCAAAGGATCCTTCAACTATTTGTGGACCCTTTGTCTTGTAAACAATGACCAATCTTTCAATCAAATGCACCTTATGTTTGACCTATGGTGGTAACTTTCTCATTGTAGTGACGAATCTATTGTTTAAATCAACTACACATGAATATGAGACAGATAATGAGGATGCACAAACATGAATGATTCATATGTTTCAAGGTACAAAAATCTCCTAGATAGACAAAGGGTCCACAAACAGTTGAAGTATCCTATGCCACAACTATTCTTACTAAGAGAAATATGAGGGCTTCTAGTAAATATGTTAAGAGATCAGATATGAAAATCTCACAACTAGATACAGCCGCCCCAAGCAAGCCAGCTTGCATAATTGGACAAGTTGAAAGGTGCCATGAAGAACCTATAATATAAAGTCATGATTCTCTAGTTGGGACAGTCATCACACTATTTAGAAGAAATATGAAGAAATATGAATATGAAGAAATAGTACTACTGTCTAGGATATTTTTGTACCATTCTTTGGCACTTTCTTTTAAGGAATTCACAAACAATTTTATCATGGCATCCTCATTGTTTGTCTCATATTCATGTGTAGTATTGATGAAATAACTTAGATGTTCTTCCCCAATTACTCCATTATTACCTTGAAACATATGAATCATTCCTTTTATTTCAACTATTGGTACAGTTTTATGGACATGGTATGACTATCCCAGAATGACAACATTTTGGTGAGTTAATTTGTTTGTGTAGAAGTATGAATGGATTGGATCAAAGGATTGGAATGGATATGGGTAGAGTATAGAAGAGTTTAGAATGATGTTAGAGTTTCTTGTGGATGAGAAGGCAAAGCCATAGTGTGCTTAGGGGAATCGTGTGATGACTATCCCAATACAGCTGTAACAGGACATATGGAACTTAGTCAAACATATTGAGCACTTTAAATAAAGAATACAATGGAAAAGAAAGAGCACTTTCAATGATGTTCCTAAAATATGGTAGTAAGAACTTTGGTATCCCAGATAATAGAAAGCCAAAAGGCCACTCCAGGAAACAAGGTGTTAGTATATTAAACAGGAACCTGAGAAATTAAAAAAGAATGGGAAATTATTTGACTTTAATATTTCCAATAAAACATTCAGATTTCACTTAGAGTTGGGAGAAGTGAGAAGTGAAAGGAATGTTAGTATTAGAGGAATGCTCATTCGTGACAAAGAAGATTGACTCAACTTCCATCAAGGGGACAAAGAAGAGCTGGTCTAATATTGGAGAATGTCTGGCTCATGTTGGTCCACAAGGGTCCACAAACAGTTGAAGGATCATATGCCACAACTATTCTTATTGAGAGAAATATGATATGAAAATCTCACAACTAGATATAGCTGCCCCAGGCAAGCCAGTTTCCATAATTGGACAAGTTGAAAGGTGCCATGAAGAACCTATAATATAAAGTTGTGATTCTCTAGTTGGGACAGTCATCACACTATTTAGAAGAAATATGAAGAAATATGAATATGAAGAAATAGTACTACTATCTAGGATATTTTTGTACCATTCTTTGGCACTTTCTTTTAAGGAATTCAAAAATAATTTTATCATGGCATCCTCATTGTCTGTCTCATATTCATGTGTAGTATTGATGAAATAACTTAGATGTTCTTCCCCAATTACTGCATTATTACCTTGAAACATATGAATCATTCCTTTTATTTCACCGGGGATTGTGTTTGGGTAATTAGAAATTCCAAAGAAATCCAATTCATGTCTATATATTTCTGCTCTTATAGGGTGTTTGAACTTTGAAAGAAACAAACCTTTGAGCTCATATTCAAACTTGATGTCTAGAGTTTGGCACATTGCCAAACCATTGATTTCACTACTAAGTACTGAACTGCTACTGGCAGCAATTTTATGGAACTTGATCATTGTTATGGTTCCTATGTTGTTGGTGATTTCTATTTTATTGTTTTTTATTTTCTCTCCCTTCAATAGGATGCATTGGTTATCTATTTTATCAAGAATCTTGTATATGCTCTTGTGACCTAGCAGGTGAAATATGATATGTGTGTTTGTGTTTAAGCATGCCAAAAATTCTCTTACATGCATCCCTTAAATTTGCAAATGCATTGGTTATACCAGATGTACAATGTCATGCTGCATCCTAAACAATGATATGTGCATTTGTGTTTAAGCATGCCAAAAATTCTCTTACGTGCGTCCCTTAAATCTGCAAATGCCTTAAATCTACAAATGCATTGGTTATACCAGATGTACAATGTCATGTTGCATCCTAAACCCTAGTCACAACCTTCATAATTCTCAGTCATAGCATTTACAAACCCTAGTCAAACCGTAGTCACCACTAAGAATACTCATTGATTCAATTGCCTACCAGCATATTACTAACAGAGATGACAAGAAAATGACAATCCAATACGTAATGAAATATAGCAAACACAGAAGATACCTCAAACTCCACAGAAGATAAATGATGAAATGTGCTATTAACCTTGGGTGTAGGGCTCTTCACAACCTGGAATAAGCTCCGCTCCTTAGCTTAGAAATGAAAATCCTAATTCACATGCTACAACCACAAAAATGAAAATGAGAATTGAAATCCTAATTCATGCACTGCAACCGTAAAAATGAAAATGAGAATTGAAATGTTTTTTTAAAGTAATATGCCCATGTTGGTCAAAATTTTGACCGACATGGTATTGGTGGAAATTTTGACCAACATGGGCATGGTTTAAAAGAAAAAACAAAATTTTCCTTCTATACCCCGACCAACCTAAACCATTTTCATTAATGGTCGATAATTTTTGTAGAAAAATGATGTCAAATGTACTAGTGTATTTAGGAAAACCTAAGGCCTTTAACATTCCCAGCACAAATTTCCATTCCACCATATCATATGCTTTTTCAAAATCTAAAAAAATCATAGCCACCTCCTGTCCATCAGCCTGGGCCCAATGCATAGCTTCCCAACTGGAAATCAAATTTTCTAAAATGTACCTTCCTTGAATAAAACAAGTTTGTGTATTAGAGATAAAGTTGAATAGAAGAGGAGAAATTCTTCTAGCTAAAAATTTAGCTAGAATCTTGTAAGAGAGATTCAAGAGGGTAACGGGCCTCCAATTTTTAACTAAATTTCTATCTCCTATTTTAGGTAAAAGCTTAACCACCCCTCTGTTGATAAAAGATCCAAGAGAGCCTTTATTCATGGCATCTTCATAGACATTTAGTAGTTCAGGTCCTATCCATTCTTTATTCCTTTTGTAGAACTTAGCTGAGAGTCCATCCAATCCAGGTGCTTTACCATTAGCAAAGGAATCAATAGATTCTTTGATTTGATCGAGAGATATAGGTTTACCAAGTTAAGAGGCATTAATTTATGAGACTTTATTGGGGATAAGTTTGAGGCACTTATTTAATGCCTCTGGACTATCTGAAGAAAACTCTGAGGAGAACAACTCACTATAAAATTGGTGAAAAACATCTTTAATGGCCTCTGGATTATTAGTGTTACCAGACTCCAATTTTATTTCTTTAATAAACTCCCTTTTTTGTTTATCTCTGATGATGTTAAAAAAGTAACCGGATCCTTTATCTCCCTCATTAATCCAATTCCTTCTAGCTCTGAATTTTTGACCTTGAATCTTATATATCTGAATCAACCTCAAATTATGTTTAGTGGTTGCTAATTCAACTTCCAGAACCAGGTCCATTCCTTTAGTCTGCAGTTCTTTCTCGATGTTATTCAAATTACTCTACCAAAAAGATTCTTCTCTATTTCTATCCATTCCAAGTTTTTTGCCAATGATTTGAAAAATGCTCTTCCAAGCTTCTACCAAGAACTCCCATATTTTTGTAGGATCTAAAAGAGGATTAAAATTTTAGTCAGAGAAGTAACCATCTCAATGGCTTCCACATTATCTGGTCATCAAGTAAGGAGACATTAATCTTAAAAGAATTACATTTCTTCACCTCAAGCTATGTATCACCAGTTCGTTCTATTTTAATGTAGGACTGAATAGGTGAATGATCTGAAATAGAGGCCGGGAAAAATACAACTGGAGCATGGCCACCTTCAGAGATAAATGAGAAGGCAGAGGCATTTCTATAAAACCTATCAAGTCTACAATACACCTTCTATTTTTGCTTCTGATTGTTGCACCATGTGAACCAAATATCTTGAAATTTATTATGCAAATGTTCCATAGGGTCAATAAGATTAAATTTTCTTTTGAATTTCTACCAGAAGAACATCTCATTACCTTTCCACAAATGGTTAAGTCCTCCTAGTTTGTCTACACTATGATATACCATATTAAAATCCCCTACAAAAAGCCAAGGGTATTTGGGAAGATGGATAAAACACCACTCCTAGAGTTATGCTCTCTCTCTCTATATATATAGTTTTTAGTTGCATATACATTACAAATCCCAATCTCCTCTTGCTCAATCCTTAAAATCACCCAAAGGATTCTCTGACAGGGAAAACACCCATGGCTAACAATCTGATTATCCCACTTAGGATTAATGAGAATGGCCACCCCACTTTTGCCCCTCTCATGATTATAATGGAAGCCTATAGCTTTCTCCCAAAGAAACTTGAGAATAGTATAAGCTTGAAAACCTAAAACTTTTATTTCCTTCAATAAAATAATATCCTTGAACACCAACTGATTAGATCATCTCCTAACTGTATACTTCCTATTTGGCATTTCTAACCCTCTAACATTCTAGCTATGAATGTGCATCATGATCAACTATTTGGAGGAAGGTTTTGTGATCTTGTACAAACGGTTAAAACAATCTAGGAGATTTTTTTTGCCATTATTACTATTAGACAAGGAGCTTATGTCTCCTACCACCCTTTTCTTTCTAACCACTTCTGAAAACTATTCCTCTTTATGGAAAGCCACAATTTGGAGGGATTTAGGTGGGATAGTTGATTCCACGCCCGAGGGTTGTTCTTTATTATCTTTTTTAATTCTTTCAACTTTATCATTGATAGTAATAATAGCTAACTATTGAGCATTCAATTTGGAGGGGATTGCATTATCTCCTATAGTGTTAGAGGACTTATCAATTGATGGGTGGGCATCTAGGGGAGAAGGAGTCTCTTTTTCCATAGAGTTTCGAGTAGGAACAACTTCAAAATCCTCGTCAAACAAAGGATTCGAAAGAGTGACAAATAATTTTTTATCCATAATGTCTATATGAGCATCATTATTAATAGAAAAAGATTATTTATCAGAAGGGTGTACACTTTCTTCTTTCGAGGCCCGAGAATTAGGGTTAATGTGAGGATTATTGTCTTCCTTATTTTTACCCTTATCATCAACAGATTTGTTCTCATTGTTGTTGTTATTACCTTTTTTTATCAGAGTTCTGCACTATATTAAACTTTTCAATCTAAACATGTTTTAACGTTGGACAATCTTTCTTACTATGACCATTGCATCTACAATGAAAATATGCATTTAAATTCCCTAATAATGTTACTTCCTAGAAAAACAATTCACCATCAAAATATAGAGAAATACAGTCAAGAAATTCAACCTCAGGTGCTAAAGCAACCAACACCCTAGCATTTAAATGCGAAAGACTAACTCTTGACTGTTCAATTTGCAAAACTGAGCCCAAGGGTTTTAATATTTGAGCAATAAACGACCAAAACTCAACATGCATATTTTTTTTATTTCAACCCAGTTAGGAGCCGACCTAGCAACAACTTTATCAAAATTTACTTTAGGAGACCATGGAAAAACCCTAAACATAGAATGACCAACATTCCAAAAAATTTTGTCCAAAACCCTTTCTTGCATATTATGGTTTTTAAAAAATACAAAAATTCCTTTTTGAATCATTCTGCAATATGTAACAAAGATTCCAAGTTTCTTCCCCCAAACCGAGGCCAACCAATCATCAAAAAAATTACGAGATGGCATTGAATCTTTATCTAAACATACAAATAAAATTGCAATATTTTTCAACCTACTATGCTCAGCCTTAATGGTATTTACCATATCTTTGTTGGGTGAACAAGAGATGGTTTTCAGACCCAGTGAAGGAGACCTACCATTGTCTCCTTTGTCACCACAAGATTCAGCATCTCTTCCACAACTTCATCCACCTCCATCGGTTATGGCTCGTCCCACGTCACTGTGTTCTACACCCACCATTATCCTACTGAAAACTCCATTTAATTTTGCACTCGCTGAGAATAACATAGAGCTTTTGGCCACCACTTTCTTATATGACATTTTTTCATTGGTATTTCCCTTATTAATACCCTTAGCAAACTCATTACACTTCTCATTACCACTAGCCTCTACATCTCCCATAATGATCTCAACATCCTTCTGCGAGATATCCACATTATTACTCGGACCTCCCATCACACGCGTGAACCAGATGAGGGAAAGGTTTGCCCCAACTCACAAAAGAAAAAACAAGGGAACAATAAAAACATAAAGACCCAAATAAAGAAGGAGAAGCACACAAGAAAGATGAAACAAAACCAAGACACACATAAGGATGACTCATCACACAAAGCAACAGACACATGCCTAGCACGCCACTTGAGGGAGAATGTAGACGCTAGCCTCCATCATAGCAGAAAAGTTGTAGAGTGCTTCTGCACTTTCATTTCTTGTCTTCTGTTCTATTTGGCACAATTTTAGGAAAAAATGTGCAAGTTATAATGAGTCAAATATTTTTTTGTTTCTTCTTATGGTTATGGTTATGGTTATGGTTCCTATTGGGAATATTACATCATTCATATAGATTGTTAGTTTTTTGAATATCATAATCATTTGTTAGCTAGTTTTAGTTTATTTGTTGTTCTTATGAGTTGTAAAAATAACTCATATATAAATAGAGGTTTTTTCATTTGTTACTTTAAAATAATAAAGTTTTTATAGGAACCTTCCTACAATATTGGAAATACAACTCCTGTGTGTGTGTAATTTGTATTGAATGAAGATATATAAGAAGCAATGTGATTTTGTGTCCTTTTTTATGATGAGATTCTATTTCTTTTCTCATATTTCTTGCATGGTATCAGAGCATTCATGATGTAGGCATGTGAGAAAGAAATGAAAAAATCGATCTACTGAAAAAATAGTTTTTTTTATTATATTTATTTTAATTTTTTCTCAACCTAGGGAAATGTGTGACAAGTCAGCTCAAAAATGCTTGATGAGTTATAAGTGTACAGTACCTTTATGACCAATCACCACAAACTAACAATCTCCCACTTGGGGGACTGATCAAGCTCCACACATCTAAACAGTCTCCCACTTGGAGACTGACCCTATAGCAACATCGCTACCCCATGAAGCTCCCACTGGATTGATGCTCCCTGGACTTTGTTGTTCATTTTATTATTTTCAGTCTTGAAGACCAACTGAAGCTAAAGAGGAGTTTAAATTTTCCCTTGTCACTACCTTTGTAGGCATACACTAGTAGAATTTGGTAAATATGTGACTAGATGTGACTAAAACTGATCAAATTATGCTAATTTTTTGCAATTGACAAGTATAAATGAATAATTTGGTCATCGGGTAAAATCACAAGCTCAGACAAATAAAAATAACTAAATTAATGACTAAATAATAAATCACTAATAATTAGTCACACAAACAAAAATGACTAAATGAATGATTATTACTCCTTTATAATAACATAATATCATAGACTTATATACTTAAAAGTTTTATTTCACCAATAATGCTTGTTCACCAATAGGCTAACACTAAAGGACTAAAAATATCCAAACAACAATATGTTCACTCCATGATTAATAGTGTGATGAGAGGTCAAACAAGAAATTGGTGACTGCATCCTATCGGGTTACACAGGAGTGAGTGGTCCATTATTCAACGACCCATCTTTTTACATCTTCAAAAATTTTGTCTTTTCGATGAAGTCTACAAATATTTACCCAATTCTTTTTAATGTTCAAATCTAACATATTTCTCCTCTTGATATATCTTTGAACAGTTCTTCTAGATACATTCAGTAAATCATAAATTAGTTGTACTTATTTTGTCTGTGTTAACCTCCTACTAGATATTGTAGTCATCAACACTCTCCATCAAATTTCCCATGCCAGAAGATATATTTCCACCTTGAGAACTACCAACTTGCTCCCCTACTTGAATTGCATATTTTTGAATATCAATAGGTTCTTCCTGAACTTCAATAGGTTGATCTTGATTACGTTTTGTATGACCTTTCATTTTTTCATCCATTATTCGATCATATTTTCTTGTTCTATTCCTTTTATTCTTCATTACACAAATTACTCAAATTGAGAGCTTCAATTCACCTGCTTACAAATAACCATATAGCCAATAAAAAAATCATAAATAATATTTATAAGTTCACAAATCTTACTAATTGAACAATGCTTTAATTTTTTTTTTAAAAAGAATAAAAAGGCAAAAAATAAAGTATAAAAAAAGAATAAAAAGGCAAAAAATAAAGTATAAAATTAACTTGCCAAGAAAAAAACAAACCTCCTTGATGATATTTCTTTATAATTTCCTTTGAACACAAAAAAAGCCAAAAACTCCCCCAAAATGGTTTAATTTTAAAAATCATTTTTTATTTCGCATTTAATCATTTTTTTATGGTTTTTTAATCCAAAAAATGCCTCTAATATATGAGGCTTAAGGGTGTGGTTGTCTACGTGATCGTGTGTAGTCAACCCTAGTTTTGGCCAAACCAAGTCTAAACGAACCAAGTTTGGTTGAAAGTGCCTATGTGGTAGCCAAATAAGAAAAAATTGCAGAATTGCACAACTTCTCACTTCTGCAACTGATTTATCCATCAAAACTCAACTTTCTTTAAAAAAAGAACTCGTTTATAGAGCTCAGAGTCAAGATTATCCTCATATAAGTTTTATAGTATTTCGATTAGATCTAGTATATTATAATTTCAAAATACTGCAAGTAGGTATTTTAACATTTGAGAAGACACTGGTTCGAAAAAAGAAAAAAATAGTAAATCATTTCAAAAATATTTAAAAATTATATTTAACTCTAGAGGAGAGAATCATGTTCAAGAATATATAATTGTTTTTCTAAATTGTATAGATTTGATAGGGGAAATAAGGTGAGAGACGAAAACTGTCGAATCCAAGTGAGTTTAACTTTGAATAGTTATAACAGAGAAAATATAAATCAAAATAAGTTCAACTTTGAATAGTTATAACAGAGAAAATATACATCAAAAATTAATCTTTTTTTTTATGCACTAGATATACATGTCATCTAAAACATATTTTGAAATCAGAGGAAAGAAAATTATTTGCATATAGTTTTTTGGCATGAACTAGACACCCTTCTTTTCAACATTTTTCAACAATTGAAAAATGGACTTTAAAAATGAAAAAACTACATCAATTCTTGTTCAATTTTTAAAAAAAATAGTAGACTTAAAATTCATGCAATTTACGCATTTCATCACTTTACATCATCTTCAAATTATAAATAGAAATATCACTTTTATATTGTTGATGTTGAATAGATTTGGTGCTATTAGTCTTTTCCTTTATAAAAGCGTGACACAAGTATGTGCTTTTATCCTTATGTATAGAAATTCTCTTATATTTATTTATTAAGGAAATTGTCATATACATATATCTATATTGGTTTATATATATATATATATATATATATATATATATATATATATATATATATATATATATATATATATATATATATATATATATATATATATATACAATTTTAAGATTGGATCTAGACTTTCCTAGTTATCAACCATGCTATTTGCCCCTTAGTTCTTATGATCTCCTTTATAATTTATCATCCCTAGAGTATTCAATTTCATGATGGGCAATTTCGGTAAAACTAGATTTTTATTACTTGCTTGAAGTAGTAGCTAAAATTGGTAGATTCTTCATGATGATTGATGAAATTAGGAGTGATGGCTAAGATTAATTAATTAATTTTGGTCTCTGAACAATGGTTCTATTTTCACTTTGTGATACTGAATAGTACTATATTTTATGCAAGTTGTATGAAATGTTTAGGGAGTGAACGATTGCAGTTTGGGCTACTATCATCTAGGTAAATTAATTTGAAATATCAGATTGGACTAATAAATCATAAATATGAAATATGGATAGATATCCAACTAGGAGATTAGATTAGAATTATTCAAACATTATTTTTTCCTTTCTACTAAGAAAAAATACTTTTCTTCTTAGAGATTCTATGATTTTTGTCTTCTTACATGTTTTAGAGGATCTTAGAATGGTTATGGAAAGGTGATATACTAGGCATAAATAGTATTTTAGCATTTTAAAGATATCCACCTCTCGGATTCAAGAATGAGATAGATAGACTTGAAAATATTAGTTGAAGTCCAGGGAGGGTGAGAAAATCTCCTTCTTGTCGCTAGAATTAAGATGTCATGTTTATATATCTCCTTACGGGTTTGGGAATGTTGGGGTTGCTTGGATACTGGATCAGGTTTGACTTTATAAATGGAGGATCTAGTAATATTAGGAATGACAAAATATAGTAAAACAATGATGAATTTGTATTTGTCATATTTAGAAGGTAAAGAAAGGTTTTCTTAATCAATTTCCTTATTAAGATGTTTCTTTTTACCATAAATGTTATAAATCATAACTCATGGAAGGATTGCATGTTTTAATAATAAAAAATTTCATGGCTACTAACTTATTTTGGCAAATAAATCCTATGTGGCTTTTAGAAATTGTAGGATTAAGGATCTCAGCTGAAGAAATCAATATGGGAATCTAGCTGGTAATTAGCAAGAATTGAAAGACTGATTCAGATTTAGAATATTATGGAATGAGGACAAAGAGTATAAAAAAATCAAAGGGGATATGTTGAAAGCTTGTAATACACACCCTCTTATCAATATTTTTAATAAACTATTATACCATTGAACTGACCCTAAATTCCCCATTCAGATGGTTAGATTGTGAATTAGGGGGATTCCTTTTTTAGCTTTATGAGAAAGACCAGACATTTTCTTTACCAAGTTCTTTCCTACCAGTGCTCACACTGAACTTGGTTGTAAAATTTTATAAGATTAATAAAAATATTTCGACTACGACCCATTAGCTATAAAAGGGCCAATAAAAATAATTTATCACTTAATTTTATTTTTGTAAATGAATATTAATTTATTCTAATATCTATTTAAATTATTATAGATATACATCCACATAAATAATCAAACAAATAAAAACATTGAAAATCATTTAAATGTATCAAATTTCCATAGTGTAAACTATTGTTTCATCAATATATCAAGTCATTTCATGATCCATCATCATTAAAAGATAAATAAGAATAGTAGTAGAATAGAGTGACTAAAAAGAGAGACTAATAAAGACACATATTCCAAGGAAAGGAAGGAGAAATACAAAAAAAAAATTAAACTAAAAGAGAGAACCTAAAAATTAGAAAAATAAAATTAAGAAAAACAAACCAAAAGAAAAAATAAAAGAAAAGAGAGGATAAAAAAAGCCAAAAATAATAATAAAAAAACAACCACAAGAAAAGCAAAACTTGAACCCAATAAAACAAAAAAGACAAACAATTTACAGACACCCACTATCCCATATATACATATTTAAAAGAAACAATATTTTATTTTATTATTTAATTTACTAAAATAAATTTAATGATTTTGGCCTACTCTATCAGATGCTTTTCCTTGAGTCACATATTTATTACATAATACTAATCGGCCTTAAACAAGATTACAACACCTATTACATATAACTACATTAATTTAGAATCCATAAATACCTTTCCCCTTTCTAAAATCAACCAATAAACATCAAATACATTTCCCCTTCCTAAAATCCACTAAGTAATATAATTACATCATAGGCGTTTCCATTTTGGAAAGCCTTGACCTATTTTGTTTGATCTACGGTTGTGATTGGTAGAAAAGACAATAATTTCCATTGGGAGACCGTGAGTCGTCCATCATTCGTTACAAGTTATTTGTCTGCTTTTTTGGATGATTCCTTGCTAGCTTTACTTTAAACATCACATCATGCAAAATACACACACAATAATTGTTGAAGGAAGCAAGGGGAAATGAAAGAGAGGGGGCAAGTGCAAGTACAATGTGTCCAGCCACAGTGATAGAAATCACTCTGGATGTCGCCGATTACAATGTCAGCCTAACTCCGACCATCGCCAAATTAACCACTCTGTAGATTTTGGATCTCTCCAACAACTTCTTCAGTGGGCCAATTCCATCATTTAAAATTCTCAAAAAATATTTCTAGCCTTGCTAGAGCCGACATCCTCTTCCTGTGAGAATTTTAGTTTCCTGACCACAACACCAAACATATTCTATGCACAAGATCAAAGGAGAACAAAAAAACACCAAATTAGGTTAGATTTAACAAGCCATTGGGCATATACAATACTACAAATACCTGGACAAAAACAATTCTCTAATTATAGAAAATATAAGGGAAAGAGGGGTATTTGTATGAAAAAAGAAAACCTGAACCACCCAAATGGCATCGGTGCCAGTAACAACAACCCACATGGTAGCGGCGGAGATGTCTCTGGGATATAGTCGAATGGGTGAGGGAATCATTTTCAGTAGGTTTGAATCACCCTTGGCCATTTTTGTTCCTTCTAACCCTTATCCTCTCTTCTACTTCTTCCTCTGCTTCACGTTGCGGGAATGCTCCTCGGTTATTTTGACTCATCTCATTTACAATTTATGTAGAATGCTTCACATGCACTTCTTTAATGCATTTTAAAAGAGGAAATTTCCCTTTGGTGTAAAGTTGTTAAAAAAAATAGTAAATATTCTAGATAGAGCAGAGGTAGCTTTATGTTGCGGCTTCAAAGTACCTATTTTACTAAAACAAAAAAAAGAAGAAAAAACTAGACGAATGCCAGATAATGATTCCTTGCCAAATAAGGATGTTGATATCGTATTGTGAGCCATCATCATTTGAAATAGGAAATATGCTAGCCCCCATTGCAAAATCACCACTCATTTGTATAAATTCTATGTAAAGCAAGTTGTAGCATTCAATTGGTTGATAAGCATCACTCTGCATTGTAAATATTTTGTGTTAGTGTCGTAATGTCATTAGAATGTGTTGGCTCTTAGTTTAGCAAGATTTTAACAACCTTTATTAATGCAGAGATTTACCTATGGGGTAGCTTACTTCCCACAATCAATACATTCATACAAGAACAAGGACCAATGAACAAAGCACTAAGGCTTTCTACATTTTGAACTCTGCAGAATTCAGGCGGGTGCACCTAGGATTAGGATCACTTAATTTCACCTTTTCACTAATCCTCACAAAGCAGATATGTGCCCATAATAATTCTTGTTATCTATGACATAAAGAGATAGGATGTGAAGCTAAGCACACTATCAATTCACTCACAAATAAAGCAGGGGCTATCACTACTAAGTCCACAATTATTGACTTAAAGATTTAGAATTTGATTTGTTTAAGTTTTGGGGTAGAACTGTTAGACAAGAAAGAACATCTATTTTGCCAAAATGTCTATGATAAGTCCCTTATCCATTAGGCATATTCAGAAACAATTTCTCACTATATTGTTGATTCTTATCATTCACCTTGTAAATGAAAATCAAATGAGAATCTCACTACTTACCTATATCTTTCTTAATACCCTGTTATTCTGTTAGGTTATATAAAACATTTACTTAACTTTTCAAGTTAACAACAAAACATATCAAAACATACAACACTTATGTCTGCAGTTATTGATCTTGAAGTCATCAACTCACAATATAATAGGAAATAACAAACCATCAAAGAGGAGACAAGATTTTGAGCTATTATGGAAATCCTAATATTAGTTGCCAAACTGATATAGGAGTGAGTTACTGAACATAGAATACTCCACAAATGAATAAGAAAAATGTAGATTCATTAAGATCTTTGTAAAACATAGAGGTTACAGACCTCTTCTAGCAATCCTTAGATGAAAGCCTATAGAACTGATTCTATCTTTGGTCTCTTGCAAACGATTCTTCTTCTCAACCCCAGAAAAGAACTCCCCTTAAATGACCTTGGGAATCCTTTTATATGAACAAGGATTGCTACAAGCTTAGGGTCATTTAGGGCACAATTAGGTAAACATTGCCAACTACTGCAACTTGAGATCAGGAACTAATTTATTACAGAAGTGACAAGGAAGCAATCCTAATTCAATCAGGAAATATTAGAGAGAAATTTGATATCCTCTACATTCTATAAACCCTAGAAGTCAAATTGCAAATCAGGGCATGATCTCATTATGCCTGCGGCAAGTAACTCATCACAAATATCTCAGCTACCTTTGTGTACTAGGAAAGTGAATTCTTTGGCAACTTGGTCCATACATAACTGTTGTATCTAGAAGCAACCACCTGCAAAATATCAAGCTTATGGCGGCAAAAAAGATCTGACCATATTTCACTCAACCACCTTGGAACTCATTCAATTCTCAACTGAAAAATCATCATTTATGGCCCAAGAAGAAATTAGATTATTCGTTCATTCTTCTAGCGCATGATCATCTCTATTTTCTGCAAACCCTAGCTTAGAAAATTTAAATGTAAACTGACAACGATTAATTTATCAAGTTAAAAACATGGTCGTCAATCTTGTTTCTTCCACATTGGACAATCCTCATAATTCTTTATAATAGTCAATTGAGCCTTTAAAAATTCTAGCCACATCATCATATCTTGACATCCAATTAGAAATGGGAAAATATGCATGACCTGGCAATGGACCCACTTTCTTTTATTTGACCTGCAATAAGTCTTAACCATACTGGATCTGGCAAACTGACGAATGAAGGCTTTCGGCTGATCTCAGAACACTTTGATAAATTGGGGTTTGATCTGGAGATCATGCAAACAAGGCATTTGCATGATCGCTTAATATATCCTTGACCCTGAGTATCATTTGGAGAATACGTGACCACCGTCAGATCAAGACTTCATCAATGACCTAGATTCTAACTCTCAATGCTCTTTATCTTTAACCCAACTTGATCAAGTGATTCAACAATTGAGGCAGTCTCCAAATTGTTGAATGTATTACTTAACTGGGGTCACATTTGGACAATAAGAGAAAAAATTAATCGCCACGTCGCTAGATAAAAACTGTAACCTCAGTTATATCTCGAGAATAAAATTTGATCATTGATCTTTCTTATCATCCATGACTATCGCTAAATCGCTGAGCCTGGTCTTACCCCATCTTGGAGCTAGAGGTCACGTGACTGAGAAATCTCCAAGTCACTGAATAAAAACTTGACCTCGGGTTAGATCACTAGAACACATGAAAAGCCTCAGTCGCGTGTTTGCTGAATAGACACTTGACCGCCCAGGACTTAACCTTTGACTTAACTCAGGCCATCTGGAGATCACACGAACAAAGGACTTCTTGCGATCAATGAATAATTTACTAACCATGGGTTTTATCTAGAGAATTAGCGCTAACCGTTGATCATGATTTGCATCGACGGTCCAAGTTTAAATGTTGAAAGTTACAAGCCTTGACCATGATATCTAGAGATTGCGCGATTGAAATAAACTGAAACCACTCGCCAGGTCGCTGAATGTTAGGAACTTAACCACCAAGATCATGAGAATACATGATTGATTGTATTCATTGGATCATCGAATAGAAGCTTAACAACTCGGGAAAGGAAATAAGACATGTGCATAAAGGGGACTTAAGTGGCCTGAAAAGGTAATGAGGAAATAGAACAAGGGTAGGGTTTCTTGATGCAATCAAGGATGGTGGATCCAATTAAGGATAGCCCAACCTTGTAGCCAACTAACACACATCGGAATAACACAACATGATATGCTCAAAATCATATTTTCATTAACATGCCCAGCTGTAAGGCCTTTCGGGTTAGGGCCAATTACAAATAATAGTAATTCTGCAAGATTAAGTAGATCCAATATAACTCCAGCTAATCTAGTTCTGAAATAGATCAACAACTGATGGAAACCCTAAGGCAGATCTGAACTTGTTCTTGCAAGCCACCAAGAAATATCCTTGTCTCCAAGCATGCAAACCACTAGCTCTGCTAATACAAACTATCAGAAGTCAATATGATCTACAAGATCTCGCAGGATCCAAGATCTTTTCCACAACTTCACTAATCTGGTTCCTGCCAAAAATTCTGCCCTTAACAACTACCTAATCACTCCTTAAATACTAATCTTTAGCCACAAGTCAGTTGGAAGAAACAATTAACTCCTGGGCCAAGTCGGCTTCTACTAAAAAAATATTAAATTCAATACAAGTCATCTCAAAAATAGCCTTACAATTATTTAATTCTCCATGTCAGCCTCTAGATCTACATACGAGAATGCAACAAAAGCTACCATCAATAAATGCACCAAGTCGGCCAACCAAATCACCAAGAACCCCAGTCAGTAAACCAAAACTACCGAGCACCAAAGAAACAACTAAGCCAGCTAGGCATGACCGAGAAAGCATGTTGACCGAGCACCATGAGCATCGTCGAGTACAAGTTCTACCGAGCACCAGAGGTTTCACCGAGTTCCTTCAGCAACTGAGCTTCCTTCAATAACCGAGACCATCAGTTAAAGTTGCAATCGAGTACCACATAACCAAAACAATACACCTCCATGTAGATTCACTAAGTACCCTAGAATGCCCTTGCATCAGAAACCTCAGGTTCCAAAAGATGTTCATATGTGAGAAGAAGATCTTCCGGGATTCAACGCATAAACCCTGAATTGGTTCTTCACATATAAGTCCTCCAACTGTTCAGCTTGCATACTCTTCCACTTTTGCTTCCTCTATCTTTTCAAGTCTTTCCTTGATAACACACAGGCTTGTTCTCCATATTGATCATCCATACCTTTAGGATCCGCCAACTCAACTTGGCTACCAATACTCAGACTTCTCCTACCAAGTGTTGTATCTAGAAAAGGCATCAGGGAAAACTTACTGTCATCCTTCTCAATAGTAAAAACATTCTTCATATAATCATACATAGCTCTGAAAACATATTTCCAAGGTCTACCAAGCAATATATGACAACTATTCATCTCCACAATGTCACATAACACAAGATCCTTATACTAGCCATTCTAAAAATCAACAAAACATTTTTCTCTTACTTCCAGAGCATGAACATTTTGTAACTAGCCAATCCTATAAGGATGTGGATGTTTCATTCTATTTAGACCAAGTTTCTGAACAATGTCCTTAGCAACAAGGTTATCAGTACTACCACTGTCAACAATAACATCACAAAGTTTACCTCCAGACTTGCACCGAGTCCTGAATAAGTTACTCCTTTGACAAGGTTCCTCCTTTGTACTGAGCAATGTTCACTGAACTAGCAAGTTCTCAGATTCAGGTTCATTCTCAACATTTTCATTCACCATAGCAGTTCGTCGGTCACCAAGCTTCTTTTGTGTACACTCAAAAGAACAGTGTCCTTCTTCACCACAATTATAACAAGCACCTTTAAAGATAACTCTACTTGTCTTCTTCCTTAGTTCTATAGGTTTCTACTCATCTTCTGCAGTCAGTTTATCCTTCACCGAGTGATCAATATTTTCCTTTCCTTGGGAATTACTATGTTGTTTCCTCTTCAACTTATCTTCTAGCTTCAGAGCATACTGATAAGCATCTTGAATAGAATCAATCTTTAGCATGCCAAGCTCATCCTGAATATTGAATCTCAAACCATTCACATACCGAGCTACCTTCTCCTTACCAAGTTCTATGTGTCCAGACTGAATAGTAAGTTTGTAGAACTCCTCAATATAATCTTCCACAGTCAAATCCTTCTATTTCAGATTCTGCAACTTCTTAAACAAGTCAAGCTCATAGTCAGCAGGTATGAACTTATCTTTCAATTTAGTCACCATCAACCTCCACCGATTGATCTTCATTTCACCTTCATCTTCTCTGTCTCTTTGTAATTCTTTCCACCAAAGAGCAACATGTCCTTTTAAATTAGTCTATGCTAATCTCACCCGAAGAGGATCTTCAATTTCTTCAAGCTCAAAGAAATCTTCCAATTCACCGATCTAGTCAATCAAGTTATCAAGTTTCAAATTACCAGAGAAAGTAGAAACTTCCATTCGATAACTATTACTTAACCAAGCTCCAGATCTATGCAACTGACCAGTTCTATCTTCACTAGATCTATCTCTCTAGTAATCACCACTAGATCCAACAGATTCAAAGTCTTTAGTAGCTTCCTCATAACCATCCTCAATACCAACATTCTGAGGTACACCAGTCATAGCTCTCATGATCTCAGTGACCATGTCATTCTTCATCAACTCCATCTCAGATTTGAAATCAGATTTCACCTTCACTATAATCCTAGATTCCACAGTATCACAAAGATCAACAATCACCCTAGGATCCAATCTTTTCAGAGGCATCCTTAAAGATAAGAAAACCCTTTGCAACAAAACTCTACACCGACCACCTTGTGACAACCTCCAAGTTGTATGCAAGTCAGATCAGCCTGCCACCTTGCATGAACAACTAGTCCAAGATTTCACAAGTTCAGTGCCCCAGATCTGCAACTCAAATCATACGATCTCTTTGCCAACAAGGTCAAATTCACAAGATCAGCCTTGCTGGGTCAACCTTCACTCAATAAGATCAACTCAGCTCTGATACCACCTAACGTAGTCAAGGATGGTGGATCCAATTAAGGATAGCCCAACCTTGCAACCAACTAACACACTACATAATAACACAACAAGATATGCTCAAAATCAGATTTTCATTAACATGCCCGACTGTGAGGCCTTTCGGGTTAGGGATAATTACAAACAATTGTAATTCTTTAAGATTAACTAAATCCAATATAACTCCATCTAGTCCAGCTCTGAAATAGATCAGCAACTGATGGAAACCCTAAGGTAGATCTAAACTTGTGCTCACAAGCCACCAAGCAATCTCCTTATCTCCAAGCATGCAAACGACTAGCTCTGCTAATACAAACTATCAAAAGTCAATCTGATCTACAAGATCTCGTAGGATCCAATATCTTTTCCACAACTTCACTAATTTGGTTCCTTCCAAAAAATTTTCTCTTAACAACTACCTAAACACTCCTTAAATACTAATCTTCAGCCACAAGTCGACTGGAAGAAACAATTAACTCCTAAGCCAAGTCAGCTTCTACTACAAACAAATATTAAATTCAATACAAGTCAGCTCACAAATAGCCTTACAATTATTTAATTCTCCATGTCGGCCTCTAGATCTACATAGGAGAATGCAACAAAAGTTACCACCAATAAATGCACCAAGTCGACCAACCAAATCACCAAGAATCCCAGTCGGTAAACCATAACTACTGAGCACCAGAGAAACAACTGAGCTAGCTAGGCATGACTGAGCAAGTATGTCGACCAAGCACCACGAGTATCGCCGAGTACAAGTTTTGCCGAGTGCCAGAGGTTTCACCGAGTTCCTTCAATAACCGAGACCATCGGTTAAAGCTACAACCGAGTACCACAAAACCAAAACAACACACCTCCATGCAGATTCACCGAGTACCCTAGAATGCCCCTGCATCATTTCTTAACTTAGACAAAATTTTAAAAACCCTTGGCATGGATAAACCCTAGTTTTCAAACCTTAAAATTGCAATATCTCCCTGGTTTTTTTACTTGAGCACATGCGATCTTGACTAGAGCTTAATGACAACTTGATTAATCCATGGATTAGGGCACAAGCCATAAAACATTATATATCCTCTTCGCAGACCAAAACAAGATGCAACAGGACATGGCAATTTTCTAGGGCTTTTGCAGGAATAGACCATTTTCTCTGGATATTTTTATTGATTGGAAAATGGACTAACAATGGCTCTGACTGGGGATGTATGCATGCCTCTTATAGGCATAGCAAGAACTTAGAATCATTGGGAGAGAAGAACACCTACTGGACAAAGCTTGCAGGGCACTTCTTCAAAAAACTAGCAGACTTAAAGCAAGAAAGCAAGAAAGAAATACAAAACTGAAAGGGAAAACTAACCTATTGCTAATGGATAAAAAGAGTACATTATGAAAAGTACAATTTCAAAAATTGTCCATGAACTAGCAATTCCAAAGCATTTCCAACCAGATCCTTCAAGATATATGAATCAAATCCCCATTTTGCATTAATGAGATAGGGTCCCAACCATATTGGGTCAAATTTACTATGCTTACCCCTCTCTTCCAACCTGGAATTCCACATCAGAACCAAATAATTGATGCAAAAACTTCTAACTATAGTCTTTTTGTCATACAGACTCTTGTATTGTAACTACAAGTTGATATTCTTGTCATGAGCCTCTCTTCTTGATTCATCCAATTGTATCCGATCCTCCAATCTGATCCTCATCTCATTATCCAAATCATCATCATATATTTGGATGAACTTATACATCTGTAGTAGATTATTTTGTGGTAACCTGGCATGAATTCCATTTACTAAATCAAAAGGAGCACAACCAATTGCCCTTTTTACTATCACTCTATCAGCCCATAGAGCCAACTGCAACTTGGAATCCCATGATTTCTTGTTTTTATCAAGAACTCTTTTCAAAATCTTTATCAAGCTCTTGTTACTTGATTATGCCTAACCATTATCTTGGGGGTGATAAGGGGATGAGTATGAGACCTGAATCACATATTGGTGATAGAAATCACCAAACTCTTCGGACTTGAAACACATTGCATTATCAACTATAATTAATTGTCTTAGGACATCCAAACCTAGTCAAGATGTTCTGCATTATAAAATCAGTCACCACCTTACTAGTAGCCCTTCTAGTGGGAATTTCTTCCACCCACTTAGTGAAATAATATGTGGCCACCAGGATGTATGAATGACCTCCACTTGATTTGTTTGGGATTTCCCCAATATAGTCCATACCCTACTTTTGAAAAGGGGCCATCACTACAACAGGTTTTAAAGGAAAATTACCACTGAATTTTAATTTTCTTGTGAACCTATGGCAAGCATCACACTTCTTGATAAACAAATGTGCATCTTTGAAAATTGTGGGCCACCAAAAACTAGACCTTAATATCTTATGTGCAGTTGTCTTAGCCATGTAATGGCCACCACACACACCTTCATGCATCTCTTGTAACAAGTGTTCAACCCTTTCATGATCAACACATTTGAGAAAAACACCTTCATTTCTCCTCCACCATAATTCACCTTTGAAAATTTCATATCTTATAGCATGTAATTTGACAGTCCTTTTATTGTCATCCATTTCAGGAGGAAGAAACAATCTCTGCAAGTATCCAACAATATTTTTGTACCAATCACAACAATCCAAATCAAATATATATGGCCTTTGTTCTTCTTCAAGAACATTTATATGATTAGCATCTAAATTGCTTTGGGCCATGAGTTTAACAAATCCTAGTCCTCTGACTAGTTTTGTGATTTGAATGTCAATGTTGAATTCTTGAATCCTATTAATCCACCTACACCTTTTTCCTGAAACTTCCTGTTGTACTAAGATGTATTTCACAGCAGCACTAGGCACATATGCAACTATAGTTTCTCCAACTAAGTAGCACCTAAATTATTAATAGCTATAACCACTTCATAGGCTTGTTTCTCATTTATATCATATTTTAATTATATTGCTTGTAAAGACTTACTGAAAAAAGATATGGGCTGCTCAAAACCATCTGAGTTCTTTTGTAACAATACTGCAACAATGGTATGAAAGGAAGATAAATAAAATATTTGGAGAGGCTTACTAAAATCCGGTGTCCTTAGCACAAGTGCATCCTTGATTGCTTGCTTGATTTTAGAAAAATCCCTCCTAACTTCTTCAGTCCAGTCCATCTTTGCATCCTTTTTCAACATTATCGAGATAGGAACACTAGTCTCAATGAAATTTGGGACAAATCTTCTAACAAAGTTTATTTGTCCAAAGAAAGATTGAATTCCTTTGACATTTCTTGGTAATGGTACTTTGTTAATTGCAATTACCCTCTTAGGGTCAATTCTAACTCCATCTTTAGACACAATATGACCCAAAATATTACCTTCTGTTACCCCAAAAGCACATTTCTTTAGGTTCAAAGACACTCCATACTCTAGAGCTCTCACAATTTTTTTTCAAAGTGGCCACAATGTTGATCCTCCTTTGTTGAGTAGATTGTGAGGTCATCCTGATATATCACAAGAAACTTGTTGATGAAATCTACAAATGCCACATCCATGGCTCTTTGAAAAGTAGCCCCAGCATTTGTCAAGCCAAAAGGCATCCTGACATATACATATGTACCCCATGGAGTAGTAAATGCAGTTTTAAATTGTTCAGTATCCTTGACAAGAACTTGGTTATACCCTGAAAACCCATCCATCATAGACATCAGCTCTGAACTAGTAACCCTTTGTAACATGGCCTCCATATTTGGCAATCCATAATTGTCTTTTAATGAGTTCATATTCAAAATTTTGAAGTCAACACAAAGCCTAATGTATCCATTCTTCTTTCTTACAAGGACCAAGTTAGAAACCCATGTAGAATGCCTGATAGGTTGAATGATGACCACATCACTCATTCTCTGCAACTCTTCTTGCATTTTTGGTGCCAAAGTGGGGTTCACAAGTCTTAACTTTTGTCTGAAAGGATTTGTTCCTTCTTTCAAAGGAATCTCATGTTGGAACAAATCCTGTCTATAAGATTTCAAGTCATCATAAGACCATGCAAAGACATGTCTATATTTCCTAAGAAGATCAATGAGAGACTTTCTTATTTTGGGAGATAACTTTTCCACAATATATATATTTTTTGGAGTTTCAACTGTCCCTAAATTAATTTCCTCTAGATTCTTTGGCTTATCCACATTTTTTGTTGAAAAGAACCTATCATTATTATCAAATGCTCTTTCAAGAACAACCAAGCCCTTTGGGACCTTGTTTTTTTTTAATTGAAATAATTCTTGACCAAGAACAGTATGCTTACCATCTGAAGTTTCCACACACCCATTGAAATTCAGTTCTTTATCCTCAAGATTTTCCTCAGAATGTGAAAACTTCAAGATGTCCAAATCATCTTAAAAAACTTGCCAATTGTCAATGTTGCCCGGTATGGAAGGTCTATATTGAATCTCAATTTTGGAAATCCCAGCAAATGTAACATCCTTTGGCCTTAAAGCAATGTTTGCAAGTAGGTCATCCATTTTTTTTTGACTTTTGTCCATCCACTCAATACCATTTAAGCATCAAAACACTCTATCTCATCCCAAACAGCATTTTTGTATTGTTTCAGTATATCATTCTTTGATGCATATTTGGATCTTACTTGAGATACCACAAGTTATGAATCTCCAATCACTCTAATGTTTCTGATATTGTGTTTTGACACCAATCTTATCCCTATTAATAAAGCCTCATACTCTGCAGTGTTGTTTGTACAAGGGAACATTAAAGTAAATGAATACTTAAATGTCCTTCCCGTAGGAGAAATTAGCAACACACCTGCACCAGCTCCCTCATTAGAGCTTGCACCATCAAAGTGCATGGTCCATAAACCATCTTGATCTATCAAATTTTCCTTATCATCAAACAAAAGTAAAGGCTCATCTTTTCCTTCAACCTTTAGGCTTTGTGCTTGAAAAGAATTCACATCAGTGTCAAGGAAACAATTCATGTTTTCATTTTGTGTTTCTTCTTCAATCATATGGGAAGTTTTGTTTTCCCCGGATACCTTAAAATTTTGACCAACAATTTTGAAGGTTGCAAAACATAAGTCACACTATATACTACCTCCCATTGCTGCACTCCATTTTCTTGACAATAACATTCCATACTGAGGCGATATGTCAACAACTAATACACTCATAGTTAGTTGTCTGTCAAGATAAGCTGCAAGTTTGTAAGGCAAGGCCTTAATTGTACCGATGACAGGGACTTCTCTAGAATCCATGGCCTGACATCTCCCATGAGGAGTATCCACTTGAAGTCCCATTGCTCTCATAACCTCAGCAGGCATAACTGTATTGGAAGCTCCAGAATCTATCATGCAATTTTTTAACATTTTCCCATTTATGACTAGAGTTAAGAAAAAGGGATCAACAGTTCCCATAGAAGTGCTGACAACATTTGTATCTAGATAAATCTGAGGTATCTTTGAAACAATTTCCTCAGTATCATTCACCTTCTATTCATATTTTTCTGTCTTATGAATGTTTGTTGAAAGAACACCACTAATTCATGTAAGGGCCTTATTTTTGTGCTCACCTATTCTCATCATTTCCTTTAATGGAACCTTGACTATTATCTGAGATCAAAAATAATTCATATCAATAGGTGTGTATTCAAATAAATCCTGCCTTCCCTAAAACATACTTTCATTCTCAACCTGTGATGCAAAATGTAGCTTGCCTTCCCTTTTATGCTTAGTATAAATTTGGGGAATAGGGATACTTGTCACTGGTGTCTTCACCTTTACTATATACATATTTTTTGAATGAACTATCTTTTCCCCCCTTTTTATATTCATCTTTCTGACATCTTCAACATCCTTACTTTTATCTTGTGCTTGCTTAGTGTCTACTTGACTTTTCTTAAAAAATACACTTGTTGGCCTACCATCTGCACTTCCAACTGTTTGATTCCTCAGAACATAATTACCCCTAGCCCAAGAAACCATGTCAGTAGTGATTTGAGCTATCTCTTTATTATAAGGCCTTCTTAATGCAAAAGGCTCATCACCCTCCTTTGTATTGCAAACTATATTTTCAATATCTTCCTCCTCATCAAAAAAGACCTGCTGATGATATATCTCCTTTCTATCTTGGGAATAGGATGCATCTTGGTTTTCATCTTCTTCTGCAGAATCAACTTCCTCCCATAGTTGTGAAATTGTCATAGCACAACCTCGGTCATCATAAGATTCATCTTCCTCCCCCCCCTGCTCATCATTTGCAACTATATTCTAAGAAATTGCACAATAATCAGGATCATGTGGGGACTAGCAAACAATGCACCATGGGACATCATCTATCATGTTAATAGAGTGCCTTTGCAAAGGATCAGGGGTTTTATCATTTGGTTTGTATTTTATTTCTGGGATTGTAGGCTTCCCATCCTTCCATTGGCTATTGTAAGGAAAATTCTGCAACCTAGGATGCCTATCAAAGTTGTTAAAAGGAGGCTGACCATTATTGTGTGACCTATTTCTATTTTCACCAGGTTTCAAATCTTTCAAAGCATTTAGGATTTTTTTCAAATTATCCTCCTCCCTAGGCTTTACATTTGAAGCTTTATCCAATTCTTTCTTTTCAAACCTAGGAGGTTTAGGCTCCTCTCTCCTACCTAGCTTTCCCGATACCCTCCTGTTACTTTCAATATTTATAACAAATCTTTGGGCTTCCCTAATAGTTCTAGCATTTTTATCTTTGAGCAAGCAACCCATTTTTTCATCATAAGCATTGAGATATGTTTCCAAGCAAACTTTCTCATCTAGTCTCATAACTTGGAAGAGTTGATGCATTGCCTTTTGAAATCTGACATTAAACTCAAGAACCTCCTCATTCTAGTTTTTCTTAATATTGTTGAATTCATTTAGCATAAAACCTTCATTTATTTTATCACCATATTGGTCCTTAAAACAATTTATGAAATCATCCCAGGAGCCAATACAATCATAAGGGAGTCCTCTAAACCAATCTTAGATGGCATCTTCAGTTAATGATTGAACAAATAATTTCATAATGACATCTTCATGTTCAATTTCATAATCATCTATTATATCAATGAAATTCTTTAAATGTTGCTCACATGTAACAACATTATTACCAGTGAACTTTGGAAGTTTTTCTCTATTTTTTTTAGGAATCAAATTTGGATAATCAGGAATACCATTAAAAAGGAGTTGTTTGTACCTTTTCATATGAACAAGTCTTCTTTGCAATGATCCATCATTTTGAAAAGTAGATACTTTATTTGATGTGTCGGTAGCATTTGTAGAAACTACTGGTTTGATAACAACATTCTGGTTGTCATGGTTTCTAGAGTTAGTACCAGGCATAGCATTTTGAGGTCCTGATAATTGTCTGAGAAAGTTGATCTTCTTTTTCATCTCTAAAGCCACAGATTCAATGTTTGCTTTCTCAAGTTCCTTGGCCACTATTTCATTCTTTCTCCTGGTATTTTCAAGGTCAACCTTTAACCTTGATACTCTATCCAAAGGATCTTTATCATTTAGAGGCTCATTGATTGTAATCCCAATAGCCTTTTTATTTCCTGCATTCATAGTTTTTCTTACCTCACATACTTTTTGGATAACAGACTGCTCTTTTTCTCCTTTAGGCATTGGAACATAATTTATTGCTTCCATGTTTTCTATCTGCCTCTTTAACTATTCAGCTCTTATCATAGCTTGTCTTATTTTATCTTCTTTTTCTTTTTCCCTCTGTTGTCTAATGGTAATCTATTCCTGGAGTCTCCTTTCCAGATTAAAAACTTCTTCAAAGACCTCTTCAAATTCTGGGAGAGTTTTTTCAGAGTCAGAATCCTCATCATGAACTTCATCTTGTTTCTCTTTAGGGATATGAAGGCCCTGGGGTACTGAAGTACCAAGGGCAAAAGGAGGATAAAAATCTTGTCTGCTCCTACTTTTACTTCTTGACCTTCTATCATTTTCAAGAGTTTTATTTGGGACCATGCCCTTATTGTATTGTGATCTTCCCTCCCCTTCCTCTAGAGGAAAATCATAGTCCTCATAGTGACCTACTCCCGAATCCACAACCTCTTCATATTCTGATATGTTACCATCTTGACTGGTGTGGACTTGATCATCTTCATTTGTATTTCTTTGTCTCCATGTCTGAGGCATGTTTTTAGCATTCCTATCAGCTCTTGGTTGACGAGCCCTAGAAGTACTTGGGAGCTCACCCTCCAACCTATCTTTAGGATGATCCTTCCTTTTGGCCCTGGTAATTATTTGATTCATACTTTGATATTTTAGTCTTCTCAACACTGATGCAAAGATTTCTCAGAGTCGCCACTCGCACTTAGTGAGGAGATGTGAATTTTTTTAGATTTTGACTCTACTCTTTCAATGGTAACTACTGGATAACATAAATAATTCAGCCAGGAGTCTATCTCTACTTGTCCCCGCATTATTTTAGAACAAATTTGTAATATCAGAGATCTTCAAACTGGATTTATCATGACTATATCACCTCTATTCCCTAGTAGAGTCACTATTTTGTTGGCTCTTGGTTTTGCAAGATTTTAACCACCTTTATTAATGTAATGCAGAGATATACCTATGGGGTAGTTTACTTCCCACAATCAATACATTCATACAAGAACAAGGACCAATGAAAAAAGCACTAAGGCTTTCTACACTTTGAACTTTGCAAAATTTAGGCAGGTGCACCTAGGATTAGGATCACTTAATTTCACCTTTTCACTAATCCTCACAAAGCAGATATGTGCCCATAATACTTCTTGTTATCTATGACATAAAGAGATAAGATGTGAAGCTAAGCACACTATCAAATCACTCACAAATAAAGTAGGGGCTATTGCTATTAAGTCCACAATTACTGACTTAAAGATTTAGAATTTGATTTATTTAAGTTTTCGGGTAGAACTGTTAGACAAGAAAGAACATCTATTTTGACAAAATGTCTGTGATCAGTCCCTTATCCATTGGGCATATTCAGAAACAATTCCTCACTCTATTGTTGATTCTTATCATTCACCTTGTAAATGAAAATCAAATGAGAATCTCACAACTTACCTATATCCTTCCTAACACCCTGTTATTCTATTAGGTTATATTAAGAATTTAATTAAATTTTCAAGTTAACAAAAAAACATATCAAAACATACAACACTTATGTCTACAACTATTGATCTTGAAGTCATCAACTCACAAGATAATAGGAAATAAAAAACCATCAAAGAGGAGACAAGATTCTGAGCTATTATGGAAATCCTAATATTAGTTGCCAAACTAATACAGGAGTAAGTTATTGAACATAGAATACTCCACAAATGAATAAGAAAGCTATAGATTCATTAAGATCTTTGTAAAAAAGAGAGGTTACAGACCTCTTCTAGAAATCCTTGGATGCAAGCCTATAGAACTGAGTCTATCTTTGGTCTCTTGCAAATGATTCTTCTTCTCAACCTCGGAAGAGAACTCCCTCTAAATGACCTTGGGAATCCTTTTATATGAACAAGGATTGCTACAAGCTTAGGGTCATTTAGGGCATAATTAGGGAAACATTGCCAACTACTGCAACTTGAGATCATGAACTAATTTATTATAGAAGTGACAAGGAAGCAATCCTAATTCAATTAGGAAATATCAAAGACAAATTTGATATCCTCTACATTCTAGAAACCCTAGAAGTCAAACTGCAAATCATGGCATGATCTCATTATGTCTGCGACAAGTAACTCATCACAAATATCTCAGCTACCTCTACTTACTAGGAAAGTGAATTCTTCGACAACTTGGTCCATACATAACTATTGTATCCAAAAGTAACCACTTGCAAAATATCAAGCCTATGGTGGCAAACAAGATCTGACCATATTTAGCTCAACCACCTCGGAACTCATTCAATTCTCAACTGCAAACTCATCATTTATGTCCCAAGAAGAAATTAGATTTTTCATTTGTTCTTCTGGCACATGATGATCTCTATTTTCTATAGACCCTAGCTCAAAAAAATTAAATGTAAACCGACAACGATTAATTTATCAAGTTTAAAACATGGTCTTCGATCTTGTTTCTTCCCGACACATCAGACAATCCTCATAAATCTTTATAATAGTCAACTGAGCCTTTGAAAATTCTAGCCACATCATCATATCTCAACATCCAATCATAAACGGGCAAATGTGCTTGACCTGGCAATGGACCCACTTTCTTTCATTTGACTCGTAATAAGTCTTAACCAAACTAGATCTGGCGAACTAGCAACTAAAGGCTTTCGCCTGATCTCGAAACACTTTGCTAAATTGGGGTTTGGTTTGGAGATCACGCAAACAAGGCATTCGCGTGATGGCTTAATATATCCTTGACCTTGAGTATCATTTGGAGAGTACACGACCACCGTCAGATCAAGACTTCATCAACGACCTAGATTCTAACTCTGAATGCTCTTTATCTTTAACCCAACTTGATCAGGTGATTTAGCGACTGAGGTAATCTCTAAATTGCTGAATGTATTACTTAACCGAGGTCACATCTGGAGAACAAGAGAAAAAAGAAATCACCAAGTCGCTAGATAAAAACCTTAACCTCAGTTATATCTTGAGAATAAACATTGATCGTTGATCTTTCTTATCATCCACAACTATTGCTAAATCACTGAGCCTGGTCTTAACCCATCTTGAATCTGGAGATCACGCGACTGAGAAATCTCCAAGTCACTGAATAAAAACTTGACCTCAGGTTAGAACACTAGAACATGCGAAAAGCCTCAGTCACGTGTTCGCTGAATAGAAACCTGACCGCCCAAGACTTAACCTT
This sequence comes from Chamaecyparis obtusa, assembly GCA_027943335.1. NCBI lineage: Eukaryota > Viridiplantae > Streptophyta > Pinopsida > Cupressales > Cupressaceae > Chamaecyparis > Chamaecyparis obtusa. Next base: position 577,185 of record BSBK01002413.1, read on the forward strand.
TGACTTAACTTAGGCCATCTGGAGATCACGCGAATAAAGGACTTCACGTGATCACTAAATCATTTACTAACCATGGGTTTTATCTGGAGAATTAGCACCAACTATTGATCATGATCTGCATCGACAGTCCAAGTTTAAATGTTGAAAGTTACAAGCCTTGACCGCGATATCTAGAGATTGCATGACTGAAAGAAACTAAAATCGCTCGCCAGGTCGCTGAATGTTAGGAACTTAGCTACCAAGATCATGAGAATACGTGACTGACTATATTTGTTGGATCGCCGAATAGAAGCTTAACAACCCGAGAGAGGAAATAAGACATGTGTATAAAGGGGACTTAAGTGGCCTAAAAAGGTAATGAGGAAATAGAACAAGGGTGGGGTTTCTTGACTTAGACAAATTTTTAAAAACCCTTGGCATGGATAAACCCTAGTTTTCAGACCTTAAAATTGCAATATCTCCTTGGTTTTTTCACTTGAGCACATGTGATCTTGCCTGGAGCTTGATGACAACTTGATTAATCCATGGCTCAGGGCGCAAGCCATAAAACATTATATATCCTCTTTGCAGACCAAAATAAGATGTTGTAGGACATGGCAATTTTCTAGGGCTTTTTTAGGAATAGACCATTTTCTCTGGATATTTTTTATTGATTGGAAAATGGACTAACAAAATGTCTGAAATCAAATTCTCCCTCGTTAATGCCATGAAGGGTATCCTAATACAACATTTAGGAGCATGTAGCTTGAAAATTTACTGCCCAATATGTAGTAGAGAGCCTTGTATTGTCGTCCCCATATAGACCTGGACTAACCTGCACAATAATGAGGTGATTATTTTAATTTATAAGGAAACTCAAAATAACCTTTTGAGAATTATTTCAAATACACTTACAAAAGGATGCTAGCTCCATCTTTACCTGACATCTTGCTTGAATACTCTTTAAATCCCCATCAAAAGAACTAGCCAAAATCCAAATTTGAGACAAACTGAACTCATTTGAAAGTTGAATCTTAGGCAGCCCAAAGTACAAGCTACCTGTGAAAAATATTGATTAATCCCCTATGAGATTTGTGATTTAGACAAAAAAAATTATAGCTACCCATCCCAGTGATTCAAATCTCAAAAAAAAGCTGAAAAATTATTTCACCTGCCCCCTTTCAACTCCCTCCTTTTGCATCGTCAAATGACAGTAAGAAATCACATCTCCTTTGCCATTCATATATATATATATATATATATATATATATATATATATATATATATATATATATATATATATATATATATATATATATATATATATATATATATATATATATATATATATATATATATATATATATATATATATATATATATATATATATATATATATATATATATATATCAATTGAATCCACTCAATGAGAAAATTTCCTCTATAAACTCCAAATAAAGAGAGTACATGTACATTGCCCATGCTAGGCATATGATCTATTAGCTTTACAACTTCTCAGACCTTTATGAGCTTTTGAACTTTGGTCCTCTTCCTACAACTGGAAGTTGAATAATTTTTAGCTGTTGAGAGCGGATTGTAATGGATTCAAATAAGAGAGAGATCTACAATAGAGATGATGAAAGATAGCTATGGACTAGACCACATATTATTGAGGGAGCCTCCTGGAGCTTCTGCGAGGGTACATTTGTTTGGAGGGCATGTGACTTTCTTGAAGACTGAATGACACGAGGAATTATTGTTTATGAGCAGTAAGGCCTTATTCAATCCACAAAAAGTGATAAGATTAGGGGTTCCAATTTACTTTCCTCAATTTGAAACTTTGGATCACTAGAACAACATGGTTTTCCCAAGAATAAACTTTGGACCATTTAAAATAATCCTCCACCTCTTCCTTGATGTCACTTGTCTTCAGTAGTTAAAAAAACTAAACCCTCAACCCTCTAACTTTTTACCTACAATATGTTGTTACGAAACCTAGAAAACTGCATGCAACTCCAAATGTGGGATGCATGCATTTGAAAGATTCCATGATGCAAATCCAAATGTGGGATGCATGCATGTGTTTGAAAGATTCTAAACTAGTTAATAATTCTTTTATAAACCTTCATGTTAGTAACTTGTTCTAAATACATAACATTTTTTCATGTTTAGGTGATGGTATAACCAATAAGCCAATAACAACTTCTATTTTACTCGCCATTTAAGAAAGCCTCTTTTGTATCAAAATAAATTTATGAAATTGAATGCTTTGATTTTTCATGGGCATCATTGGTAGAAATATTCTTACCATTATCTTTAAGATTACTTCATTGAAATATATTTAGTAAATTCTAAAGATAGAGGAAAACTAGATTCCATTCAATTGGTCAAATCTTTATAGAATTTAAACTCAAAAACTACATATTAATATCAAGATTTTAAAGACTCAAAAAAATACATATTAATATCAAGATTTTAAAGTCATTTTCTACATTGTTCTTGCAAGATTCAAGAGACATCTTCTACATAGAGACTCTGGATTACTTCCCTGACTGGATATATCACAAATGTTGTGCACTCTTATCTTTTATCCCTCACATCATTCTCTGTCGATTAAAAACAAAACAAAGTGGAAAAATTCCAGAACTTGGTCATTCTCTTTGTAGAAAAGGAAAACATCTAAATTCATTTTACTTTGGTCACAACGTTTCAATAAATGATATAATCAGCTTTAGTCATTAGGACTTCATAGTTTACGAGTGTAAATCTTATATCAATAGTCAAGTAGATTTTACTTGTGCTCTTAGTTTCACAGGATCTTTATGTTTCTTTGTTTGTGCTCGAATTTTCTATTCTTTATTATTTTTAATCTATTTAAAAAGTTTTAATGTGAGTTGTTCATATAATTTATTTAAATAATTGATGGTAAAATTGGGGAATCATTATGATTTTTTTTTTTAATATTTAATTTAATATTTTGTATTATCTAATTTTATAGATAGTAATAATTTATTATTAAATTTTTATGTGTCATTAATAAAAATAATTAATTTACAATTTTAAATTTAATTTCTACATTATTTTCTCTCTCTCTAGATATTACTTTCATTATATTTTTTATATCTTAAATTTTACATCTCTAAGTTTAATATTTAATTTTATATTTTATATTATCTAATTTTATATATATAGTAATAATTGATTATTAAAATTTTATGTGTCATTAATAAACTTAATTAATTTACAATTTTAAATTTAATTTATACATTATTTACAATTGATATTTAATTTTTATATGTTAATTTCACTTTCATTATATTTGTTATATCTTAAGTTTTACATTTCCAAGTTCAATACATTCTTTTTCATGATATTTCTATTAGAAGATCATATTCAATTATGTGAAAGTCATTGAAACACTCAAATTTATTTACCTATGAATAGTGGTAGTATTACTTAAACAATTCTCTTGTATTGAGATTTTGAAAAGAGGAAAATGATGTAAATGCAAATCATGATCCCTTCCAAGTTTCAATAATTATTAGCATTCTTTTCATAAACAAAGTAAGAGCTTTTTATTATGACTTAAAAAAAATGTAACAAATATTTCTTATAATATTTTGAGTAAAAATTTTAAATTACACTTTTATTAAAAATTATATAAAATATAACTAAATATGTATTACAGATTTTTTGAATATCAGTAAAAACTTTTTGAAGATATTTTTGTTTGGCATATTTTATTCTTAAGAATTCTTTTAAACTTTTGTAGTGATATTTTTTCCATCTTCCAAATAAATTTATCTAGCCATTTTATTTCAAATTATATATTTGTAAAGTATTGGTTGATATCATATTTTACAATTTTAAAAAATCTAATCTATTATAGTATCTATTTTTTAGCTACTAATAGTTCACATAACAGTATCCATTTTAGTTTAAAATTTTCTTATGACTTCTCTTTTTTAGAATATTTTAGAATAAAAGAAAATGCTAGAAGAATTAATTTTGACAAAATAAATAATATATATAGATAAATAGTAATAAGTTATTAATAATTATAATGATTTTAAATAAAATTATCTTTTTATTAGAGTCCATTATTTTTAAATCTTAAAATAGACATTTAGGTGTAATTTTATTATAAACTTGATTATATTTTATTTAAATTTTTTTATTACAAACATCTTTAATGTTGTCCCTTTGAGAGTCATGTATTCAAATTCACTAGTATACCAAGGACCTATTGAAAAAATTTGTTATTTTTACTAATATTTAAATTTTGATATATTTTGTGTTTGTATTTAATTAATCATTATTTAAAAGAAAAAAAATTGACTACATTTTTCAACCATTTAGAATCTAATTTATAGAGTGATACTGTCAACAAAAAATGTAATGTCCTCTGTGTTAGTATATATAAGCATAGATTTAGATAAGCCCATAAATACTTTATATGTTAGTATCTCTAAACATAAATTTATTTTTTATTAGGAGAAAGTTTAAACATAATTTTGTTAAAAGCTACCTAAAATTTGTATATTATTACTTGTATTATTCTTACAAATTCAATTTATGAACTATTTTAAATATTGAGCCAAAATAAAAAAATTCATTTGTCAATATCCAATTGTGCTTATAGATAAAATGGTGCAACGTAATGTGATTTTAGACTCTTTTAAAATAAAAAAACCTCCTATTTTTTATTGATAAATAGTATATACAATAAATTCCTATTATAAAAGAATGTACAAAAGTAAAAGGTCTTTTATTTAAAAAAGACTAAATTATAATTATCAATAAACTTAAATTTAATTTAAAAATAAACAAATTACAATACAATTATACAATATTTCTATTTAAACTGATTAATTTTAGATACAATAATGCCACCAAATAAATAAATGTTTTTGAGTTCATCAACATTAATACTGAGTACCCATTCCGTACCCATTCCACACCAAGATGCGATTCCTAATATTATAATAATGATAGATATATTTTCATATGGTTGGATTATTCGAACGCGACCCGAGAAAGGTGGCCTCATATCTTTTCTCATCCACCGAATTATGGTAAAAACCAAATTCACGTTTTAATTTTCCCCCGTCTTGTTAATAGGTAGGCCCACACACAAAACATCTTCTTGCTGTATTTAGGTGGCGTGTCTCTACACACGCTACGCATCACCACAAATATTTAATATACTTTTTTAGTTTTTAAGCGTGTTTGGTGTCCGTTATACGCGGCATAGTGTATAAATATCCGTTGCCTGACCCAAAACTCTCATTCCATTTCATCACTACCTCTATATTTACAGAGCTCTGTATTTTCAGGTGATTTGGACATTACGGTTCAGTTAATGGCAGGAGCAAACATGTTCGCATGCGCTGCAGCATTGGCAATGGCGATGATGATGATGATGAGCGTAATGCCTGTGAATGGGGCGGAGGCGCCTGCTCCCGCTCCATCAATGCTTACTGGCGCAGCTTCCATGGCCTTGGCTCCCTCTTTACCACCTGCTTTCTTTGCATCTTTCTTTCTCCTTTTACTCTGCTTTTTTCGCTGATCTGTTCAACAGATGCATATGGAGATGATTGATCGCTTCTAACCTTTTTCTTTTCTGTGATCTGACTATTTTGATGGCATTGTAGACTGGCTTTTGAAAGAGTTTTTTGTTTCACCATCTATCAAATAAAAGACACTTTTCCAAGCTCTGTATTAAGGGTTTACATAATAATAATATCACCTGTTTTTGGTAATTATTGGCTTTGGTCTAGTGTGATTATCAATGGCTGTGTTCAACGAAAGACATTTTAGATCTAACAGATTAAGATGTTTGGATGCATGCAAGAACAAATTTTACTATGCTCTAGTGTTCAATGATTAGCTGTGGCATTCAGAATATTGCCCTGTTGCCATGCTGTGATTTTATGGGAGGGCAAATCTGTTTCAAAATACATAAAATTTTACCGTCATTGCTGTTGAATACATTGCGCATTAAATAATGAAATCTGTACATAAAATTGGATCCCACGCAAGCTAATTAAGCAGAGGGCAAATCTTTTTTAAAATACAGAGAATTTACTTTAATTATGAGGCACATTTCTTACTGTTGAATTCGTTGCGCATTAAATCTTAATGTTCTCTGTAAATTAAATTGGATTCCATGCAATTTAATTGAGGATTTCTCCGTTTTTGTTTGGTTAGATATTGGACGAGCGCATTTACAGTGCAGGCAAATAACTTTGAACGCGCCCGAAACCTATTTTGGTATATTCTCTTCGGAATTGAGCAGCAGATCTATTATAATCTCCGCGCATCTGTTAAAATGTGTTTTGGTACAATGTAAATCACGTTTATGATCTAAATTAAAAATGTCTTGAAGAACATAATTCGGCAATCTGTCAAGCTATTATTTGTTCTTCTTTCTAATAATGAATCTTAGTAGGATTCGAAATGCTCCATGAAAAGTATACGCATCTGTTAAAAATTTGTTTTGGTACAATATAAATAAAGTTTATGATCTAAATTAAAAATTGTCTTGAAGAGACATAAATTTGATTGCCGAGCTGGTCTGTCAAGCTATTATTTGTTCTTCTTTCTAATAATGAATCTTAGTATGATTCGAAATGCTCCATGAAAAGTATACACAATTGAACTGAAAAATTCTCTACAGAAATTTGAAAAATTCTCTCTAAATATTATATGGATCAAATATATATTTCATTATCATTGTATGTAATTTTTGACCGCCCCCGTCCAACATCTTCCCTTTCACAGTATAAAATTCCTACTCTTCCCAGTATTTTGATTGTATTTTAATGTAGCTAAAATTCCTAAATAGCAAACGGCTATCAAATTTGGGGCCTGCAAGAATCACAGCACACGCCATCATTAGCACCGCCAAAACAGCTATGCAATAGAGCATAATTGCTCTAGCCATTCCGAGACGTTGGGAAGTATCCAGCAAAACCCCCAATAAAACAGAGGAAACTTCAAGCGAAATGAATACTGAGGGCTACACCGAAAATGCACGGATTAATTTCCCTACAAAAACGTGCTAAAGGTTTAAAAAACATTTCAGATTTTTGAAAATACAGTAATTTTTTGTAATTTTTTTATGATTTTCAATTATAAAATATGTAGATTATGAAGAATAGATGTTGAAAATTTTCCAAAAATCTATTGTATTTTCTAATTTTTGAATTTGGTCAATGAAGAAAACTTATCCTGATTCCACTGAAAATATGAAAATAGGACCACCCAGTGAAAATCAAATTTAAATATTCATTTGATTCTGACAAAGAACCCAATTCTAGAATTACAGAGATTGTTTGATAATCATAATCAGAATTGACATAATTTTTCACAATTTGTACACTATATTTAAGATGCTTTTAGTTTTCATCATATATTTTTAATTATTCATAAATAAAGATCATGAATATGATTCGAAATATCCATTAAAATTATACGCTATTAACTAAAATAAATTATGCTAAATCAATCTTAATCATGATACAAACGAATAAATAACGAAGGGAAAATTAACATTCGCTTAAATCCCGATTCAGGAGGAGTCTACTCTAAAGATGCTTTATTAAATATTCGTCAGACAGGCAAATCACATTACGATTGTCAAAGTATCCCAAAGTGTGATATCTTGGCTGTAATTCGATGAATTAGGTTCTTCTCATATTCGACAGAGCATCTTTACCTATAGTGTGAGGGGCATGACAGGAGACCTCCATGGTACTTCTTCTTTTGAATTCCAACCGTTTTGATTGTTTTGTTCGCAAAAGCTTTTGGGTTTTGGGTCAATCAGTAACCGACGCATTTTGGTTGGACCCATCTCTTCAAATGACTTAGATTTATAATTCAAAATAATAATTACTAATTAGGTCCCTCATTGATTTGTGCCTTGCCAATTGATATTCGCATAATGAGAAATGCTCTTTGAACACGTTGTCTTCTAAATTTCGCAATATGTTTTGGAAACATGTTAGATTCTTGAATGTTCCATAATTTTGATGTTTTCATGTAATTATTTATCAAATTCTTTTAGATTTTTTTAGTAATTTTTAAATGATTTTAGATTGAATGAGGGTAGTGTTCTCAATACAACTACCAAAAAAATGAGTATAATGTCTAAATTCATAGATTAACATTATGTGTGTTAGTTTGGTTTATAATGACTAATGAAATAGTTGATAATCAAGAATTTTGAAATTTAAATTTTAAAAGTGAAGAAGTATACAATTGACCTAGATTAGGTTTACACACATGACCTAAGGTGAAGAACAATGAATTAGCATATTAGAATATGAATACAATTATAAAAAATGAGCTATCTGTGGTATACCGGGGCACCCCACTACAAAGCTAGAGATGGACATCTAGGCATAGAATATTACATTATTCCTTCCAAGCATTACAATTCACTCACCCACCACTTTAATTATAGAAATATTGACTGAAGTGCCCCAGGTTTGCATGCAAAGAAAAACATTTTTCTCAAAGGGTATATGTGTGTATATGTATGTATTTATAAACACACAATATCTTTTATGAAGTGTCAATTGCACTTTGCAAATTGATGAAAATGGGTGCATTGGAATTAGTAGCAAAGACAAAATCTTTTCTAAAATGATAGGAACATATGGTATATTGTATTTGAGATGTATAGAGCATTAAATTTTGTGTATATAATTACCTTTTAAAATGTATAGCAAACATGATATTCACGTAGAAATCAATCACACTAATTACAAGTTATTAAAAAAAATCATTGTCCACAATCAATACAAGCTACAAAACCATGGCTTAGCCCAAGGGCCATGCCACAGCTTAAACCACCAGCCAACATGTTTGGCAATCAGTTCTAAATTGAATCATTGACATTTCCTCCATACTTGTGCACTATCACCAAAATTCAAAAAAGAACTTTTATCAGAAATTGAATTTTTTTTTGCTAATCCATCTCCCATTCTCTTGAGCAGTTGGTTGACCTAATAAGGAGTCCATTTTTAACGGGTTAAAGAGAAGCAAGGACTACTTTAGGTAGGAAAATATACGTAGACAGAGTGATGCAAATATAGAAACAAATCAAGGAAAAACCATGGCTCAGCCCAGGGGCCATGCCACAGCTTAAACCAGCGACCTTGGTTTTTTGTGAAACAGGGGCTTTTCTCACAAAAATCAAAGACAATTGAAAACCTTGCAAGTTATTTTATAACAAATAAATGGATTTGAAGACAAAAAAAAGATGCACAAATAGAATGTGGTGCCTAAAATTTTCAAACTGGAAGTCATTACCCAAAATGCCTCTTAAAGCCATATCAAAGTGCTACCCATAATCTAGAGAGTTATCTTTACTTGATGTAAATTATTGCAACTATTTATCTAAGGCATAAATTACATACTTGTGAGTCTTATGGCTAAGTTCCACATTCTTTTCTCAAAGATAATACCTAGTGAAGGGTTTATTACTCTAAGCCCTTTTTGTTTTAAGGGAAAGTATATTATCATTGTGCCTAAGAATCCTTTCTCATGCCACGTCTTACATTCACTCTTACTAGAGCATTTCCCAAATTCCAGGAACCCATCGCTGATCTCCTCTGACATGCATCTAGCATGCAAGAAGTTTTATTTCCAAAATATAATAATTGCTTTTGTAGGCTATTATTAAGCCACAAAATCATCTTCGCCTACAAAGATGAAGAAGAGATGATTAGTTCAAGGAGTTTTAAAACTAATTTAACAAATGCAAAAAATAAACTTAAACTAAAAGTCCATAATGACACTAAGCTGACAGCAATTACTAAAATGATCAACAGCTACAACAACATTTGTCAAGAGCTGACTTTATCAACTATGAGAAACACACACAACCTCACGCGATTACACAATTTTGACAAATTAGATTTTTCTACTGTAGATAAAAAGTTAACTTCTTCCTCCCACAAATGGTTATTACCAAAAGACATGAATTGCAGGAGTGTAATTCAAACACTAAACCACATTTGTAAAAAAATACAAATAAATAATAAATAAATTCCTCCTCCATTTGTTACGCAGATAAATATGTCTATGATACTAAATACAAGGAATACCATTTTACAACCACTAAAACTCATAAAATGGCCAAACAAATACATACAACTAATTTTAAATAAGCCCAAAAAGGCCAATGGACGACGCTGTTTAAAACTTGCTTTTCTACTATGCCATTTTTTTGATATTGCTTCTCCCTATTTTATTTACATAAATATATTCAGAATGCACATTTTTCAAACGGGGCTGTTAACTAAAAAAATTTAAAAAAACAATTTCAAATTATTTTACACAATTTGATACTTTCTAAATTTTATATTTATCCATTAGATTTATAAAGTTTAGATGATAAGTTTCTTTATTAGATTGTGTTCATTTTCTTGAACATACTCATACTCTATATATATTACTCTCAACAACTTCTGATTTGTTTCATTCATTCAGTTAAAAGAACTAATGAGAAGATATTAGAAAAAACTTATGAATAATCATTGGGCAAGTCCTGAATGAGGCACCCAGATGGTCGTCTGCTATATTTGACAAAGGATTTTGGTGAGTTTTCTCTCAGACCATCGATATAAACATCCAACACAACCATACTCCTTCACTGTGTTGCTATTGAATCATAGGAAGTTAACTTCTCTAGTTCGAACTAGTGGTGATAGAACTTGCATCTTTATGTATATATGTAAAACCATCCATTCAAATCAGTAACAATAGAAATAAAATGTAGTCCCAAAAAGTATATCAGTTGCAAAACGGGTGGGCCATTCCAGAAAATAATGTGGTCCCTGGCAGACTCAATTCATGAAATCTCATATGGTCTATTTGGCTGTAGAAGTAGAAAAATGAAAAAAAGGAAAAATTTCTTTTTAATCTCTGTCAAATTATGAAGGAAATCTAGAAAATAATACCATAGAAGCCATGAACAAAACATAAATAAAAATGAGACAAAACTTTGACAAAACTTTTATGCAATAAAAAGAGCCAGGATTAGTTAATAGAGATGATAAATGATACCTTGTGATCGACCCATAATGTAATCACCACACCTTTGTGTGATAAGATGGCCCGAAAATCACCATAGTTAGCTACAACAATCTGGTGCGCCTCTACCAAAGCCACAATGACGCTCACAACTACATTCGCTTCCTCTGTTAGCTATGCAGTCATTTTTACACTGCAAGCCGTCGTACACAACCTCGACATCCACTCTGTTAAATCAATTCATCATCACCTTTTGTCATTGCATCTCACTTAGCAAATCTTTACAAGCCTTCATCTCCTCCACAAGAACCTTATGAAGCTGATCTTTATAGAAAAAAGCTACGTGAGAACTAAAAGCCATCGACAAAATTAAGCTTTGCAAATATTTGCATGTCGAAACAAAATACAAAGGAAAGGAAAAGACATACACCTATGAATCTATCACAAACACTTGAGATCCTCCATGGTTGTCATAAGCACCAAAGAAGTGCAAAGCACTGTCAACCCGTTCATCATTCCCACAGTTGAATGTGAAAATAATCAAAACCACCTCCTCCATTTCTCTGTGTTGTCCACAGAAGGACACCATACCATGCTTTAGGCACGAAAAATTCTTCACATCTGTTTCCATCACTCCGAGCTCTCACCTAGCGGCAAAAATATACTTTTCTCCAATCTACCATTATCAACTTGCGAAGCTGGAACAAAAACCCTACCTCTCTCCCGCTCTCCATTACCGCATAATCCAATTCCCTGGCACAATTGCTGCAGTAATAGATAGAAGAATCCTTGTAAAGCTTGATCCTTTTCCTTGTGTAAAGCATTTCTTTAGCCGTAACAACAACCACTACAACCCTTGAAGTTGCAACAAGCTTAAGCTTTTGGATCTCCATCCTTCGTTGCCTAGCCATATGGCATGAATTCCGCTCACTGGGGGAAACATGCTTATCCCTTGCATTAGAAGTGCGAGTGGGTTCCCAAAACTCCAGAAAAATCTCCAATAGTCAATGACCTGTTCGCAAAAATCTCCACGCAGCGTAGAGCTCAGGGAAGAATTTGTTGTGATTGATGGAAATTTATTTTCAATCAGAGTCCTTTTTTCGATATCATACAATTTTTTGATGTAGGACACTTTTTCGTCTATTGAAGTGTATTGGCTTAATAATTAAAACAGTTCTTTGTAAGCTACATTAAAACTGATTTTACGCACTTTCACTGAGGGAATAATACTAACAATTTTTCAGTTTAAAACTGATTTTACACACTTTCACTGAGGGAACAATACTAACAATTTTTGGGTTTAAAACCGATTTTACGCACTTTCACTGAGGGAACAATACTAACAATTTTCCTTTATGAGACAATATTCTGAGAAGAATACTGACAATTTTCCCCATTTTCTAATCAGCGGACACTTTTCCGTCAATGGGCTATGCCCACAAAAAGCCTATCAACTTAATAAATTATTATTATTTTTAATTAATAATATTAAAATATTATACTGATATTAAAAAATATCATTATAGACACACATCCATTTGAATACACAAATAAATAAATAAATAAAATTTTCTCTATAAAATTTAAATATTTTATTAAATAAATACTTCACATCAAAATCATACATTTATTGCATAACACTAATCCACTTCATACAAGATTACAACATTTATTATACATAAGTACATTAACACAAAATAAACAAAATCCATCAAATACCTTTCCTCTCCCTAAAATCTAGTAGGCGAGAGGACCCACTACTTGAACAGGTATGAATTGTTGTGAGGGTGGTTGTTATTTTTCGAACCAATTACAATACCAATACAATCTATTGATTGAACAACAAGATACTAGTTTTAATGTATTTTTTTTATTAATAATGACAATAGAACAATTCATTTAAACATTATTTTGCATATATCATTGATTTACTAAAATTGATACAAGTAATGGACAAAGTACATTCATTGTATATTTCATATGAAACAATATAAAATATTATTTTTAAATAAATAAATTACTCTACACACAATATAAAGAAATAAGTATAAAATATTATACTTGATATTGTACAATTTTACAAAATAATTGTCCAAACAGATGAAAAATTAGTCACCTGATAAGTTGATTTTTTACAATTTTGCTTAGCAAGTAATGACTAATGTACACATGCTCAACTTCCAATCTCATCACATATATAAATAAAAAAGATTTTTATCTGTCACTTATCCCATCTACTTAAATTGGAGACTAAATACTAGATTTTGAGTACTTCAACCACCAGATTTTGAGTACCTCAATCATAAATATAAGAAGTTGTGAGGCTCATCACTCCATTCAAATCAAACAATAAATGCAAAAAAAATCAATTTTTTCTCTTTGAATCCACTTCAGCCAATAAAACTACAGATTTTGAAAGCCACGAATCAAAACAAATTGTCAAAACTCAAATTCAAATTCAAATTGGAGGGAACAAAAATTCTATTAATACAACCTATGGTGGAAGAATTACTTTTCATTTACATTTACATTCTAAAAGTGCACTGAATATAGAGTTCTTGTTACAATATCACAGCGCTTTGCATAGAATGTCAGACAACACATACTAGAATATCAGTCTACAAAGCATATCAGAGGACTTAGCACAAAATATTAGAACTGCAAAGAATATCAAAAGTCTCATTTATTTTCCATCCAAGTAATTTTTACATTAAATCATTTATGTATTTTGCTTTATTATTCTTGTATTTTACTTTATTATTCTTGTATGTATTGTTAGACTATTATTAGACGTATACCTTGTATTCCAAAGGCTTCTTGAATATCAGATTTCTTTCTCTTTCAACTTGTATTATTCATTGAAAAAATAAAGTGAACCTATGAAATAAGATTGAGTTTATTAACATTAGTTGTATTTTCCATAGGATTTGTTGAAAATCAGATTTTTGAGTCTCAACTCTGCAAAAGGTGGTTGTTATATATCTAGATTTAGGTTAAAGAAAGCTTTAGCTAGCTACTTCTTTCATAGACTGATTCTTTAGAAGAACTACTGGTAGATTTTTATGCGTGTTGAGGAGGAATTTGGGTTTTGATTTGGCTACTTTACATTCATTGAGGCATGCATTTTATCTTAGATATGATAGAGTAGTATTATTAGATATTGTTATGTAATAATATATTTTCTTTATACCCTCTAAGGGTGGATGATTACTGAGTAGGAAAAAATATTGCCAAACTGGTCATTAGTTGTCTGAGATGTTATGTAACAACCTTCTTTACCCTTATGAATATTCACTTATATAAAATCATGTGTATTTGGTAGGAAGTTTTTTACTTTTTCCAAAACTTCAAATGTATTTCATAATGTTTTTTGAGGCACACTACATGAAAAAGAAGAATTAATTGGTTTGTAGATATAAAGTAAAATGAATGAATTAAGGATTCCATGAAAAAAAGATGTCTGAGATATATTATTATAGAATAAAATTAAAATATTCCAATGCAAAGAATGACAGTTTTGTGATCGACATACCTAGCCATGAGTTTGAATGTTGTATAGTTCAATTTTTTAAAATGTTTCAGTTTAGCTTTATGTTTTTTCATCTCTATAACAGATTATAGAATGTGATTCAAAATGTTTATGAAAAAAATTATATAATCTATTGTAGATATTTTATTAACAGTAAAAATTGATATAATATTATTGTGCATAGTTTCTGATAATCATTGCATTTTCCTCGATGTTTTGGATCAAACTACATAGTCCATCATCAGGAAAAGTGAACAAGAGAAGATAAAAAAATCACTCTATTCTATTTTGTTGCCTTGAAAACTTCTTCCTTATCATGGATCATATACTTTGATCTTGAAACATTGAGGAAATAAACTCACGCACTAATTACTAAAACCTATATACAATTAAATTTTAGATTGTGAAAATCATATGTCTACAATCACCAATTTTTGTCCTAGTTTTATTGATGTGTTTAGGAAAAGCAATCTGATGACCATCTATTACTACATTTCCCCTAGTTAATTTTATGCAGGTTAATATTTTGATAATTTTTTGTTTAGGCATTATGATAGTAGGAAATAGAAGAAGCAAAAGAATGACCAAAAAAGTGAGGACCATTATCTATAGGGTGTTAAATTGCATGTGGTTGAATTTGATGATGGTGACCATTCAACCAATCCAACTCCTAATAACACAAACAACATTCCTACTGCTAAGAATGCAAAAAGAACAAATGTTGCTCTAAAATATTCTCAACATATAGGAATAAGAAAAAGTGTAATGAAAATCAGCAGACATAAGAGGATATGGATCGTTTCATTCAAGACGTCAAAGATAATTTCTATTCCATTAGAGCAGTAGAAAAAAAGTGGGCAATCCCTACTAGCAATTTATCATATTGGCTTGCAGATATCACAACAAAAAAAGGAAAATGTCCACCAACAATCTTCTCTTTAGAGGAAGATTTGGAAGTTGTTCAATGGTGTAAAGATTTGGCTCAGATTGGTCATGGATTGAAGGTTATTCAACTTAAGTCACATGTGGCCCACATCTTCCAAACAAATCGAAATTCATTCAAGAATGGCTTACCAAGTAGATCGTGGTGGGTGAGATTCTATAAACACCATCCTGATTTGACAATAAGGACTGCAAAGGGTCTAGATAGAGATAGAGAAATGAAGCTCTGACAAAGTATTATGACATATTTTTATGAAAATTTGAATGTATTGTATAATGCTAATCATTATGAACCAACCAACATATAGAATTATGATGAAACAGGGGTACAAGCTGGTAGAAATTATGGGATGTGAGTGATTGCAAAGTTGGGAAGCAAAAGTGTGCCTCATATATCTAAAAGTAGAGAATGGATCAACGTACAATGTTGTATAAATGCAACAGGTCATAGCATACCAGAGTTTTATCTTTTTAAAGAAAAAAGAAAACTAAAGAATTACATTGCAAATTGTGAAGCAAGGGCCTACATGGCAACCCGAGCACATGCTTGGATGACCAAAGATTTGTTTTTAAATTGGCTGCATCATTTTTCTAGATCTATTCCAGGTGGGACTTCACCCACTAATAGGCATCTCCTCATATTTGATAGACATGGAAGCCATGTTGTCTTAACCACAATCTATGATGCAAGATCTCTAGGCATAGATCTTCTTACACTACCTACCCACACTAGCCATAAATTGTAGCATTTATATGTAAGTGTCTTTTCTCCATTTAAGACATTTCAAATTTGAGAGGTCAAAATGGATGGCCAAACATCCACACATAGAAATAAAAAGAAAAAAATTGGTAGAACTTGCAAGCAAAGCTTTCAAACTTGCCTTTGTGTCTGACAACATCACAACTACTTTTAAAAGGACTAGTATTTGGCCATCCGATAGAGATTCTCTTTGTAATGACATGAAACCAAGTGATGCATTCAATGTAGAAGATGAAAATGAAACTGTTGGAATTGCAAGCATCTTAAGACTAGTTGGCTATGAAGAGGATGCTATTGAACAATGTTTGGAACAAATGGCAACATAACAAACTGGTGATCCAAATGAAATTCACTTGGATGATAAAATAAGTTTACCAACATAGATTGATCCACCTAATTGGGTTAAATAAGGAGCTAAAAATTTGGGAGTGCAGATTGATTTCCAAGATGAAGACATTTCATTATCAATGCCTTCTCCACCTCTACTACCAAGATTTGAGGTGGTTCATTATTATGTAAAAACAACAAATTGGGAAAATTCAAATTTGGAACATAATGAAGATGAGGATGACCAAGTTAAACACAATCCAGAACCATTGAAGACATCAACAACCTTTGAGACAGAAGATGAACAACTGTTATGTAGTCAAAGATCTTTAAGGAATTTTTTAAAACTGCCAATTGAAAGGGTTACAAAGAGATCAATTCCTTCTAATTTAATACTACTCTTAGATTGGGGAGGAACTCTCAAATAATTACATCTAATGAATATATGATTTTGTAAGAGAAGCAAGAAGCAAGGAAGGATGAACTTGAAGAATTGAAGGCAAAGAAGAAAAAATAATTAAAGGCAAAGAAAATTCATCACATTGAGATGAGAAAAAGGAAATAAGAGGAGAAAATTGAAAGGAAAATAATAAAATAGAGGAAACAAGAAGAAAAGGTACAACAACGAAAGGAGAGGGAGTTGAAAAAGAAACAAATGCAAGATTGCATAAAAGGCAAGCTAGAAAAAGAGAAGGTGAGTAAGGGACTTGCAACTACTATTGGGGAGGGAACTACTCTAACAAAAACCTTGCCCAAATATCACCAAACTGTAATAGACCCAATGAACATTTTAACCCCTGCATATGGTACTCTTAATAACCTCCAAGTTGGTTATGGTAGCAATTCAACATGGTTGCACATTACTCCATCAACCCCCCTACCTGAACATCATGAAATATTGAGAGATATGTACAACATTTTAACCCCTTCCTATGTTGCCTTTAACGACATCCAAGATACTACTAGCCATAGCCCCCCTCACTCTCCAATCAAACAATTCCGGTTTGCTAGACAGTTAGATCAAAACATGTTTGGCCATATAACTCCTATCACTCCATAGGTTGACTCAACTAGTCCAATAAAACCTATTGGAGATAGTCCCGTAGAGGAGCTAGAACCCTTCCCTGGCTTTATGGTGAACTAATGATGATGCATTGTGGACTTCATTGTTTTGGATAGTACAAAGGCTTTTTTCCAAAGTTATGTGACTTTTATTTTGCAGGCCATGCTTATGATTATTTTCTAATGTCTACAAGCTAGTCATTTTGTAATTTTCTATAGACCAGACAACCTACAATACTTATATTTCCAACTATGTTACTTTTTTGCAGACCGGGCTATATTTCCAATTCCTAGAAGCTAATCATTTTGTATTGCTTTATAAACCAATCAGTCTACAAAAATTCTACAATACTTCTATTTCCATCTGTGACATTTTCTTGCAGACCATGCTTATTTTCCAATGTTTACTAGCTGGTCATATTGTAATATCTATATATCAATGTGTAGAGTCAACTATTATAATTAAATCTGCACATTGTTATATAAATCTCTCTTCAAATATGAAAACATACAACAAATTGGTGCATTAATGTTATGCAAACTAATAGTGCATTCTTGAACCAGGAGCAATAATGTGTGTGTGTGTGTGTGTGTATAATCGATCAAGAAGGGATTACTATATCAATGTACATAGCTGCATAATTTTGATTCTCTTGTCTAGTAATTTACTCCAAGACGAGATAACCAACTTGCTATTTAATAACTCCTCTATTATTCAGGCATTTTTAAGGGTTTTGTTTTCCCATTTTTAATATGTTCATTTTAATTAGGAATTTTTCATAAATGGACTGCATCATCCTTACATTCTTTTGGGCAATAGTGGATTAGAATTACTTGGGTTTCCTAGATTTTTTATACCTCTAGGACTATTTCACAGTGTCTGTAAATTGTCATTTTCAATCCAATTTTTATATCCATATATATTCCATGAATTAACATGACATGATCCCATGGGAACAAAATGGAGTAAACTTTCCATAATTTGTAGTAAGTTTTAGGTTCCCAGTTTCCATTTTCAATTTACTGATACTCCTTTGCTTTATAGATTTTGAAAAGCTTTTCTTCTTGGTTGATATATACCATTCAATTGTAGTTCTGTCAAATCATTTTATTTGTTCTCATTTTGAGAAATTTTTTAAAGAACCATTCATTTTTTAAATTCTATTGTTCCAGAAATCTCAGTGAATCTCATCTAATCAATTTTTCCCTTTTCTGATTTCCTCAATGATTTGTATTTGTATGCAAAAACTTAGTTCTTAACTAAACCAATTTGTTTTTGAATTAATTAGCAAATAGTAGCTTCTAAATTTTTATTTTGTAGCCTTGCTTCATGCTGCAGGAAATTCATCTGGTTTTGTCCTAAGGGAAATTTACTGGATTAATTTTCCCCTAAATTCATATCTGTATGGATTCTAGTTTTCCATTTATATTTTCTTTCTTTGAATTTAGATTTTGTAGGTTGGGCTTGTTGATGTATCAAAGTTATGCAGATATGCTCAGTGTTATATATATATATATATATATATATATATATATATATATATATATATATATATATATATATATATATATATATATATATATATATATATATATATATGCCTTGAGAAGTACAATGAAAGATAGAAAGGTGATATATATCAAAGGAAAAAATAGTAAAGTGATGAAAAATGTTATAAGAAACTTAGTAGTAATTGAAAAATGAACTAAAAATATAATAAGTAGCATAAATAATTGAAACATCCAACATTTTAAAGAGAAAAAAATTAAAGGAATAGATGGGTCATTGCCTTGTAAGGTCAAAAGACTTGACCTTACCTACTCGAAGATTTTCAAACCACACAGAGGTTATTGTGTCGACAAACACATTTGTAAGCTTTCCTTCTCCCTCTTTTTCTTACACTCCCATGCCACATATCTTCTAGAAAAATAAAAACATCTGGAAATTAAAAACCCCTCTTGCAGTAGAAATAAAACAAAAGTTTTAAGGTAATTTCAAAATTTAGACAATGCAATTGAAAAAAAAATTTAAAAATAAGGATAGGTAGGCCTATGATAGATGTGATCAAATGGAACACAAACTTACAACAAAGTATATGATGCAGACATGTCATCTATTTAATTCCTGAAATACCCACTTACACTTTTGAAGTTTTCTGAAGTGGGTCATTGTTAGTTTCCGCTGGCAACTTTTGTTGCTTCATAGTTATTCTTGAAACTTTAAGAGGTTGAAAAATGGCGGGACAGGGACTTTGGGCGGTAAAACTTTTGAAAAATAAAATTTCTTCAGGTAGAAACCCTCACATATTGTCACACAGAAGAACACAAGAAAGACAAGCCTCAACAATGACATAGTTATTAGGCACAAAAGAATGAATTCCTTTTCATTTTCTCATACACAAAATGTTATTGCTGATATTTGCACAAATTCTTCTGATGAAATACTTTTTGCAAAAATTCTTCTAATGAAATCCTTTCTCATTTAGCAGACACAAGAGAATGAAAACCTCTCTTTCATCAGAAAAATAAATTCATTTCTCATTTTCCTTCCCCATGTTATGAATTTGAGGATCTCCTTCTAAAAAACCTGTTTGCATAACTATGAAAATAAAGGGTATTGCGCTTCTCTAAAACATTCATCTTCAAACAAGCAAACCCTTGTTAGCAGGAATTTTTTTTAGAGAACTAGGGTTTGAATCCTCCTCAGAATTGTCATTCACCGCCTTGGTGATGTTCTTCTTGAGGCTTCCCTCAATCTTTACCCTCTTCAGTATACAACGCAGAGAGATTCAATCTAGTGACTCCTACAACCTTTATCCACTGAGAACTACAACGTCCATCAACTGAGAAACCACAACCTTTGTCTATTTGAGAACCTACACAACCTTCGTCCACTCATAACCTAAAATTGTGCACTCTTCCATGGTCGACAACACAACAACCTGCAACAAATGGCATAGGTATTCGGCGGAAATGTGGAGGAGAAGAGTCGATTGTAGTGAAAAATGAAGTTCTATTGTTTAGGGTTAGGTTAAGAGGCGTACAAAAAAAGAGCTTTGCAATTAAATTCCCGATTGTAAAGAATTATAAATATAAAAATATTCGTAAATTAAATAGATAATGAGAAAACAAATATAGAACACATTTATATAAATATTAATGTTATATTTAATACAATTAATAAATACTATTTGTTCATAAATGTATTTCATATTAAAATTTCACATGTCAAAATGTTCAATTATTGGGACATGTTCAACCAAAGATAGGGGGTGGCAATTGACTACGATAGGTAGGGGGTTAGAAAAATGACATTTTTAACACTTTTTCTTCTGACAAATAAAAACCCTATCAAATATGATAATAAGGACCCGAAACCTTAGTTATAAGAAATTATCTAGTTGAAGAAGATGCCTTAAATTTTTTGGACAATTTTATCTTCATTAAATTAGCATTTGATAAGCCCGAAGTTAGGATGCACGACTACTGGGTCCTCTCCCCTAATAAATATAATATTATATAATAATGATGGAGATATGTTCATATCATTGGATTATTTGAATGGGACCAAGAAAGGTAGCATCAATATCTTTTCTCATCTAACGAATTATGGAAAAACATAGATTTTCATTTTAATATCCTCCCTTGCAATTGACCTCTTGTTAATAGGACCACACACAAAATACTTCTTCCTCTATTTGGGTGGCGTGTCTATGCATCACCAAAAATATTCAAGCCGATAGGCTTCCCCCGCGGCGAAGCTCGTGTATGGCTCCACTGGAATTTTCTCACGGTGTCTCACGCCCGAAAATTGCTTGCTGAGCAATTTTTGTGAAAGTAGATTGTAGTTTTCATTTGTAGCTGAGGGTTACCATTTTCCCTCTGCCATGCCTTTTCGTTTGCAATATTTTCTCTCCCTGCCATTCACTCTGTAGATTATTTTTCATCATTCTTGTACTGGAGCTCTGTTTGTTTAATCATGGCCATCTCACCTGCTCAAATTAAGTTTTCATCTACATTTCCCTTTTTTGTATGGAAAGCCTCCAACAAGTGTACGCAACACCCTGTACACTTCACCTTCCCGCATTTATGTTTGCCCTACATTAAACCCTTTCAGAAATGTTTAAATGAACACAAACCCCACTTCCACACAAATCACTTACACACAAAGAATTCTTCATTTACTCAACGTACGCAATCAAGTAGCTCTAATCAATTTTCGACTTCTCTCAGACAAGTGGAGGATCAGGTTTTTTCTTCTTTTTCTCGTGCTGCTCAATGTCATGCCAATATGTTAAACTTTTGAATCCCCTTTGCATATTTTTTACACTTATCATTTCAATTCCTCTTGCTCTCCAAAAACCTTCTTGTTGGAGAAAATTGATGTCTTTGGGCTTGGGAGATTTTGTTGAAAGAAAATTGATTTCAGCTACTAGTTATCAATAATCTTGTTTGCTTTCGCAGTGTGTGCACAATTCTTCTTTGTTTTTTGTATTTTCTCTAATTTGAGGTAAGAATAAAAATACCTCTCTTGTTTCTCAATTAAACTTATTCTTGTTTTTTTGCAAATGATTTGTGAAATGAAAGAATTTATTCATGTAGATTTGCTGCAACCAATGCAGAATGCAAGAATTTCATAGCCGACATAAGAACTATCACAACATTGGGTAATAAAGTAAGAATCTCATTACCCACAACAATCTTTGTAATTTTTGTGTCAGGAAGGTAACTGACAACATTCTTATTAACCCAATTAGCTGCACTAGAATTTGACTCGCCAAGGGCAGGTTTTTAAGCAATGGTACAAAATGGGACTGACAAGTACAATTAATAGAATGCATTTTGGACTTGTCCCTGAGCCATAGACTCTGATTTGATTGGAATGTGAATATTTGCAATGTATCACATCTAGGGTCAACTAATAGAATGAAACCTAGCATCTGTACAGCTGCAAATTGATTTACTCCAGACCATAGCATAATTCTTTGTTTAGTTTCTAAATTTGATTGTATGTCTTTTTTCATCAATGATTGTGATCCGTCATTAGAATGATCCATCATCAGAATATTAGATTAGATAGTTGCATACAACTACTCCAGAATTTCCAAATTCACTATGTGAAAAGTGTTTGGCCTGTCTTTATGTAACACCCATATACATGTCATTTGATATAAATGTTAAATACTATGCCCTGTTTCAGAAAACCAACTGGCATGATTTAGCATTGTAGTAAACTGAAGTGGAACTTATCCACTGAATGAGCTTATAGGGGTTCACCTTCAGCTTCTAATACTTGTGTCATGTCTGAGATGTTTTTTTTTTCAGATAATGGATAAACTTTTCTCTGTTTTCCAGTCAAGGCTGTAGTACAAGCAGTTGAGGTCGCAAGAATCAAAATCACAAGCGTAATGGTAGCTACAAAAATCCAATGGTATTAACTAAATGAGTGAGATTTGAACAGATTGATTTTTCTTGGTTCCAATGAAAAAGATATCACCTTGGCTCAGGGCTAAAATAGTATCCCACTCTTATTAGGGCATCTAAGTTTGAATTGGGTGGTTGAAATGTTTTTCAATGAGGGAATACATCTAATCTGGAAGGAATCGTCCCAAACGCCCAAACCATATCAAGGGCGAAAGCCTAATAGTCTCGTATTTAGGTCAAATGAGTGGATTTCCAATGTTTACCTTGTCTGACCATAAACTCTTGATAAAAGATTTAAGATTGGCTTTGTGGACCGGAAAGTTAAAGACTGCTATAAATATATAACATCCTAAGATCCCATTAAATGCGTGCAATCATTTTCAGTGCTTTTTTAAATGTATACTGCTACTATTTATGTCAGCTTCAGCATGGTATAGAAAGACCCCAAGTCATCAATAAGCAAGTGCAGGAATTGTCTAATTGACACTACCCAAAAATACGCCATTTGAAATTACAAACACAAAAAGCTTAGGAGCTCACCTAAGCTTGGCCTCTACTTGCGGTAGAATGCAAAGCAATTGAGCCTCAATTATCTCTATATGAACTGACATCTGAGCAATGTTTCAATAATTCCCTCAGTATCTCCACATTCCCTCCTTTTGCAACAACATGAATTGGATGTTCATCATTTGAAATGAAAATTTTTGTACATTGATAGTTTGTGATATTGGCTGTGTTTATTAATGCTTGAACAAAGTGATAATAGGTTGCCTAAATTACTCAAATATGTTTATTGGCTACATAGTTCCTCTAGGGGCTACAACTTGTATTGTGTCAACCCTCGTGCTACATTGTGACCTTAATGTTTTGCGGTAGATTTCAATTTCTAATGTGCATTAATTTTGTTTGCAAATTCATTATCCTCTCCACTTTCTGAATAGGAGATCTTGTTACACCTGTTTGGGATTCATACACTCGCTATTCTCCAATCCTTTACATTGTAAAAATGCCTTCTCACTTGATTTGCTTTCATTCTATTGCCTTCTCATTTACACTTTTACATACTAAGTTTTATTATGTAATGCTTCAATTAAGCTTTCAGATTAAATGCCTATCGGTACTTCCTTTGGGTGCAAGTCTAGTTAATACACTTTTTAATTATTTTAATTACAGGCGATGGTGTCCATTGGACGCGACAAAGTATATAAATATCCCTCGCCCGACCCTTACGACCCGTTTGGGGGCTGGAATTAGACTGGAATTGGCATTATCTAATTCCAAATGATGTCAATTCCATGTTTGTGTCTATCTAATTCC
This sequence comes from Chamaecyparis obtusa, assembly GCA_027943335.1. NCBI lineage: Eukaryota > Viridiplantae > Streptophyta > Pinopsida > Cupressales > Cupressaceae > Chamaecyparis > Chamaecyparis obtusa. The sequence goes on from BSBK01002413.1 coordinate 601,569, forward strand.
GAATAATGTCAATTCCATGTTTGTGTCCATCCAAAAAATTGGAATTGGAATTTCAAAATTCCAATTTTGCCCCAAAATGGGCATTTGCATCTTCCACTCAAATAGGTGGAATTCCAATTCTAATTTTTATAAAACCAAATTTAATATTTCGTGGGATCTGTGACTTTAAGGATGTATATTATATTGCTATAAGAATGTATATATATACATGTGTATATATACATGCGTGTATATATATATATGTGTGTATGTATATATACATGTGTGTGTATATATATGTGTGTGTGTGTGTGTACACACGTGTATATGTGTGTGTATATGTATATACACACGTGTGTGTATTTGTGTATATATATACACATGTGTGTACATGTGTATGTATATACATACATGTATGTGTATATATGTATATATGTGTGTATATATACACACATGTATGCGTGTATATACACACATGTGTATCTATATACACATGTATGCATGTATATACACACATGTATGTGTGTATATATAAACACACGTGTGTGTATATGTGTGTATGTGTATATGTGTATATGTATATATGTGTGTATGTGTGTATATATACATATGTGTATACATGTGTGTATATACACACATGTATACACATATACACACGTGTGCATATGTGTATATATACACACCATATTCAAAGAAATTAAAATTCCTTATGCATCTTCTCAGTCATCTTCTGGGTGAACCAAATGGGTCAGCCCATATTCCGGAAATCATTTTCAAAATTTGTATCTTCTAGAATTGCAGCATCTTCCAGAATTGACTATATCCAGCATTTGGTATTCCAACACCCAAACAGACCCTTATTTTCTCATTTCACTTAACACTCCCTCTATATTTAGAGAACTTCGGATATTTCTATTCATTAACGTTTGGTTGTGAGAATTAGGAAAAAATCG